>VXBB01009311.1:704129-775507 GCA_013399915.1 Illadopsis cleaveri
GACCTGGGGGCTCTGCTCACTGGGGAGCTGAATGTGAGTCAGCAGTGCCCTGGCAGCCAGGAGGGTCAGCCCTGTCCTGGGGCATCAGGCACAGCATGGCCAGCCGGGCAAGGGAGGGATTGTCCCACTCTGCTCTGCTCTGGGGAGGCCTCACCTTGAATATTATGTGCAGTTTTGGTCACTGCAATATAAGAAAGATCTGAAGCTATTGGAAAGTGTCCAAAGAGGGGAGAAATGAAGATGGTGAAAGGCCTTGAGGAGAAGTCCTATGAGAGGTGTCTGAGGGCACTTGGTTGAGTCTGGAGGAGACTGAGGGGAGACCTCATTGCCNATGCTCAGACAGCTAGGGAAGGCCATGCCTTGAGTTTTAATCCTGTATTCTAAGAGGGCCAGAGACCATCTCCAGGATCTATGGGTATAAGCAGGCTAAACAAATCTGCATGTTCTTAGTAATGCATTTTTCTGATGTAGGGAAAGTCATTCATATAACCACACAGCTTGATAAGCATGCCATGTGATGAGTGAGCAGCTGGCTCACAGGTTGGGTGCAAAGCGTTATAATGAATGGGATGACATAAAGTTGGTGATCTGTCGCTAGTGGGGTTCCACAGGGCTCCATCTTAGGCCCTGTTGTCTTCAGCATCTTCATGAAAGACTTGGATGCAGAACTGGAAAGGATATTAAGCAAGTTGACAGATAATACAAAACTGGGAGGACCTCTTGACTCCCTTGAAGTCANTTTGGACAAGGTTTTTGGGCAGGAGTTGGACTCAGTGATCTTTATGGGTCCCTTTCAACTCAGGATTTTCTGTGATCCAGTGAAGTATGGCTCCCTTACTGGATGCTAGTCCAACTCAGAGACAGCTGCAGCGACTGCTGATGCTCAATGTATTAAAGATTTTGATAGACTGTAATGTTACAATGTTCCATTACTTATTTCATGGTTATATGAGCAATTTAATGTTTAGCCAAAATATGCTTAATATGGCATAATATCCACCGAATAGTAACACTGAAAACATGCCAGTGAGAAAACTCTGGGAATATCCTACTTACTGTAAATTTTGAAATATAATCATATACTTTAAATTCAATAATATGATAATGTGGTGTTTCAATGTCCTAAATCTTTCTGCCCTTGAACAGCTTAATGACATCCATATTGAGTCAAACTGCGTTACCATTTAACATCCAGATACTTTGGTTATGAACACTACTTTTCACTGCTGAGCATCACTGTTCGCTTACTTGTGAGATCAGATGGGATGGTATTTATTAATTCTGAAAATTACTGGAATAAAAAGAATCACTATGCAACCAAAACCAACTTTTATCTGTTTGCAATGAACCCCTTGGCTAAATGTTAAACGGGACCAAATGAAAAAACTACATTGCAAAGTTTGTTTGTATTTTTAAGACTCATAAAACAAGGGCAGCTCTGGTAACAGTACTGAGCAGTGTCTTTATGGCTGATAAGGGGTTTTGAGGGTTGAGAGGATATTTTGGGGGTAGAATTGTGTTGGTGTCCTGTTTCATTCCCAAACAATATGCTTATAACAAAGAAGTAGAAATAAATGGAGTTATCAAACTTCTCAGATTTTTTTTTTTAGAATAATTTTAAGAAGTTTAAATGTGAAGAATATGGTGTTTAGCTCTAGGGAAAAAGAAAACAATTCTTATTTGCACCAAAGTCAATTTTTGTCTTGCATTAACCAACAGAAGGTCAGAGACAAAGCAAAATAAACACAATTAAAAAAAAAGAAATCTTTATTTTTTGGCTCATATGTAATATTGTTTGCGTTGTTTATGATAATAACAATTTCCTGCATGCATTTCACCAACACATTACAAGTCAAAAGCATTTGTAAAAGAAAGATTCTACATTTAATGTTAGCTTGTGTATGAAACACAAAATGTCCTGATGTCCTTGATTATACAAATGTGCCATTTTTTTCTTGGGAAATATTTTATTTGTACAAGCCTAGTGCACTGTGATTCAAAAAAGAATAAGAGTAGACTATGTAAACAGACACTGCAAGATAGCAAGGATTTAATCAACTATGAGACTACCTTGGAACTTCTGATGCAAATAGTGCTAGAAATTCGCACATTCCCCTAATGCTTTCCTTGCTATGTCCTGTAACTATTTGGAAACAAGCTGGGTTCCAGATTTACACAATTTACTTCACATTGGAATATATGCAAATATATTATTAAAACAAGATAGTCTACAAATACTCACTTTTTTTTCTCATAGTGTGATGATGCCAGTTTGGAATTACTGTGGTTAGAAAATAAGTCAAGTGAATGAGGAAAGAAATATAAGAAACAGTGATCTAAACTTGAAGACACTTTTCTTATATACAGATCTGTTGCCAAATGGTATTTCTTTACATTATTTATATATGCTAACCACATTGTCAACAGGTTTAACAGTTTGCAATATGGCCTGTACAGTCTGATTCTATACCATATAGCAGCCACTTCAAATTTAAAATGCAAAACTAAAAAAGCTCATAAATAGCTGCAAACTATTGCTTAATGATGTGAAAGAATGAGGTCTGGTTGGACAACTTGATTCACTTCATCACTGACACATGGCTTCCTATAGCGGAGACTGTGGGCAGTGGAAGGAGCAAGGTATAGCAGCAAAAGCATTGACATGCATCAGTGATACTCTCCTAACTATCTGTGACACAGAACACAACATGTCCTGTTGAGCTCTTGCAAATTAACCATACTGTGGTACATACCTGATGCAATTCAATGTGCCAAAGCCATTTTATTCTATGCCCAAATATGCACAACAGTATACTGTTAATATTTACATGGAAAAGGGTATTTTATGGATTCACTGGATGTTGGAGATAATGAGAGAAGACAGTAATCAAAGAATAGCCCAGGAAAAAAAAAATTAAAAAGTGCTGTTCAAAACAAAAGAACTCCCAGATATATTTTGGTGAAGCTATTTGTCCAGTGCAGAAACTGCACAATATTTTTTGAGCTGTAAATATTTTAACATAAACAAGAACTTGTTCATGTTTAATCATTCACATAAAAATAAGTCATTGCAGATTCCTGTAAGTTAGAGGAGACTCTCCAGGCACATTAATGTGGATGCACATAATCTGGATGCAGCCATACAAGTAGTTAGAATATTTCAAATTTGAAGAGCAACCCTGAAACATGGAAGTTCTTAAAATCTTCAGCTTTGTGCAACGTCATATTTTTATTTATGGATGATTGACAAGTGCAGCATGTCTATGCAAATCACTCCTATCTGTACATTATAGAGAATCTGAGAGTAGAACTCCTGGTCCTCATACCTCTTTCCCCAACATAAAACCTATTACAAAAATAGTCACATATAATAGTAAACAACCTGTGAATTAAAAAATGATAAATACACTAATACAGTTTTTGTAAAAATATGACAAATGTGGCAGTTGCATTACAAACAGTGAAGAGAATTACTGTTCTACATGTTGTGGAAATAAAGTATCCTTTTGCACTCATTTCATGCTCCATCTTCTCTATGGAGCCACCTTTTCCGTTATTCTTAGCAGTGTCAGCTGTAGTGAAAACAGTAACCTCTTGTCAAGTTTTTTACCCTAATTAACACAGTCACAGTCTGATGATGGAGGTTCACTGTTTTTTTATAGGCACTGACCTTAAGTGTATATATAATGTATATATATGCACACGTGCGCGCACACACACACACATATGTGTAAAAACTGTCAGTTTGGCATCAATCTCCTGCAGGAGTCCAGCTGATGATTCATTCTCAAAGACTGTAAACAAGTTGTCCCATTAACAAAATTCTTAGATCATTATTTTTTATTTTCCCTGATGTCTTTACCTTTGTAGTTCTTTTCTGCTTTATCTTTTTCATATTTTTCTTTGTCTGGCTTTGTTACACTGTCATAAGAAGGTGGGGAAGTTGTAGAAGAACTCTCATCTGTTTTTTCTGGAGTGGAGTTCCCTTTTAGTTTATCAATAATTATCTCTTTTATAATGTGTCCATCTCCTTCTTTGTTTTTATTTCTATTATATATACTAGACACCTGTTTAACTTTTAGCCTTAAAAGGTGACGTCTGTAAGCACGCTGAATGATGACAGCAGACACCTCCTCCTGCTTTCGTTTCAGTGTGGTTGTAATTGGTTCATAGGAGACTTTAGAGGGATTGGCTGCCATAAATCGATCTTCCATCTGTATTCTGAGGGCGTCCATCTCCCCACTTTCCCCCAATACACGCTTTGTGAAAGCAAACAAGATGTCAAGGCAGTGAATTCTGTCACCGCTCACCATGGGCAGATCCATTGCAATAAGCTGGACTTTGTTAGGTTTGGGTAGATGAAGAGGAGGCTCAAGCGCTGCTGCAAAATCAGACAATTTCTCAAATTCCATGAATTGTGTTGCATCAGGATCAAACTTCTCCCAGACTTCATAGAACATCTCAAAGTCATCCTCGCTCAAGGGTTCAGCGCTTTCTTCAGTAGCAACACTGAAGTTCTCCAAAATCACGGCAATGTACATGTTCACCACCACCAGAAAGGATATGATAATGTAGCTGACAAAGAAGAAAATCCCAACAGAAGGGTTGCCGCAGTCACCTTTCACAGAGCTCCCCGGGTGATCTTTATGGGGGTCACAGTCTGGCTCCCCACTGTTCAGAATTGGGGCGAGCAAACCGTCCCAGCCAGCGGACGTGGTGATCTGAAACAGGCAGATCATGCTGTTGCCAAACGTTTCAAAGTTGAACATGTCATCAATTCCAGCTTCCCTCTTGACATAGGCAAAGTTGGACATGCCAAATATGGCGTAGATGAACATGACCAGGAAGAGCAGCAGCCCAATGTTGAACAAAGCAGGAAGAGACATCATCAAAGCAAAAAGCAGAGTGCGGATTCCCTTGGCGCCTTTAATGAGGCGCAGGATTCGACCGATTCTGGCAAGCCGGATGACTCTGAATAGTGTGGGAGATACAAAGTACTTCTCAATCATCTCGGCTAGAAACATACCTAGAAAGAAAAGTGAATAATTAAAATAAAATTTTAAATTAATTACCTATAGAAAGATTTATTTATGGTTGTCTCCAAAATAATCAGTATAGAGATTCTATAGCAAAATTTATATGAGTTATTACATGTTATTGAAAGCTGTTAATAAGGTGAAAGCATCTTCCCTTATGTTGAAATGCTATCCTAGAGAAGGGAAATAAGTAAAATAAGGACTGCTTGCAGCAAGTAGGTAGTTCCTGTCTAAGCTTTCAGTAGTTCTTAAAATGGTTGGGAAAGGGATGTTAGTATCTTAGATACAGTTAATTCTTGAAACTGAGCCTGTAACCACTCTCTTTTATGAAGGATGATATTGGTTTAATTTCTCCAAGTTAGAGATTTCTTTTTACAGATCTGCGTTTTATCAGCACAATCTTTCTCAGATGTGTCTCTCATTTGCACCTTGGACAGTCACTAGCTTTAACTGAAAACCTTAGTTAGCAAAAGTAAAAAAATCTGACCCATTTCACATAATTTTCAGTTTTAGTACTGAAAGGAAATCTGTAGTTAGTTTGCATATACCTCTAAACATCCCTCTTTATATTTGTATGCATTAATCTAATGTGTCAAACAGTTCCATTATGTCTTTTGATGTGGAAAATGACAGTGAATCTAATGGAAGAGATAAAAATCTTATATGCAACATTGCATATATTGTATGCTAGATAGTATGAATATCTGAATCAACATGTAAGTCGTCTAGGAAAAAGGAAATTCTACAATCAGTATCAACATACTTGACACAAATCTTTCCTATTTCTTCCACTAGTTCTTTCTTGAAAGGGAATTGCTCTTACCTACTATGGAGAGAATCACAACCACAAAATCAAAAATATTCCAGCCTATAGTGAAGTAGTAATGGCGAAGTGAAATCAATTTCAGGACAAATTCTCCAGTGAAAAGGACAATGAACACCAGGTTAATCCGGGATAAAATTGTTTCCATTTCTTTGCTCTGATCATCTGTTTCTACCATCATTGTGACCATGTTAAGGCAGATGAGTATCATGATGCTGATGTCAAACACTTGTTTGGTTACAAAATCAAAGATCATGCCTTGGAATTTGTTCTGCAAACACAAAGATGGAATACAGTTTATGCAGTGAAAATAATTGTCTTTTAAAATGCCAAATGAGAAAACAACTCCCTTCAAGATTTAGGAGCGCAAAGCAAGACTCATTCACAATACAGGCATTAATGTAAGCCCAACACATGCTGGTTTATATCTCATCCTGTTAAGAGTAAATCAGGAAGTTCACCAGTATTGGCTGAAGAGACAAGAAGGGAAACAGTGCAATCATAAGAGTAATAACAATGACAATTAATATTATTGGGATAAAATAGGTGGTGTAAATCGATAGCCAGCAAGAGTACTAGCCAAATAGAAATTAATTTTCTTATCTTTATTCTCAGATGGTTTTAGAATGCCTCTTTCTTCCTTAAACTAATTGTGCTTGGTGAGATCATTGGGCTGCTGAAGATACATGTCTCAAAAACACCATGACTGTAATATCCTAGTTTTTCTTTAGTACTTAGCTCAATGTTTTTTGCCATATGTCTCTCCTTAGAAAGTCTATTTTTAAATACTTGGTGCATAAGGTGCAACAAGTATTCAATTTTTTCAAACAGTGTAGGAGTTCAGTAAATAACAAGAGTAGTGTCTTATCTTAGAGACAAATTTATCCTAGTCTATGCTGTACTCCCTAGGACATTCTTTTATTCTCTAAGATTTTCTGTGTCTGTCCTTCCCATTAGGTTATCAATGCCCCTTTCTGTCTTCAGCAGCAAGGCCAGTGCATCCCCATTTCCTACAAATTCTCTGTGAGGAGAAAAAACAGAAAATGAATTTTATACTTGGTAACAAGAACCAATAAATGATCCAATCAATTGTGGTTTTCCAGGACATAGGCAGAGAATTTTGAAATTTATCATATTAACATTATTAAATCATTTTCTTCATGCTTTAGTGTATATGTTTTTAAACAGAGTGTGAATGATCTGATGGATTCAAAAAGGGAAAATTTCTACCTTTACAAGAAAATAAATGGGAAAAATATTTTATTTCCAGACCTATAACCTTATATTGTAGACAAGATCATATTCCCAAATGAGTATTTAATATTAGGGTCGTAAAAATCAAATCACTCGTACCACTGGCCTCGGTATAGGTTTCTGTGGCTTTTTGGATCCCAGTTTTTTCATTGCATTGTAATATTTCTTCTGTTCTTCTGTCATAAATATATCCTGACCTCCAAAGTAAAGAAATAATATCAAAATTAATTAGTATCATGTCCACATATAAAACATTTAACTACAGTATGTCTCTCTGTAATATAATATTAAAATTATATTTAATTTATATAAAAATGGAAGGGTTTTTTCAGGTGTTTATAGTGTGGATGCTCATATACATTCCTAACACACAGGAAAAACCCATTACTGGTGCCTTGTCAGCTTGACAGTTGAGTTTTTCCAATGTCTTCGCTGAAATGGCTAAAAGCACTCTTGCTCTACAGATGCTGTTCAATAACTTGCTGATTAGGATATGTTTAGTGAATAGGAACATGACTAGTGCCTTACATGTCCTGTCTTCTGTATGGAGTTTTAGGACTACAGCTAGACAGGTCTAAAGAAGGCATAACTTTGAGGCACAACTTGTGTTAGGAGAGTGTATTAGTATCTAATCCGTAGGTTTTAACAGCAAAAAAACCCCACCTTCCATGTAAAATTAAGAAACGTAATTCATGTCATGCTGTAGCAAATTAAAACACCACTGGAACTTTGACAAACTCAAATCAGCCTTTGTTTGCAGGTGCAAATGCTGCCAGTCAGATGTGCGACTTGTGTAAGTAAATTGTGCTTATTGATGAATCTGCACTAAGTCAGATGGAAGCACAATGTCAGTGTCACCCTCTGCTAAATTCGCTACCACAGCCTGAAGCGTCACAAAATTGATGGTAACCCCGGACGTGTTTATGACTCTTAGGAATCTAAAGAATATTTGCACAAGGAAAAAATTCTGTAGTTCACAGTTTTCCTTTATTTTGTCTGGTATTGCTGGTTTTTAATTGGTGATTTGAAAAAAACCAATAATATGAAACTTCTTTTTCACAGCACGCAAAAATTTAGAATGACCCTGGTATTTGAAAACTAAAAACTGTGAGACTTCAAAATATTTTAAATATTATTATTTCTGTTTTTATATTTTAAAGTTCTTTAAAACTGAACTGTATGCATTATCAATACAATTATTTTGAATATACTTGTATGTCAAAAGTATACAGAAAGAAACCACCACTCCCTGTATATCTTTGCTTTACTACTGATAAGAAATTATAGATTGTATTTGTGTCTGATGAATTTATCTCAATTCCCATAAAAGTGTTTTAAAAAAAGCCCTTATGTACACATTTTCACTTTTATTTCTAAGCCTATTCATTTGAGGTCTATTTGACTTACTCTTAACTTACTGTTTAATCAGTTTGCAGATCTGTTATTCATTGAATGAACACAATGCCATATTGTGTCTTCATTAAGTGTCAAGAGTTTCTACGAATAATTATAATTAATGTACCTTAATTTAGCTTAATTCTTTAGAGTCAACTAAAGAAGAAATTATTTCATGCCAGATAATATTGCATCTAATCAAACCAATAATTCGCATTCACTTTTCATGTCTTCATTTTAACTGTTTACTCAATTTGCAAATTATTATGAACCAACTTTTCACTTTTCAAAGAATCACATCCACAGATTTTAGCACAGATTATTATTATTTTAAAAGATACACTTTATTTAAGGTCTTGAAATGATTTTTGATTTTTATTAGCCTTAAAGAAATAACTTAATAATTCATTATAGCTAGTAATTCATACCAATATGGAAATATTTTAAATACTTATCTTCTTTTTTTGTTGGTTGAAGTTGTCTATAATAACACCAATGAAAAGGTTCAAGGTAAAAAATGATCCAAATATGATAAAGATGACAAAATAGAGATACATATACAAGTTGTCCTCATACTTAGGTTGATCTTTTACCTACAAAATACAAAAAAAAATATTCCCCATGAGAATACTAGATGTGAAAAACAATTAGAATTAGGAATATGCCATCTCACATAGAAAAGCTATGAACAGCACTAATTTATTAAAAAGATCCAACTCGTCCATTCCAATCAATACTTGGAAAACTGGAAGCTGACAGAATTATTGCTCATATGGAATTTTTAAGTAAATGTGCCCATAGATATACTTTTGTATGTACATATATAAACAGTTCCTCATATAGAAGAAAGAAGCAATGTGAGATGCAGAGCAGTCATTAATACTTAAAATTTTAATAACAGAAATACAATATTTTAAATTGTATTCAGTATATTATCATGCAACACAATCAATAAATTTTACTATCGCCTAAATCTCCCTGGAACTCTTTTGGTCTTGCATGAGCATTCTTACACCCAGCTAGGAACAGATACTTTCAATAAATTTCTAGTGCATATATCTTTTGTAAAATCCATTAAATTGAGGAAGTTTTGAAGGAAGATTTTGTCATTGTCTCTATTTTTCTGGATGCCATATTCCAGTATCTGCAACTCTACAGCACAACAAGCTTAAGTGTAGGAATGCTAAAGATGGTGAAACAGGACATTTTACTCTGAGGGACAATATCATTAACATGACTCTTTGTATAAGTTAAACACAGTAATAGTTCTGTAGCCAAAATAAAATTCTAATCTTCAGAAAGCTTAACAGGTGATCTTCAACCTTAAAATCTAATTGCACTTAAATATCAAGATAACATAGGTGCTCAACCTAAGGAAACAATGAAATGCACAGTTATAAATTATAAAACCTGATTAATATATTTCATATTTAATAACTGCATCATATAGTCTTAAATTAATTCATACTTATGATACCAAAAGAATTTGTCACAAACCTCTTCTTTGTTCTATTACATTAACATTGTTCTTCAGAAAAAAAACCAAAACAACTAGTTAATTTAGCTTTTTTGTCTAAACAGAAGGAAGTGGGATTAATTCTTTCCAGTAAAAATTCTGAGATTCAAAAATACATGTATTGACGTTGATTATAGTTCTTTGGCGTGTGTGTAGCTGTTTAAATTCTATACTCTTTATCAGGAAATAATCAACAGATGAGCTTTGAGTTTTGTAAGATTTAGACTTACATCTCGTGAATCAACAGCTGCATACATAATATCCATCCATCCTTTGAAAGTAGCCTAGAAATAAAACAAAGTTGTTTATCTCCCCATAAAAATTCATAATATGTACAATAACTAGGTTATTAATTTATTTATCTGGACCTCCACTTCTAATAAAATCACTTCTAAATTTTTATACCACACTTGACAACAGAGACATCATAAATATTTTTCATAGTAATAGTAGGGTTTTTGATTATTTTCTTTTTATTTATTCAAATAATATTAAAAACCAGGCTCTGAAGATCTCAATAAGTCAGCAGTATTTTTGGAGCTACAGATGTTTATTTTGCAGATGAAAAATGATACTTTTGGACTGAAATTAATTCTGGAGATACTGAGGTAGGATCTACTAGAATCGTTCATGGCCACAGCCATTTTGTTAAGTTTACAGCATGAATTGATGGAATCAGTAATGTAACTTTTGGACAGAAACCAACATTCGTCTGAATGTTGTTTTCTGTGTCTAAACTGACCTGATATTTTTAGAAATGTTTTAATCCCACATAGCTAAAAGGAATAGACTGTTTAAAGTAAAAAATATGCATTGGTTCCTGAGAGATTTGTTTTACAGAAGACCTAGAGATGTAATTGACATCTGCAAAAATTTGGCTAAGTTTCTACAGAGATTTTTTTCAAGTAAAAAGGATCGGCCATCATTGCTCTAAGAAGGTGTTTTTAATGGATGCAGGATGTCCATTTTCTAAGGAACACCAAAGGTGGTGTGACATGCTAGTTGAAAGTGTGAGTGTGCAACCACTGGCCAAGGTTTCCAAGCTTATTCGCAATAAAGAAAAAAGAGCTAAAAAGCCTGTGAAATGAACGAAGTGCATCACTCCTAAGGAGGTTCTGGAGAGGAATCATCCCCAGGAGTATATTTCCATCTTTCCTTGCCAGAAGTAGTTTTGGTATTTTGGTACAGCTGCCAGCTTCCACAGCAGAAAACTTGTACTCTGGAAGCGTTCATATCCTCCTGAATCTTGCAGTGCAGTACCCATTACTAAGAAGGTGTGCTTCAAGCCAAACTTCACAGATCTTTCTGATTTAGTTGGCAGTTGCCAGCCATTTGGTGCACGTTGCATAGCAATATTAGGAAAGGATCAGAGTTAGATAAGAGCAATAAATACAGAAGAGAGGAGGGAAAATGTTAATGGAGGCAATCAAATGAAGATGTGATACAAAACATCCTCAAAGATCCCGTAATCTCTGTGGGGAAAGTGAAGGTCAGAAGGAATATTTGAAAAGGAAAATTATGAAAAATCAGAACAAAAAAAAACATAAGAAGAGAGAGAGAGAGAAGAATGAAAGGTTCACAGTAGTGAAGTAGTTATTGAAGACCTAGACTGTCTGGATGTGTGACACAAATGACATTCATATACAGCTTCAAGAGAAGCAGCTTTCCTTACACATCTTCAGAGGCAATGGTAGCAATGAGATCTGAAGCTGGAGAATCAGAGTCATCATTCAGTAGTACCACTCAGCATGTAAGAGTCACATTGCCTTTACAGGCAAAAAAATTTAACCTAGGTTGTTAATTTTGGAATTAAGGTCAGCTGGAGATACTGACCTACTCTAAGATAGAAGGGACAATCATATAATTCTAAGATAACTATCAGAGTTGTAAAAAGATTTTCATTCAGTGAAGCTGTATGTTGAGTTACAGACAAGTGATTCTACAAAGTTTAATCATCTAAATGTAATTACATGCTTTTTTGCTTGTGTTTTGGATCAGATCCCAGCTATCACAAGCTCCATTCTAAGCAAGGAACCTGTAAAGAGCTAAGGTCTTTATTTCTTTGACACAAATAAAATATGCTCCCTACTTAGAATAAAGGCAGTTCTGAACACAGTGCATAAGATAAGGAATTGAAGGAGAAATGCAGTTTAATGATTTTGTATTAGTAGCAGTAATTCATGGAATGAATATGCTATGCAATAACATCCAATACTTCCCAAGGATAATACTATAAGTAACATAATACTTATTTAGTATACTATAATGATTCTTTAATAAGAATTAAAGAATATGATAGTTCTATATTGTGCGCCACTAAGGAGATTCTTCTATTTTCTACACTTACTTTTTTACATTATTGTTATCATCATCATGAGACTGTATTCCATAGTCTTGGAAAGGAAAATTACTATCATTAACAAAAAAATTACAACAAACAATGTAATAAAGCTGTGTGAACTGTGTGTTATTGCTGTGAAGAAATTACTGCTCTACTTAACATTCTTAACTTGCCCGTTTTTCCTAAATATCTTTAAAAAGAGCAAAAAGAAAATATATACACATTTACTTACTACTTGAAGCAGAGCAAGATATCCAGCTCCTACATTATCAAAGTTTACTTTCACATTCTTCCATCGAGCACTTTGGTTGCTTTTTATGAGTTCCGCACACTGAGTATAATTGTTGACATCACTGATATCAAACATCTCACCAGTTGTGGTGTTGACACAGTGATAGAATTTTCCAGCGAAAAGATTTACTCCCATGATGCTGAAGATTAGCCAGAATATAAGACATACCAGCAATACATTCATGATAGATGGGATTGCTCCTACAAGGGCATTTACAACCACCTAGTGTACAAATTAGATAAAATAGCAACTTAGCTTATGAAAAGAAAATGAAAAATACTTTCAAATACTTTAAAAATGTCAAAACAGTATTATTATGGGATGGACAGTTAAAATATTACAATAAAATTTGTGGGAGAAATTTTAATTAAGGTTTAATAAAATGCTAATGAGATTGCAAAAAGCAAGAAAAAAAATGAGATGGAAACAAAGACAATGTAAAAGTCTGAAAAAAAAATCAAAATGCAAAAGAAAACCTGTTAGTAGCAAGATGGATTCTTAGAATTTGTGTGCTCTAGAGAAAAAGAGAGAAATAAATGTTAAAATCCAGCAATATAAATTAAAATCTATAAATAGAAAATAAACCAGAAAAAGCTCAAAGCATGATGATGTAGAACACTGAATAAAAATTTCTGCACATAAAAATATCATTACTAATGATTTTATTCTTAGAAATGTAATGTATATATTTCCATAGATATCAGTGTATATATATTTCTGTATATATTTCTGTATATATTTCTGTATATTTCTGCATATATCAGTGTATTTTGGTATCCACATAGACTGCAACATAATTAAGGATATCTTATTTAATCTTTATTAACAGCATCTGCTCTAAGTCTTGGTTTGTACATTGCCTGGGTCACTGTAGTTGCTCTTACATTTACCCTTCTTTTTCTTTTTAATTGGTTGCGTTTAATTCCCTTGAGCTACTGTGGGTGGGTGAGTGGCAGTAAAAGACCAGATGAAATCCTTGGACAAAAATTTTCTTTTAGTTATTGTGATTCAACTAAAAGCAAGCTGCAGATATTCAAACAATAATTTTCTAGCAAATCAGTAGAGACTGTGGTAGTCTTTTGTTTATATTTTTGAAAAAGGTAGTAGTTTTCATTTCACTGAGTTGACCAAAAGTAGTCTAGCATCAATACAAGTTTTGCCTATTTATTAGATGGGCACTTAATGTGTTGTTTGGATTGCAAATCATGTAAAACATAGCGGTGATGGTGATGTGCACTGGACACACTGCCCTACACTGGCAGGCATGGCCACTTTTAGGATATCAGCAGCCTTGCCCAGACAAGAACCACATTATTTTTTGGCAAATGAAGACCTATGACTGAAATATAAATATATGTTGCAGCATTGGGGTGTTTTGAGGTGAAAGATTAAAAGGAGATTTCTCAATAACATTTTCTTGTTAATATTTTATGTGTCGATTTTTTCAGTAAGTAGCATGATCTGCTACTGTTTATAATAGGGTTTTTCCAGGAGGGTTTTTTTTCTTGTTCGTTGATTGGTTTTTGTCAGATTGGCAGAATATGAAAATGCAAATCTCCTCAACAGGAGGGTTTTAGCTCTCTCTACGTTCATATGAAGTAAAAAGTCTCTAGCTGAAAAAATTATATTCTATCTCTCTCCTTCTATGCTTCCAAACCTATCCTTATTTCAGGGGTCTGTTAAAAAAAACTTTCCTTAATACTACAGCATTTACTGTGGTTTTTTGGGTTTTTTTTCCCAGGCAGGTAGATAGGAAGAAACAGGGAAGTTTTAGTTTCTGGTGTGTCACTGTTGTCAGCTTTTTCACCTTTTGTTGGTTCGTTTTGTTTTCCGGCTAATCATGTTCCCTCCTGATCTGCTGACAAACTAACACAGAATTGAAGTTAGCTACAGAAGGTGAGTAAAAAAATTTCCCAGATAAACTGCAGGAAAAAGCCTCCAACACTCAAATGTAAAATTTGTCATGTCCTTTTCTTTTTCTAAAATTTTACATGTCAGGGGGCTGGGAAAACACAACTATGCAGAAGTGACCAGGCAAATTTAATGAGCTCGAAGTCTGACTTCCAAATGTAAGGTGTCCATAGGTCTTGTTTGTAAGGACATGTTGAAAGGTCTTTTTGGAGTTCTTTGAAGAAAGCGTGAGTGTAACTATTAAAACATTAATTTTTGTATGCATACATTTGTTCAGACTCATTCATTTTATCTCACCCTCATTCCTTCAAATCGTGACAAGGCTCTTAAAGGTCTTAAAGCTCTTAATGTCCGCAGCGATTTAATGGCACCAAGTTCAGAATAGCCCAGAGCATTGGCTATCAAACTAACCAATGAAACCTATCAAATACAGAAAGAAAATATTTTAAAAATAGTTCTACACTGTTTATTTAAAAAGAATACAAATTCAAGCAACAAATCAACAGTGACAAGTTGTAGAATGCCATCATATTCATACTTGCTGGAAAGGCAAGAGGTCTCATAAAAGTGAGGTTGAAACTGGAATATATGCTATTAAATGTCTATCTGTTATGGTTGGATAGAGTTAACAATCATATGGAAGCATACCGTTGGTGAAGGATAAAATTTTCATGAATATTTAAAGACAAAATAGCCTTATTTTCTGTAACTTCATTAAGGTTCAACCTTTCAAATAATTTAAAATTCTGAATACATTAAATTATTTTATTAACTTCTGTCAGTATTGTAGATATCGATATATACTAATGATACAATTAATATTGTAGTAGCTGATTGTAAATATTTTTTATAAATATTACTTCTAAGTGAAACCGTTCACAGCAAGAATAACCAGGATATCTCTGAAATATGTATTTAAAGAGGTGGTACTTTCTCATCTTCCTGGCAAGTCTCTGGCGTTTTTTTAATCTTCTAAGTATAGGAAAATATTATGGGATAGATATTAACAGCTGCTCACCTTATAGCAGTAAGAGCTTTATTATCTACAACAGTATTAAGCTCCTGATGCATGTTATTGGGATTTGATTATAAGACAATCCATTTAAGCAAGGAGCAATTAATTTGCTTCTCAAATGGAACTGAGCTTTAGACAGTGTTAATATGAAAGGAATTAATTTTCTTCAAGCAGTTTTAGAGACAGAAGTGGGGAAAAACGCATACCTTACTCCTATTTTATTGATTTCTACCACCAAAAGCATAGATGACAGGTAAATAACATAGGCATATTTTGCTCCTTAAGAAAATCCCTCAAATGTTCATTTCTGTACCTCAGTTTAAGGAATTCTTCAAAGAATATACAGAAATAGGCATTCACTGATAATGGTGGTAAGATTTTGCCCATTATATGAAGAGTTGGTTTCCTATGTTACTTAAAACCATAAAGAACAATTGGATGATTCACAAACACGAGAGTTACAAGATCATGTCTAAGAATGACAGTCCAAGAGCAGATACAAATCCATTATTTATAGCTATGTTGCTATGTATGTTATCTAACAGAAAATAGTGTTTTAGTGCATTCATATTTCTGGACATTTCAACTGGGTTTCATGTCAGAATGTAATTCTTTTCAGCAAAGGAAAGGATTATTTTATTTCTCCAATGGATAAATGGAACTTGCTGTGATTTATAAGCATATTAAGAAGAAAATCTTACTCATTTTCTTAGTCTGTAACTGAAGTCTTTTAACTTACAAGAGATAACATTATTTTTCAGCCATTATATTAACTATTGACATTAGTTATTATTAATAATTATCATTAATATTTTTTTCTGTGACCCTACAGTGAGAGAGATCATTTTTATTCTTAGCCCTGCATAATATGTTCCAGAGATAACAAGAAATGGAATTTTCTGTATTTTTAATAGAATATTCATTTATTCACTCAAATCAACAGAATACCCCAGCATAACAATAAACCTTTGTGCAAACACAGCACATTTTATGAATTAAAAATAAACAGTGAAACAAATATTTTTAAAAAATCTCTCTCTCACTGGGAGAGTGAGGTGTCCTATGAAATTGAATTAATATTAATGGCTCCTGCATTTTATACTTTTCTCCCCAAATTTGCACTGTACCTTACCTATCTTTCACAAACAAGATCCCTTCCAAACTGTTAGGCAGCAGCAGTTCCTGAAAGCCTTCAGTGCACTGTGTGTATTGGAAGTTCTTAGGTTCAGACTGTACAATTGTTCAATCTTGTTTGTGCTGCCTATTTTAGATTATTGGCAGCTTTCTTAGCAAGGTGATAGTGCTCTTACACCATAAACATAAAGATTTTTCTCAAAAAAATACTTTATTGGAAACAATGTGTTTTCTTCTGGACAGTTCATATGGGATGCAAAGTTTTGCTTGGAATTCTATTGTATATAGAGCTGTTCTTGCCTTCTCTGGTCATCCTAGTCTTGTTAACTTGGTGTTCTCTTATCTGTCTCACCTGTTTTGTTGCTAGTACGTGAGAAACTAAATGTCTCTGTACACTGATAAACCAATAATGCATGCAAATTCAGCAATTTTGAGAAATGAAAATGAACTCAAAATGGTAGAAAGATATGTCTCCTAAAATTAAAGGATTGTATGTCCTCATTTGTGTTTGTCTTCTAATATCTGTTGCAAAAAAACCAACCCAAAAACCCTGCCCAAAACGTTTAGAAGCTTAGCAGTGACAGCCCTGCTCAAGATCTTTGGTCAGGCCATACAGTAGGATGGCATGATAGAGTCTTAAACTGAGGTAGGCAGAGCTGAAAATTACAATTTGTTATTGTAATTATCAAAATCTAATTTAGTCACAATCAGTAAGAGCAACTATGGCTCCTTATCACAGTGAGGGACTCATGTATGTGAGATATTAAAGGTCAAAGCCCTAAAGGACTATCTATGTTTACTCTTGAATAATTTTAGAGAATGGAATTAAACAATCTGATTAACTTTAGTCACTTCTAATGAAGAAGGAGACACTGGTGTTCTCACTGGCAGAATGCCACTGAATCACACCTGTTTAAACTGCCAGTTAAAGCAGTGCAAAATCTGCTTTTCTATAGGAAGATGACATGAGCTCACATGTTTCTTTCAAGTGCTGGTGGTGCTACAGAAATTGCTCAGCTAGCCTTAAACACAGTAAGGCATTTTTTACCTCTTGGTAGAGCATTGAAAATAATTCTTCAAAAGTAGAAAGTGCCAATCTCATTTATTAATTTTTTTATTTATAAACTTATAAACTATGGTAAAAAGCTAGCAACATAAGCTGCTTTACTTATAATGATGTATTTTTAACTTTGCAAGTCTGCTCAGATAACAGCATCTCTGAGGCTAAGCTAGGAAATCATAGAGTATGGCTCAGAATAATAATAATCTGGTTAGGTTTAAGATACAAAAAGAATAATTAAAACATGAGTTGTAGTTTATCTAAAAAAAAATCAATTTTTAACACAATCCTGTAAGAGTGCATCTCTCTACTTCTTTACCATCCTCTTAGGAAAACCATTCACACTGCTTCATTCTAATGTCGATTTTCAGAAGAGAACTAGAGATTAACTGTATAACAAAGCTAACTCAGGCAGGTTAGAAGAAAGAGAAGATTGTCCATTTTGAATTATGGGCCAATCTAGCTAGGAGGTTTTTTTCCCGTGGGACTTTCAAATATGATAAATTTCTATATACATATGGAATAAGTATTAATGAGACCAGATTTTATGCAAATATCTCAATAAATATGGTAGCATGGGCAGAAATTACTATAAATGCACAATTGTCCTGAGATGCCATCTCGCAGTTCCACACTGAGGACATGTATTGCCAATGAACTGGGTCAGATAATGTGCGAAGCAAGAGACCAAAATATTCTGGGAGCAAAACCAGCTTTGATCCCTTCCAACAACATAAGCAAGGCCTTTGCACAGAAGTGTATCACAGCTGGGAAGGCAGCCAAGAAGCCTTGTATTCTCCTTTATCATAAACCCTGCCAAGTCATAGCTGATTTAGCTATTGCAGATTGTCAGTCCATTAATACCAATTATTTTTTTGATCAAATAGCCACTGTCTTTCTGTTTTTACTAGAAATTATTACAGGATAGTTTTCAATGAGAGAGTTCTGAGAACATAGATGAAATCTGGAGCAAGTGAATTGTTTCATTTGTTAGCTGCAGTATTCAAAGAAAAACTTGAACAATGAACTGTCTTATTTTCTAAGGAATAAGGTAGCATGGTCAGAGTCCATTAATGATAGGATGCTTAAAACCTAGGTTTTTTCCTCATAAAATCTCAAGTTTGATACATCTGTTGTATGAAAATATTAACCATGAGGAATGGACAAACTGGTAGGCAGCCAAACTTTTCCTTTTGGCATATGAATGGACTTTAAATAACACCTCCAAATCACTGCAGGCATTACTAATGCAGTATAACTATAAAATGGGAATTATTTTTGCACATTTATAATATTAATCTAGTACTTATGAATTTTACAACACAGAAACTTTACTATAGGGAATTTTACAATATTAATTTGTACTTACATCAACAATCAGGAAGTCCAGCCAGCACCAGGCATTAGTAAAATATATTTGAAAACCATACGCTACCCATTTTAAAAGCATTTCCAAAATGAAAATATATGTAAAAACTTTGTCAGCATATTCCAGCATGGTCTTGATAGTTTTGCGTTGTTCAATATATATATCTTCAAAAGCCTATAAAAATATATTCAGGTATTACTACTGTTTCACAGAATATGCATGATAAAATTAAGGAATAAAGAATAAAAAATAATTAGAGCAGAGCTAATATTTCCCCTTGTTTTTCTTCATTCTCTTATTTTATATGTTTTCCATCTTTAACCATACTACTAATTGGAACAACAGAAGACCTGTCTGGAGTTGAAAAAAATTTTTAAAAGTTCTATTTTACTAATGAATGAAGAAGGAAACTCACAGCATGATTTTTTTATCCTCTGTGGTATTAGGAAACTTTCACATAGACACAAAACCCCCCTTTTCTTATATATCTATTCCAGATATGTATATTGCTTTCTAGAAAGCAGATCAAACTTATATCTAAAAAATCAAATTAAAAAGCAATGTATTTGCTAGAATGTACAACTATGCACATTGATATTGTAGCAAATATTCAGCTTGAGTAAAGCTAAAAAGGTGGGTAATGCAAATCTTTTTGGATAGTGGTTGTTATGTTCAATTTGCTGCTGCACTCTTCCATATCTCCTGTCTTCAAAACAGGAATAGAATGAAGAAATTATTTCATTTTTTTAGTATGGTCTTTCACGAGCAAAATTCAAAAAGTGGATCAACCTAGGAGGAGTTAAAGAGTTACACCCATAAATTTAGCTATATATTCACAGTTAACAATAGTCCTTTATACTTAAATCTCCTGACAACCATGCTGAAAATTGGCAAGCAGTTTAAACTTACTAGTGCTCCACTGCTGAGGAGAATCATGAATACAATGAAAGTCTCAAACCAGTTGTGTTCAACTATGCTGTAGCAGGTTTTTCTAAGATTCCACCAAGTTTTTCCTTTGCCATCTTCTATACTTACTTGACAACATGGAAATTTCTGCACACAGCCTGCATTAGATTAAGAGATGTTATTATCCAAAAGCCAATTACTTCAAAGTCCATATTTACTATGGTATATGTTATTTGTGGCCTTTACTAATTTTATAAGATTTTTTAAAAGTAATTTTAAAAGTAATTTTTTAAAGTAGAAGGTCAAATAGGCTATCACATCACACAGGATGATGAAATCTGAATTAAGAAAACTAATCTGGGGAGAAACTAGACAATAGTATACTTCATTATGAAATAAGTCAATCCACAAAACATCAGTATTTTTGACTCTTGGCATGTAACTGTTCTATTTGTTGATGGAGTCACACAAAAATTTATTTCGTCCACATTTCAAGGGCCCTTTCAAATAGCTGAAAAGAATTTTACCAATAGAAATGTTAAGGAAGTCTCTTAGTTACAAGTTGCATGCAAATCATATCATATCAGTATGATATGAAGTTACTTAAAGCCTAGGGAAACCTTTTGTCATCTGATTTCCAGCATTCTGGGCTGAAAATATTTTCTTTTGATTTTTGAGGACATGAAGTTACACCATATTTGAAACCCTCAAGAACCTAAATATGCCTAGTAACAATGTCATTTTAGTAATACATTTCTTAATTCAACAGTTATTCTACAACCTTCAGTAAAACAGGCTTCTGGTTCAAGAGCTTCTTCACTTTCAATTTCTGCTTGCTCGCCCTCTCCAGGAGGAGCAATATCAACAGTGCTGCCTTCTGATGAGCTTGATGCATTTAGTTTCTGTAAGTAAAGTTCCACAGAACAATGTTTTCTCATTAGCTACATATTCTGTAAAAAATGGAACTGAATCAAATCATGCCAGTCTAACTTAAAAGGCAAATTTATAAATGTGCATAATTAAAAGTAAAACCACAGTAATGACATGTAAATTTTATAGTTCTGTTTCCCAGTTTATCTTCTCATAGGGAACAATTAAATATAATTTGGCTACTAACCTGATCCTTGTATATGACTGGTGAAGTAGTAGTAGTAATACAGGAGAGTTTGCATGCACCACACTCTCAAGTTATTTCATTTCCTTTACTATTATGCTGGATTACATTGAAAGTGTGTCTTAGTTTTCCTAGCAAAATGAAATAACACAAATCTGCACGTATATCTTCTTGTCCACCACAAATGGTATTTTCAAAAAAATGCACTTTTAATTATCTGGATTAAAAAGTTGTAAATTTAATGGCATTTAATGGCAAGTTTCTGCACAATTTAACTTTTGCAGAAAGCACAAATTACCACAGCCGAAACATCTTCTTTGCATTCCAGTCTTTTGTGCTTATTGAGACTGCCTGATGTACTTTCCATGCCAGATTTTTCTATCATTCTACTGCTTATTTGTACAGTGGAATACTATAGTCCTTCCTACAGTAAATGCACTTCTAGATCTGAAAACTGCAAAAACTGGAGAGTGATAGTAAATAACTCAAATTAAGAAAATTTTTACCAAGTACATTAAAAATCCAATCAGGTCATACAGTTTATCAGTCACACAAGACTGTCCATAATTTTGCCCTTTTAAGAAAACATACTTTGAAAGGAATATCCTGCTAAAGATGCAAACAAATGCAATAATCAGACATAGTGTTTGTAACTTGTTTTCACTTGACAGTACTGTTGTACTGTTGTAATTTTTTAATCCAAAATACTTCCTCTTTTACTGTGAAATAAGGCTTCTAATCAGAAAGCAACATTAAAGTGACAGTGAAATTCTTCTGATTTATCACACATAGCAGTTGTACATAGAAATTTCACAAGGGATGAAGAACACTTAAATACTTTAAATTGTGCTGGTACTGATGTAACAAAAGGGCATTCCAGCACTGAGTAGATTTGTGCTTTTAGCTAAGCAGAACTGATTATTCATTTGACCTTTGGAGAAAGATCATGTTTAGAAAGTATGAAGACCTTTCTATACAATTTTGTTGAGAGAGTGCTTAATATCAACTACTTTTCACATTTCATTTCCAAGATAGTGACATTTTTAGAATATAAGAATCCCCTACTGTTCAGATTTTGAATCAAATAATAAACAGTAACTTGTTTCTTGAAAGAGGCACTTCCATGCATTCTCTTCTTCATCAGAAACATTGCTGAAAATTAAAACTAGTTATTTAACTCTTCAGTTGAAACCCAGTCTCTTCAGGAAAATGTATTGGCAGCTAAGGGCTTTTTCTGTCAGAAATGAAGTGAGTGGCACATATATCTTAATACAGCTTTGTAGGGAATTATTTCCTCATATTTAACTTCTACATTATATGAATGATGTTTTAAACAAAAATCGTGTTGAATGCTGGATAATTTCAGGGATAATTTTCAAGAAGCTGCCTTTTGTATACACAATATGAGTCAATATAGGGTCTCTCAGACCTCAGGTCCCATGGTTATTACTGCATTGTGACCAAAAATAACGTGTTTCACTTCTCATACTTCATCTATGATTTCCAAAATTTATATATGTAAAATTGTTACAGCCATATTGCCTCTAAATGGAATACTCTTATTATTGGTCTTGTAAATCTGTGAGTCTGAGATAAAATACTATCTCCTTGTGAGAATATTTTAAATTTCTCTATTACATTTGCAACCAAAACACCCAGTAATGTCCTCTATATTAAACATTATTAGCACACCACCTTATTATGCACACATAGGGCTGTCTCTCTTTTAAAAATAATACTTGTGAATTAACTCTCTTATTACATATCATTGAAATACCAAGAAATAAGAAACCTTCCATTGAAATGATAGGCAGTTTCTTCATTAAATAAAACCCAAATATTGTAAAAATTATGTTCTGTCACATTCAACTTAGGAAAAGTAAAACTAATTCATGGCTTAATCCATCATCATTAAATAAATTACTGACTTAATAGTAGCAAGATAAAGGTTCATAGTAAGCATCTGTTATAAATCTATGAGTGCAAATTAAAAGGCAAATTGTTTAACTGCATCTTCCCATGTAAGCTCTGCTGCAGATAGTTCTGTCAGCATTGTTGCTAAAAGCCAAGTGACAGAAGTAGAATTTATAACCAGTACAAACAAAAATTACTATAATTCTTTTCAGTAATTCTCACATAAAGCATTCTTTTCATTATTCTTCATACAATCTCAAACAACTGCATTATTAAGAGAAAAACCTCATTATTTAATAAAACTCCTCTTCTTTGCTTCAAGACCCTAAATTAGGAAAGAACCAATACATTTTAAATAAGGTGACATTAATGATATTCTCTCTAGCAATAAAGCTAATAAAACTAATAGGAAGCTTGAGATACACGATGGATTAGCACAATCTTCTTATCAGCTCACAAATGTGATTATCAACCTCTAGAAGACATCATGCCCTGTAAATACTTATTTGCATCTTCAATGATATCACATTTTCCTCTATAAGGAAACATTGGAAAGCAATTGCTTATGATGCAGCATTCTCAAGGCCCGAATCAGCAGAACAACATGCTTGACTAGAGCAGAAGCCTGAGCAATACTGTGGAAATCACACACAAAAATAAAAGAAACAATCAGACTACCTCAGTGGGATTATATTTTTCTGAAAACAGTAATATAAATATTATTGTGTAGGATAGAAAAGAAAAAATGCTTCATCACCCACCCAAATACTTGGTTAATGTATGTATAATCAGCCTCCATAAATGTTTTTTCAGAGCAGTGCATCTCTTATCAACAGCTTCGATCATTAAAACAAGCTTTGACCAACAGCATGTTAATGTGCCCATTTACAAGAAAATGCATTCACTTAAGACCCAGTCTTGCTCTCATTTGATTCTATTATAGATTTCAATAAGAGCAAGAGCAGGCTACTGAAGTTTTAAGCTTTACAAACGGCTTCATGATTCAAGTGACAATCAAATAAAAGGATTCAGCCATTACAAATTGCCTTCAGTAATTCAGCCATGTGGTTTTATCCTTTCAGTCTTGAAAGCTGCACTGTAATTGAGTGAAAAAATATGAAATAATGGAGATTGATGATTCCAAAGTGATTCTAAACTGACTTTAAATCTCAGATCTTGTGATATTGGACTTTTATATAATGTTAAAAATGTAATTTTAAAATCTCCTTAGAATTTTATTTGGTGTTTCAAGCATATCTTGGTTTAAAATTTACACAGTAAAATCTGAGAATTTTCAGAACACCCACCAATATTAATTTTTTTGGCATCTCCGGGCGATTTAGACCACAATATAATATAGGTAGATCATGCCCCACTCTAATCAAGGGTATAAAATGAACCACTTGGTGACTCTTTTGAAGCCAGTGAAACTCTGCCTGAAGGAAACAGCTTTCAGTGCTGCCATAGGACTGAAATCTCAATCCCCTCCAAATTTTGATGCCTAGTTTTACTAGATTAATTTAACCTCCTTAGAGTCATGTAACTTTGGCTCCTGTGCAATAATTGCTGTTGCTATTCCTGAAGGCTCTGCCAATTACTCATCAATGGGAGGCACATTTGCCTATAACGAAAAAAATCCCTAGGATAAATAGAGATACGTGTGATTTCATAAAAATGATGCTGACTACTCTGCAGTCTTTCTAATTTTCACAAATAAAGCCCCCAACTCATTTACGGAACGCTATCATGGAACGCATTCCGAACACCACTATTTATAAAGGGGTTTAAGAAAAGAGGAGTTGTAAAATGTTTAGCTTTTGAGGGTTCTTTAAGGAGAGTTATTGCCTAAGTATAATTTAGCAATTATGAAACTGTTTGTCTTCCAGTTTATAAAACTCAAGATATGCACTGTCCAAATGAATATAGAGTGTAGTTTGTAGCATCTTGAAGATCTGCATTACAGTGCATTGTAGATTTAAAAGTATAACTGTAATTTTTACACCAGTAACTACTGCAATAATTCAAATGTTATTCATTAAGGAGTTGAACTCATGGCAGTAATTATTTCAAAATCACTTAAGACATTTTCATTAAATATTTACATTTATAAGGGCTGAATCAAAAAGGGTTGTTTTTATTTTTTAAAAACTATGCATGCTCCCTTTTTCTTTGGCTTCTTTAGCATAAAACATTCCAGTACTTTTATGATCCATACTTCAAAACCTGAAGAGCATGCAGTTATTGCTAAATACTGTATTTAAATATTCAGAAAAACTATTAGCAGAGTTAAAAAAAGTATGTTGGGTTTGCCAATCCCACCTGACCATGCTGTGATGTGAGTCCCATGACTCAGCAGAGAGCAGCTGTGCATGTTTCTACTCTTGCAATGGACAGGGGAGGTACATAGCTGAATAGCATGCAGGCCAGTCAAAATCCATTAAAAAGTGATTATATATATATATACATATATATGTATAACTTGCTTAGGTAACCTGTGTGAAAGTGGTGACACGTTGCTCTACCTGGTTAAAAAGCACCAGAGCTGCATTCTTGATTGCTCCAGCTTGGTTTTACCCCTGTGAGAAGTAAGAATGGTAGGTAGTGAAGTTCAAGACACAGGATCACTAGTTTTTCTCTTTTTGGAATCTCTAATTCAAACATGGCTTTAACACAATTAAAACATAATTATTAAATATTTTATTATTAGCTGGAAAAAGGGAAATACATACCACCTGAAATATGCAACAAACTTTTCTACACTACAGAACTTGTTAGTTTAATTGAGAGAAATTAGAAATATAGAAGCTGGAACTAGTAATCTGCACACAACTATTGTGATTCATAAATAAAAATGGAATTAATAAAATTAACAAAGACACGGTTAGCAGATCTGGAAACTATTCCTGTATTTATATAGTCCTTAATGCTTATTTATTAAAATTTTAAGGGTTTTGTATGTTTGTTTCATGTCCTAGTCTTTGTTTAACTGACTATGTGATTATCTCTTTTATTTGAAAAATATGTACATACAGGAAGCAAAATACTTTGAAGATGTATGCCTTCCCATTCCTCCTTCATCCTCTAATAATGGTAGAACTCCTAGATATTGATGAAAATAAACATCTTTAATGTCTCTTCAACTTAAATGTGATGAATTATCACATCGTGTAAGTTTCTAGTTTAGATTTAGTATGCTATACACTTCTGAATCTATAATCTTTATCTCATTGTTTCAAAAGAGGATTGTATCAGTGTCTGGACAGTAGAGCATCAGTGTATCCAGAGATATGGTTTAAATCATTAACCACAGCTTGTCTATTATTTAAATGATTTGTCACTTCTGAAGAGCCTGTCCCAGAACTGGTCAGTTTTAGAAAAAAAATTTAGAATGTTGGACATTTTAAACATAATAAAAAAATCATCCAACAGATTGATGAAATCCTGCTGAGTATGTTTTGGCTAAGAAATTTATTGGAGCCCAATGAAAATTCTTATCTTTTGGGAATGCATTAACTCTGTTCTTGTCTTTTTCACTTCATCTAGAGACAAAGGCCCAAATGAAGCCAATCAGAAAACTGAATTTATTAGTTGTTTTTAAAATTCATTAGAGTCAATGATGAAGGATATTTTTAATTTTCTCAAAATCATCTCTTGTGATCATCAAAAGTCAATTGAGTAGCCTTGTTTCTCCAATCTGAATTTGTATTAACTCTACATACACTGTAAATAGAAAGATTTTTAGAATTTTGAATTATTGAGGCCTGTAGGTGTATGTATTTCTTTAGTTGTAAAATAAGTTTTCCATAACTGAGAATTATATTTGAAATTATTTTCCGATGTTGAAATACAAAACTATATTTATAAAGTTGTCAATCAGCTCTAATGAACAGTTGTTAAGTGGTATGCAATAGTTAGGAGTCTTATGTTTGGCATGATTAACATAGTTCTTCATTTCCCAACAGAAACAGCATCCACATGCTAATGTTAAACCACACCAGATTACCCCCTTCAGCTATTTCTAATTTTTTTATCTTCAAAGCTAATGATCTTGAGTATCTTTTTTTCAGAGCAGAAATCTCTTTCTTTCCTGATGATCATCGCATTGGGTATTGCACCTCTCTTTTCTTATTTATTATTAAAAAAATCTTCCTTCAAAGTATCAATGAAATGTTCACGTCTTGCAAGTACTTTCAGCCAATTATTATTCTGAGTTAGTGAGTAACTTTATAATCTAATAAGTGTTATCATTCTCTTTCATCCAAAAAGAGATTTCCTCAAATTTTTAGTGATATGTATTAGAAAGATCTTGTTTAGTTCTGGAATTTGCAACCAGGTTCCAAAATAGGTTCTGGCAGATTTTGGAGGCTATTAACTAGCAAATTAATTAAATTAATTAGAAAGTGTTTCCATGAAAGTATAGAAGGAAAAAAAAATAAGAGCTAACCTTTCAAAAGAAGGCTAGAGTTATTTTCTACCATAGTATAGCTGATAAAAAAATAGGACATATTACAATTTGTTTCTCACTCACCCACAATTACAATGTCTATGATAATTACCTGCTCCTGATATATTCCTTAGGCTATGCCCCACTTCTAGAATGACAGACTTCAAATAATCATTCTGCTCTTAACATCAGTGACAGTCAGTAAGACACCAGGAAAAAAAACAACTTGTTTTACAGTTCCTGTGCAGATCTAGCTTCCCACAGCTCTGTGGTTAAAAAAAAGTTATTATAGGGGATACCTCCTCAGGGTATTTTAAGTGCTATGTACTGCCACAGTTATGGCAGGGAAAGTTCTGACCCATCTCTTACCCCTCCTTTTGCAGACCAGGCCTTCTAGCAGGAATGTTTTCTCAGTGGGACCCCTTGAGAGGCAAAACAAAGCAAGTGATGGTGTACTGTTCTAGAGAGGTAACTTAAACACTGCTCCAATGTACTCTTTATCTTCCTTAAAAGACAATCAGAAGGCAGCAAAAGATTTAACAGTACTGTTGACTTGGTAGGAGAAGATTGGGAAACTTCACAAATTCCTGTCACACGCCAGAACTTCTGTTCCTATTTCCCAAAAGCCAGTGGATTTTTATACACACAATAAAATAACCCCATTTTATTCTTTCCGTAGAAATCATTCAGAAGGAATGGAATAAGGAATCCAGAGCAGAAAGTGAAATTAATGTAGAATTCACAATTTTCAGGATACTGTCTGATTAGATACTGTTCACAATATGCACACTTGCACTGTATGAATACATGTCAGACAGTTAAACAATAAACAGTTGTGTGTGAGCAGAACTTGATGGAAGTATTATTGCTCCAGTTTCCCAATGGTATTGAATACTACAGTCTACAAAAATACTGAAGCAGCATGGAAGTCCTAAACCTATCTTAACCCCATTGAAAATTTCTTCAGAATTTCTTAATGTATCATCCATCATTTACTGCAGGATTTCTCACAGCCACCTGAAATGCTCATGGTCAAATTGCTTATTAATTGGTTTCTCTTCCTGAAGACATATAGATACCAGTCCATTTAAAAAAGGACAAAATCCCTTTTGATTTATTACTGTCCAGAAACTTCAGGATGGCCTTAGAAGATAAAGGCATCATGCCTGAACCAGGCAAAGCTGGGGTTGAACAGAACAATTGACTTGTGAAAGTCACTTTGAAATTGGTATTTAGAACTTGTCAGCACTTCTAGAAGGGCTTTTACTTCATTTTCTTGGGGTGTACATACATCACATATTCACCTGGAAAGCAGAGGAGTTTCTGCCTTTGCATTGCATTTAGTTTTTTCCTCAGCTGTTCTGATAGAATATACAGCAGTACATTGTAAACGGAGCCATTCAATCTGCCTTACAGGAGAAATAAACCAATAATTCCTATGGCACAACCAGTGGCCTGCCTTCTCTGAGGCAGAGAAAGAAGCAAAGACTGCCAGGGGATCACTAGCCAAGTGTGGATGGGAACTTTCCAAGTTCCTCTAGTGCAGAGGCTAACATGTCATGTAACCACAAATTCGGGATCTGCACAGCCCACCCCCTCCACCCCACTTCCTAATGCATATTACAAACCTTTTAAAAAGTAACATATTCAGGAAATTTTTGAGGTTGTAACTTGACGGAGTTAATAGGAAGGCAGTCATAATTGTATTTATCAAAGGTCGCCACAAGGACAGCAGAAAATACATAGTGTAATGTCATTTTAAAAACCATCAGAATATATGAAAGGACATAGAAGACTTTGCTAAAGGTTCATTGGAAATGAAAACCAAATTTTATTAGATCAGCGTATATGAAAAATACTCAACTCTCAGACCCAGAATCACTCTGAATGTTTTGGGGTTCTTTTAATACTAGTGGATCTTCTAATTTGCACTGCTTTACACTTCCTATACCTCTTATATTCTAAATTTGCCATGGATAAGCACTACTGCTATATTACCTTATACATCTGCATTGAAACTGTTTGTCTCATAACTGAGCAACTCAGACAATAGACTATCTCAGTCTTCATCTTACAATTGTTACATAGAACAGCATTTTTTGCAGCTGCAAATAAACACACACTCTGGATGTTCTCTAGCAAAAACCCCATACCATGATTACCTGAATCATGGCTATGCATTAATGTAACGTGGTGTAGTTTGATATTGCTGAGGAATACATCATTATTGCAAATATGTGAGATATACAGCTATGATGAAGTCATGAATCCAAGGCTTCTTTATAGGAGAGCTTTCTTCATGGCAAACAAACCCTTTTGGATTAATGAGTAATTACATTACATCACAGCTTCTAATCTAATTGAAAACAAATTTATCCATAGTTCCTGTTCCCTTAAACCTCACAGTCCCTAAATTTCTAATGGCACTGAATAGAATTAGATTCTGCTAATGCATTTATTAGCTTGTCATTGATCACTACCCCAATATACAAAGTTTTCCTTAAGTACAACTAGCACCCGTTCATAATCACTTCTGGTATTTGAGCCACTTAGATTTTGAAACACATGACATTGGTTTTATAGACAAATTTCTGTCACTTTGCACAGTAATAACAGCATAAAGCCTTCAAGTAAGCTGTTTCCACATGCATCTATATCACAAGATCATTCTCTTCTCCAGGATAACTTGAGCTGCTGCTTTACCATGACATTCATTGGTACCTAGATTACTTTATTTCAGCCAGCCATGGTCTCTGAACCCAAAGTCTGTACAAATATTACGCACAAAACTTCTTAGATAATCTAGAATACATTACTGATTTGTGGTGTCTCAGGATTAATTTTTAGAACTACCCTAAATATTGAAAGAAATATTTTTGCTCCACTTAACGTTTGCTTTGGTATGCAAAGTTTCTTAATTGTTCCTTAGCCTTCTACTCTTATTCCATAATACCTTATCGCATGTAGGTACTACAGAAAGAATGCTTTATCAAGTGATTACTAGTCCTAAAACCTCATAAAACTGCGAAAGAAATAATCATATTTAAAATCAAATATATTCCAAATTTTAATAAACAAAATACTAAAAATGTAAACTCTAAGGTTCCTCTAAGGTTCCTCTACTTTACCATTATGTATTTTTTTCTTGAATGATAATACATAAAATTCTAAAACTTAAAATATATTTACATGGGATATCACAGTTTGTAAAAATTCTAAATATGTCATTAAAACATGTAAATATATGACTACAATTTAATAGGATATGAAAAATCCTACCTGTTTGCTTTCTTCCATATCAGATTCACTGCTAAATTCTTCTGTATTTAAATTTTCAAAATCTGATTCTCCAAGTGCAATGGGCACTGTCACAGTGAGGCCTGGGTTGTTTATGAATGACATGTAATCATTTTCATCAATTACATATTTTTCCACACTGCTGCCTGTGCCTACACCACTGGTGGTTCCATTCCCGTCTTTCAGATAATTCAGATCTTTGCTTATTTCAACGGCAGTATGATTGGAAATGCAGCTGTCTTTCTTGTTGTTTAGCTCTTCAAGTGCTTTGATTTCCTCTAAAGATTTCTGCTTTCTAACGAAGGCTTTTCGGATGAACTCCTGTATCTTTTTTTTAACATAATCTATGCCTTTCTGAATCCTTGCCACAGCAATCTGCAGATTGTTCATTTCATTGTCATCGTCTGTAGCAGCAAGGTTGTCTGAGCTAAATGAGCTCAGCAGCAAGGCCAGAAATAGGTTCAATACCTAAAAGATGAGAGAATACAGCTATGTAGTAAATACAGTCATATCAGAAGTGTTAAATTTGGCAGTGCTAGATTAACAGTTGTACTTGATGCTCTCAAAGGCCTTTTCCAATGTAAATGATTCTATGATTCTAAAAAAATCAGTAGAGCAGGTTGTGGATCATAAATAACTTTTTGGGGTTCTGCACATTTTTGCTGGTAAAATGTCAAGATTACAAGGTCAGGTAAATGACTAAGATACAAACATTTTGAATTCTAATTTATAAAAATTTAAATCATGTTAAAATTATCACTAAAGGAAGAGAATTTTGACAGGAAATTTTGACTGCAAATTTTAGCAGTAAAAGAAATTTTAAAATAAAATAGAAGTGTAAATGGCGCATCCCTTTTATAACACTTATTTCTAGGAAGCTCTCATCAATTCAATATTTTCCAATTGAAATTTTGCATTTTACCTTGTCAGCTTGAATTTAAACTTTTCTATAAAGGTTTCTTGTACAGTCTTGAGTTAGAAGTTTTTTAACACCTTTTTAAGCCGGATGGCAAATCACTCTGGGTTTCATTTTTGTTTTTTACACGTAAACAATCCAAAAAGTTCGGTACTAAAAATTAAACAGCACCTCTTTTCAGTACTAAAAATTAGCTGCATCACTCCCATGATAGCATGATGGATTTGATATTTTAATTTCCGTCTAAATGCTTGTACCCATAGTAAGAGTACTTCAATGTATAGAAATGTATGAAAAAGAGGAAAAGGCAATCTTCATATGGTTTTACCCAAAATTAACATATTCAGATTAATTTTTTTAATTCTAAACAGGATGACAAACATTTTCATTGCCTAGCTGTAAGTCTGCATCAGAGTTAATGTTAAAAAAATGTTCATCACGTACCACTAGGTTTCCAATCACCATGACCAGCATGAAAACAATAAGGCACATGGTTTGGCCAGCAACCTCCATGCAGTCCCACATGGTTTCTATCCATTCTCCACATAACACTCGGAATACAATCAGGAAAGAGTGGAAAAAGTCATGCATGTGCCAGCGAGGAAGTTCACAGTCACTGGAGATCTTGCAGACACATTCCTTGTAGCTTTTCCCAAACAGCTGCATCCCAACCACAGCAAAAATGAACACAATGATGGCCAGCACCAGGGTCAGATTGCCCAGAGCCCCCACGGAGTTGCCAATAATTTTAATCAGCATGTTTAGGGTTGGCCAAGATTTTGCCAACTTGAAAACTCGAAGCTGCAAAACAAAAATGCAGATGAGCCATTAGTGTTAGTTAGAAAACAGAAGCTAGGTCCAAGTTGTTTAGCAGAGCATACCAATTTCTGTAGATTAATTTTTTCTTCAGTAGTACTACATTATTATTTTAATGTAAAGCAGGGAACATGGAGTATTTGTCAAAAATGCATTGTTTATAATTTCATTTCAGTGATGCACATATTAAAAAAGTCATAATTTGTGTTTGAATGACCTTTCATTTTACTATTTTTAAATATCCACTTACAGATGATTTCTGACCAATTCTTAAAGACATTTTAGAAGTTTCTACTCTTTTCATCACCGTCACTACACCCTCTTTGCTGGCTTGGTTCCACATTTCCCTCAGCACCACATTAACACCTCTATGCTTAGATAGAGGCCAATTTTTTAAGCAAAAAGTTGATGCAGACATTGCAATGTCCATTCAAATTGTAAACACTAACTGAAAAATAATATTCACTACCCTAACTATTATGTTATGTGAAGTTGGGTACCATTGCAATTGGTGCTCAAAAAGTCACTTTTTCCTGCTCTATGTATTAGGAGATAGGGTTTTCAAGTAATGTGGTAACTATTGGCAATAAAGACTTTTAAATCAATAATCTTGTGCCTCAGTAAACATATTTATAAACTAGATTGTACGCAATAGTAATTGCTATTAAAAATACATTTCTAGTATTTCTAGTATATCTAGAATTTCTGGTACATCTAGAAGCTCAATAATATTTTGATTTAAATGTTATCTTAAAGTCAGCTTGTTACGACTCTGTTATATGTAATGGAGTGACTAAAAGTTTATTTTTGGTGCCCATTAAAATAAATGTGAAGAGAGGATCTGCTTAAGTTCATTACAAGTAACACAAAGTAATGTTCACAATATAATGACTAAAAATGCTATGATTCTTTGTGCTGGTGACTGTATGTCTTCACAGATATTTAGCTTTTATTATTCTTAATGAAATCAGTGTAAAGATTCACAAAATTCTTAAAAGGCAGTAGTTAGTGTTACGTTGGCAAAGGATATGAGTTGGATCAATAGGATAATTTATTACTAAAAGGCATCAAGCATCTTAAATTTGTACTTACCATAAATGGCTTGCAAATTAGGCAAATATGAAAAATAATGTGAGTCACTGAAGTATGTAATATGTATTTACAAAATATGATAATTATTACAGGCACCAGCACTTTTATTTTTTGGGTGCAATAATTGCATGCAAAGATCTATTATCAAGGTATTTACCAATCTGAATGACCGAAGAACAGATAATCCTTCAACATTTGCAAGACCAAGCTCCATTAAACTAAGGCTAACAATAATACCATCAAAAATATTCCAGCCTTCTTGAAAATAGTAATAAGGGTCCATGGCAATAATCTTTAGTACCATTTCTGCTGTAAATATTCCAGTGAATACCTGAAACAAAATGTAATGAATTTTTATGAGAAATTTATGTATCTGAGGACTTTTTTTTAATCCAATGAGTTCTCTTACCTGTTAATATAAAAGACAACTGATTACTATCTCCAAATGGCATCTAAGTATTTCTAAACACTGGAAACAAGTCACTAAATCAGGATATATAGTAGGACAAAGGTTTGATAAACATATAAAAAGCTACTGAATCTCAGCAGTTCAGCTCCCTGGTGTATGCTGGACTATTCATCCAGCAGATCATGATGTGACGTGGTGTTTTAAGTCCTCTTTGATGAGGATGGTTCCAGTAAGAAGACTTGACAGCAAGTATTTTCCTAGCTTGTCTAAAAAGATGATAGTTTCTAATGTCAGACTGCCTAACTACAGACTCTAAAGTCTGTCTTGTAGACAAGGGAAGTTGGAGTTTCTTGTACCATGCTTTTTTGTAAGAATATAGAGGTTTCACACATAGTTACCATGCTGTGGGACAGCTATTTCCTTTTAGGAAAATGAACTCCAAAATGATAATGTTATTTAAAATATCTCCAAGTGCCAAATGTGAACTTATCAATGCATCTTAGTGTTTTTAAGTCCATAGTTTAACTCAACACTTTCTTGCACTGTGTAGTGATTCACGGTTTGTGCAGCACAACAAAAAGTTTGGGATCATGCCTTTTTTTTGTAAAAGTATTTTCACTGTAGTGTAATTGAAAAAATTCCAAGAGAAATTCTGACTTTGAATATTTTACCAATTTTCTACAGAAGAAAAATATTTTCTGTGATGTTATATCAGTACCATGGTAAAAACAGCATAATCTACCTTAATGTTTGAAAGAAAAAACCCGAGGTAGATGTCCAGAAATCTGGCATTCTAGTGAAGACTGCACTTCCACACATATTCAGGTATTTCATTATAGTAGTAAAAAATATATATTCATGAAAGATAAAGGCTCCAGTAAAAAAATCACTTTACCTGTGGAAATCATATCTACCATTTCTAACCTATCATAAAAAGACATTCTGGAATAGATTTAAACAAATACAATACATTTATAAGTTTCTTCTTTTAGAAAAGGGTATTTTTACATCAAGTACTGCATGACAAACTACTTACCAGGTTTCCCACAGAAAGGACACTACTAAACTGTTCTGTCATTGGGTAATGTTCCATGGCCATAAACAAGGTGTTTAAAACAATGCAAATAGTTATAGCAAGATCAACAAATGGATCCATCACAACTAAATTGACGACATGCTTTACTTTTAACCATGGACTCCAGCAATCCCAGATCAAGAAAGTATTTGCAAATCTGTACCAGCATGGTGGGCATTTCTGTCTGGATTCTTCAAGCTCTGAAATAAAAAAGAAAAAATTGAATATTACAAATGTATCTTCTGGAAGTTTTTGTTTAAAAGATGGAAGAAGATTATATCAATCAAATAAACTGGTCTCACTAACATGAGATTTCCCTCACCCATGTTTATCCACCTTAAAATAGGGCATTTAATTTATTTAAGATCCTCTACCACCAGTGGACTGTGAAGTCCATTCACTAAAGAGTAAATCATCTGAGACAACTGTCTAAAGGGAGAAATGTGTTTGTCTTTCCCAGGACAGCAGGGAGAATCTAGACATTTAGTTTAGGTTACTTGACTTGCTTACAGCAGATATCTTAATTTCAGATATTAAAAGTGAACATGACTCGCTTGTCACTGACCTACTATATATAAACAGGACAAGATTCATAAAGGATTCACATTTTTATGGTATGTAACATGAGAACATATATTGATTTGAGATACTAAAAGGGTTATATTTGCTACTACACAGAACCACTACAATATCAGATAAATGATTTGGAGTGCATACCTCTAATTTCTTTTTTGAATTGATATTTTTAATATATTGCATGCGTGTTTTCTTATTTTTAAATTATAATTAAATTTGCTTTGAAATGTCTTGTACAGTTGCAGTGTCTATTGACTGAGAAACAGAACAACATATATCTGCATTAGCAAAACAACTGTTTAGCAACTGCTCTCAAGTAGAATCTTTGGAAACTATTTTTTCTTCCATTTCACTGTCAATATTGTCAAAGTTACAGAAGAACAGTAACTTCTTCTAAGTTAATAATAAAAATGATGAATATCTAATGTAATGGGATGTTTGAGGACAGTGTAGAAGGAAAACTGTTGATTGCTCAAGTGAGAAATACTTAGACTACAAAATATGTAAGAAATGTCCACAGCAGTTTTGATTAAATTTCTGCATAGTGGCATCAACCCAAGTCTGAAATTTCCCATTTTTCAGGCATACTTTAGAGCACAGAGAGATCTCCATCATCATGACACTTATGGATGAGTTTGCTGCAATAGGTGCTTCAGAGATTTGCTAATAAAGATTTACTGCAAAAATATGCACTTTGAGGACAGCGGATTGATTTCTGCTTCTAATATTGTCCTATATGGGTAGAATTACTGGAAGTTAAAAGCTTTCAAACTACTGAAACAAACAAGTCCTCCAGGCAGAAAATGATATCATAAGTAGCTAAAGGTTTCTATAGTATTTCTGAACCATAACAAAGACAGTACTACTGAAGGAATATATGGATTGGGTGCTATAACCACATTTCTGAACATGCAACTGAGAATGCTGAAAGGCAGAATAGGACCAGCTTTGGACAAAAGTGAGCACCCATCCTGGATGCTGAGTTGGCACAGACTCCGTTGCTGCGCGTAGCAATTTCTGAAATGGCAGAAACCAGATATGGGGAAGGAGGTGAACTATCAGGAAATTTTTGTTTATACTGACATGTTTTTTTCTGCTCAGGAGACTGGAAGGTCTGACTATTTAACTGGAGGAAGAATGCAGCACTTTCTAAGGAGATTTCCTGTTTACAGAGAGGACAACCAAGATTTAAGAGGTACCAAGAGAGTACACTTGCACTAAAGTAGGAAGACATAAAGATAGATGTTTGTGAGAACTGTTTTCTTTAGAAGAAAATAGGAGATGTAAGGCTTTTATTTCTGACTACAGTTAGTTTGTGATCTGTTTGTTTATCTGAGAGCAAAGGGCTTCAGAACTCACTTTAAAATTATATTTCAGTGCTGGCTTAATAACACGGTAAAGTTTCTTGGTAATTTCTTGTCTCTTTGGAATGTATGTTGAATCTGCAAGGTTGGTTGGTATGGCTATAACACCTGCCACAATTTACCACTATCCAGTAGATAGATCCTTCAAGCTTATAAAAATACTTTAATGGCATATGTGTGGAGAGTGAGCATACTCATTTTCCATTAAATAAGAAAAAAAAATCCCAAAAGTATGCTTTTTCACACAGAAAATACAATAATTTTTTATCTTTGATAACTATGAAAATTTAAGAAATGCTTAAGACACTTGTGGGCATTGGCATGAGTTGATTACATTTGGGTTTTTTCCTTTATATTTCTCACTCCAATTTCCTATTGTCTATCCTTGGATTTAAAGCCTAAGGGAAATGACTGTTCTAGCACATCACCGCCTTTATCATGGCAATTCCTGGGCAATCTTAATTGATTTTTCCTGCTGGTGTCTAATGAAAAAAAAGTCCCTATATTTTCTGTTTGAGGCTCTGGCAATCCCCTAGCTACCGTTATTTTCTCTCTGTTAGTCCACTCAGTAGAGTAATATTTTGGAAAGTGTCATGAAACATTGTTCAGCATTCAGATTGTGTAAATGACCTTAGAAATGCTCAAAAGTCGTTTGTATCTGATGTTTAGAGACTCCACATGTCCAGTTTTACATTTACAAAGGAAATTATGTAAATAATTTCTCTGTACATGTAGTTAGCAGAACTTAAATGAACTGCCTGTCAGATAAAATGCACAAATACCTTCCATTGTATTTGTAAGTATGCTGGCTATGCTCATTGCTCTTTGTCTTGCAGCAGACTCTTCCAGCATTTCCATAGAAATTTGGTATGAACTCAGTCTTCTTTTCCTTATTTCTGTTTCTGTAGTGGTGCCCTGTAAATGAAATACTGAGGAATTAGACCATCCTTTCCACAGCCAATTAACAGTATTTGCTGCATATATATTGCAGTGATAATCAAATCAGCTTTGTGCAATGTACTATGCTTTTCACTGTTCTTGTCAGGATTTCTTTCTTCTTTATTGAGGAATTCTGTGGGAATTTTGTACAGTACTACAAATAATCAACTGGAAGACCCAATACCAACACAGTGTGGTACCAAAGGTGGTTCTTGCCAAAGGCAAGAAGAATACAATACGTTACTAAGGCTTAGAAATAGGACACTGAGGACTTCTTTTATGTTCTCTTATTTAGAAACTATTACAAATTATTTCTTTAAGAAATTATAAGGAATGCAGAGATGAGGAATAAGAGAAAATTCTGTGCCTGAACCAAACTGTAATAAACACTGGCTTACTTACAATTACCTCAGGTATAAGCTGACCAGTAGGTGAAGTTAGAGTTGAAGGTCCTCCAACCAAGGAAACCACTCCATTGCAATCCACAGTGCTGTGCATCTTCCCATTTACTGGAAGGGCTGGTATCATTCTGGATGACACACTAGCCTGGCTAATGTTACTGTTGCGCCTTTCTCCATGTCGATTTGGAACAAAGAGAGAATCCCTTCTGCTCTCATTGTCTTCAAGAGTGCTGTGTTCATCATCAGCAAAGTCATTTTCAGATCCTATATCCTTTGCATGACCTCTGAAACTGAAAATGCTGGTTTTGCTGTTGCGCCTTGGTGAGAACAGAGAACCACGAATGCTTAACAAAGACTGTAAAAGATTTTAAACAAAACAAACAAAACAGCATTAGAACTAAAGTTGTAAGTTCTTGGCTTTTCAAAGAATAGTTACAGTGCTGGAGGAAAGATAGTCACTTTTTTTCTTCCATAGTACAAGTTTGTCCACTAGGGGAATATGTTCATCAGGGGGAAAATTCTTTTAAGGTAATGTAGCAGGACTGAGGAAAAGTTGTGCAGAAGACATAAGCAAGATTGAACAGTTCTGAGTGAAGAAGGTGTATTGAATTGGGATGGACTGTGCTGGATACAGTTTTCAATATCACTATTAAGATTTTGAAAGCACTTGTCTTTTATTCCTTCAATTACCATACAGAGCTAAGAGTCTTTTACTTCTCCTCTTCATCCCCTGGATTCCTAGGGATAGCAACTAATAATGCTCACCCTCACTCTTTTCTGTTTTATTTGGTAGATGCAGAAGTGATCTTAAGTTTGCCATTGAAATCCTTCTAAACTGATGTAAGGAACTTGACTGACCTCTTCCCAATAGGCTCAATAGTGTGGGAACAATAACTAGAAGACAGAGGGGGCAGCCTGGGGAAGCTTTGGAGGTACAGCAGCAGCACTCCTAGGCATAGCTCTCCAGGGGCCAGAGCAGGTTGCACACACCTGCCAGAAGGTATCACTTGGTTATCAGGCAGCTCAAAGCAAGAATTCACCAGGGACACTGTTACCTAAAGATATTCTCATACAAGTGAGAAAAATAAATCAGTGGTTGTTGGTAATTCATCTTTTAATTACAGTAGAAGCTGGTTAATGATGTTGTCTTCTCCCTTGCTACATATTTTATTAACAGCATTCATGAATAAATAAAATGAGTACTAATTGTGGAGAAAAGTCACCTGGCATTCAGCCTTCTTCAGTTATGCATTTGTACAATCTTCACATCTTTGTTCATCAAAAACCTGGTTTGAGACAATTGTAACTTTTTCACTATTTCTGCAGGTGGAAAGTCCTCGTGTAATAGCAATGGGTTTGATCCCAGGATAATTAAAGTGAAAGTGAAAACTGTCCTACATTATATAAACCTATGTTAATACTTTGAAAATCAAGCACTGTATATATACAGATATCAACCCATATGTATCTCTGTATATGCATAGTTAGATATATAAATTCACACACATTATGTGTGTACTGAACTGGTAGAACTGCCTATTATAAGGCCTGCCAGGTGTTTACCATTATGAGATGTACTTTTTCTGCTCTTACAGCTATACCAAATTTTAATAGTTTGGGCTGAAATTTTCTATGCTGGCTGTCAGCCTCAGGCTGAGTTACTTGAAAAATATCAGCCAAATGATTTTGCTAACCCATTTATGTAAACTTGGCTGGAGAAAAAGTGCTGTTTTGCTTATACTGAAAGATAATTTTATCCAAAAAAACCCCACCCTAGCTTCTATGGAATATGGCAGTGAATACTGACAAAGCAGAGAACTAATTACTACACCCTTTTTATATTTCCTTGTAAATATATCTGGCCAACCTACAGTCCTTCAAAAAATGACATGCTCACCAGGGTTTCATCTGACTACCAGTGATACCCTTGTTCTTTTAAAGAGTGTTCCCATGGCTGCTATATTTTATTTGCAGGCCAATCTTTCCAATATGTGTTACCACTGTTTGAGCACAGCTAATTGGATCAGCCCCCTCAGGGATTTGGGAGAATTAATGTCTGTTCTGCAAGTCCCTGCTGCATTGAGACAAAAGATATAAGCCAAAATGGCTGCAATTTTAACACATGTAGAGGCAGAAATATATGCATCTACATGCTGTCAGAAAGTAAGGACTGAAAGGAAGGTTTGACTTTTCTGGCAATCTGCATCATTCATCTGCATGTGGAATATGGTACCAAAGGACAAAACCTCTTACAGGGCCCAACGGAGCAGATTATCTCCCCTTACCATTCTGCCTCACTGTTTCATGCTCAGGACCCTGACTCACCAGGGAGATTCTCCATGGCTAACAAAACAAATGAGCTCTTCCTTTACCAATTATACTGTTTGCAATTCTTTCGCTGTTGTGGCACCTACGTTTTAGTTGTATGTTGTCAGCTTTTGCCCCAAAGCTTTGCTACAACTGCAAAAAAAAAATTGTCGAGAGCATCTTTAATTAATGTTATTCCCAACCTTGGTGGTATTCATAGGTAAAAGTCATCTATTGGCTCAGACCACACATTATCATTTTGAAGAGATGCATTTTGAGTGATGCTTTCTAAAATGCCATAACTGTGTGTAGCCTTGAAATAAGCAAAGGTGGCACAGAATCATTTAGGCTGGAAAAGACCTCCAAGATCATCAAGCCCAGCCTTTGGTCACCACCTTGTCAACCAAATCATGGCACTAAATGCTACATCCAGTCATTTCTTGAACACTTCAAAGGATGCTGACTCCACCACCTCCCAAGGTAGTCCCTTCCATTTTTTTACAAACCTTTCCATGAAGGAATACCTCCTGATGTCCAACCTGAAATTCTCTTGGCACATCTTGAGGCTATTTCCTCTTATCCTGTCACTGGTTACCTGGGAGAAGAGGCTGACCTCCACCCGGCCACAATCTTCTTTCAGGGAGTTGTAGAGTGATAAGGTGCCCCCTGAACCTCTTCATTTCCAGGTTAAACACCCTCAGTTTCCTCTGCTGCTCCTGATATAACTCACTTTCTAGGCCTTCACCAGCCCTTCTTTGGACCTGCTCCAGCACCTCCATATCGTCTTGTACTGAGGGACCCAGGACTGGACATAGGATTCAAGGTGCAACCTCATCAATGCCAAGAGGGCATATCCTTAAGTGACAGAAGAGACCCTTTGATTTAAGGGAGTAGAGCTTAGAACTTTGGATTAAATGATTTCTAGATTTTCCTATGATTGCAATGATTTTCCATCATATATAATGGATTTCTAATGAAAAAGAACAATATGAAAAAGAACAATTTAGTATGACTAAATTGTTACACATACAGGCCCAAAAGATCCCTGTGTAGTTGGTCCTTATTGTGCAGTACTAGTGCTATTTTTCTCATTATCTTCACGTTAAAGAAACTAATTAAGGAAAATAATAGAAATTAATGGTAAGGTGGGATTTCCTGTGCAAAGTATTTTGGTGTTGCAGTATGCTAAAAACTCCACTTACTTGTATAGTTTTGAAATGGATCCAGAACAGAGAACATACAGTTCATTAATGCATATATATGAATACTAATCTTTCTTTCTCCTGTCTACTAGACACATCATCAGAAATACATTTTCAGAAATGTGTTAATACGGTTTATAAGTATTCTTGGTACATTGTTTTTATCCTTTTGCTACTAGAATGGGTCAAGCTATCTCAAACTTTTACTGTGAATGGTACTACCACGGATTTTTCCTTCACTTACCATTTACATAACTTCCAACATGTAAACCTGCTGTAATATCAGTGAAAATAAAAGTAGAGTGGACACGACTTAGTAAAATTGAGTGCTGTACCTGGTGAGGAGAAGTGAGCCTTTTTTCATATGTCAGTTGACTTCCTTCTGTGGAGAAGCGGAAACTTTTCCTTCTGATACTGTCTTCTGACTCAGACTTGGGGAACTTATCAATATCTCCTTTGTCCTCTGCTTCAGACATTTCTTTCTGTCTTCTTTTCTTCCTTCTGTTTCTTCTTTCTTTAGCACTCTTTGAGCTCAACTTTGATGCTTCTGAAGAGCTTTCCAAGAGTTCTCCTAATCCCCCTACACCACTGAAATCTCTTGATGCAACTGATGCTGCTGCTACTGCTGCTGTTGTCTGTCAGGTTACAAAGCAAGGTATTCTTAGTAGGCCAAAAAAGATAATAATTTTATAGTCTTTTATCAACTGTTTTTTATTATCACTGTGATAGTAATGCTCTTCATACACTCATGAGTGTGGAAGTATACCCCAAAAAATTGTATTAAAGATAAACTACTGAGTTGTACAGCTCCTCACTGTTTAGCAGCATGAGCTATTTGGAGCACCAACTTCAGCAGAAAAATAGTTACACTATTTGTTAAAGAATTGTTGCACAAGACACTTGTCTGAAATAAAAGTAGTCAGAAAAGTGTTAACACAGTGCTTTTTCATGTTTTTCAGACCTGTTATTCCATTTTCTCTTGAGAGAACCTCAACATCATGGTTTAATTCAACTGATCCCTTCTGAGCTCTTACAGAGAAAACTAAAGCTCTAAATTCGTCATCTGAGTTAATGTATCAAAATCCAGCTAGCACCCTGAAAGCAGTTGAATCCAGCCTTTCCTCACTGTCCTCACACCAAGAACACTCCCTTTTCTTTCCTTCTGCCTTTGCCGGTACAAGGCACAACCGCTAGACACATCTTCAAGCCCTTCCTCCCTCTTGACATTTCCCCTTCCACATGTCCCACTGTATCTGCTGTCTAGGTCTTTGTTATAGATATGCAAAAGTACATTTATTGACTGTTGGTGCTATAGCCTGAGAGAAGAAAACAAGTTTTGATTTCTTCTCTGATGGAAAGGCGTGAGATGACTTACTGGAGCAGAGTCATCCCAAAACTCAGGGCCACGATCTTTAACTATAGTGGTCAGCCTATTTGTTTTGGTTCATTAGAGAAAGGTTCTTTTACTTATCAAAAAAGAAGAATTGAGAGTATATCCAGTGGTGTTCCTCGAAAGAACTGTGGGAGATTGCAATGAAATTCTGTAGTGGAAATGTCTTTGGGGAGATGATAAGCTGCTCTTAGCTTACAAAAAATGGTGATGTGATAAATGGCAAAAGACTAGGGTTATATAACAAAGATGACTAGTAGTTATCCAGCAAAACATATTATATTCACTGCCAAGTATTTCAGGAATGATGACATATCTCTTTACAGCAGGAAAGGATAGTTTGAAAGCTCATGGTATGAATTAATGTCTTTCTTTGCTACAATATACAACCCAGGCTATAGAAGTTGACTTGATACAGACCTTTTCTGCTAAATGGAGTATTAAAAGGATTCTGAAGTGTTTATAAAATAAAAAAGCAATACTCAAAATTTTGTCATGCTGGTTCAGAATATGATCCTTCAAAGACTCTAACAGAAACAAAGGCAGCAGATGCTGAGTCATCACCCATCTACTTCATAATACTAACAGCAAAGGTCAAACAAGTAGAGCAGTCCAAAGACGACTGTGATGCCTTACGTTTGTGGATGAATAGGCTCAGTGTCAAGGGAGGGAAGAGATAAACTAATTTCTGTCTTAGCAACTAATTCAACACTTCAGTGATCCACTTTGTACTGCCTACTTTCTGCTAATGTTTTCACAAACAAAAGAGATCCTGACTATAATAATGCTTTACTTATAATGAATGTAGTGGTCACTCATTTAAAAAAAAATATGACTTTCCAAGTCTTTATTCAACCTTACTTATAGTCTTTGTTTCTTATTCCATTTTTTATTTCTTAGTCTGGATCAGCTTAATTTTTCCCCACTCTCAGATACACAAGCATCTAGATAAACCTGCTGGTATCTTTTAGTATAATGTGCTTTAGTGCCTTTAAGGCATAAAAATACCAGATTTAAGAAAAACCCAGCAATATACACTTTGCTGACATTCAACCTTTCTACATTTGAATTTTGCAGGATTCTACACTTTCTTTAGTAATTTGGAAAGGATAAAGTGTAATGACTAAAATAAAGATATGCTAATTAGATTTCACAAGTCATACTTAAAGGTTTCTTTTCAAGCAAAAGACAGAGAGTTTGTCTTTTTGTTTGCACTTTATGGAGTCATTCTAACTTAGTGAAAGTACCTGCAAAGTACTACCAAAAATAGAGTTTCATAGGAGTTTCAAATTTGCTAGCATTTTATAAACACTGTCCTGTTGAAAATGACTAAATGCCATTTGGAAAGCAGTGAAAAATCAGTCCAGAAATTAGACAGATGGCTGACTGACATACCTGAACTCCTGCATATATTTTATTTTCAGATAAGAAAACCTTTCACAGAAGTATCTATTAAAGTGTCTTTTTCTCATAAAACTTTAAATATTTTTTTTCTCTTTTCAAAGAAAACAAAGATTACTTTAAAAGAATTCTGAAGTAATACCTTTGTTATGAATATTGCTCATCTGGTTTTGAATATTGGTTGTCTCTTCTAAGAATGCATAAACTTCTGATTTACTACAGTGCCAATTAGGGATATTTTTAATTATTTTGCTGGATAGAAACCTAGAAGAATACTGATTACAATCCTTCTCTCTATTTGATGAATAGTTGTGGAAAATTATTAAGTACATCAAGCTTGGCAATTCTAACCCAGATGTAAACCAGAAGTAACATCACTAGACTTTGTTCATACTTTTTATAAGATCTGTAACATAAAAGCACCATTCTTTATGACTATTTAAAGTCAGGTTTCTAGAACACTCTTATGACAAACATTTACAGTCTTTTGGTGAATGAAGTAACATTCTTTTCTCTACCATTAGCTTGCTTTTTTACTATTTGGTTAGTTCTTGGTTTTCATTGGCTATTTTCACTTTTATAACTTGCGTAGTAAACAAGACCTTTTATTTTCTGTAATTTATTGCACAATTTGTTTGTGTTCTTAGTCATAAAAGATTTTTTTTTCTTGCCTTAAGAGCAAGACTGTTCAGAAAGTAAAATTTCCATTATTACCTGAGCTTCTTCTTGTTGCTTCTTCAGTTGTTCCAGCATCTGTTGAAATTCTGCCTCTTTCTGCTCTGCTTCTTCCATTGTTGCTTGATTCTGTTCTTCGTAGGCCATGGCAACCACAGCCAGGATCAAGTTGATCAGGTAGAAAGAACCCAGGAAAATGACCAAAACAAAAAATATCATGTATGTCTTCCCAGCAGCACGCAGCGTCTAGAGAGTAGAAAGCATGTCTATATATTATTCCACAACTTATCTTTTCCATCTCATGCAAACATAAGCCTCTTTATATAATTTTGGATGTCACCAATAGTTTAATATTTATGTCATAATAATTTCTTACCAGCTGATAGAGGTTTTCCCAGAAGTCCTGAGTCATTAGCCGAAACAGTGACAAGAATGCCCAACTGAATGTATCAAAACTTGTGTAGCCATAGTTGGGATTTCTGCCAGCTTTCACACATATATATCCTTCTGGGCATTGCCTATGTGAAAATCAAACAGGAGGCAGTTAGCTTTAACTTTTTTTCCCTTCTAAAAAATATGTATTATCTTTTGGAAGAATATGCATTATTTTTCAACAGAAAATCCATAAATTTATTTAGAAAAAAAAATCCCAAGAATTGAACTAATTATAGTAAATGAAAGATATCCTTTTCATCCACTCTCTGGTTGAAATGACCTAAATATTAAAATTCTCCTCAATTTCATTTTGCAAATAGAATCTTTATTCCAAGTGAATTATTTCCTGGCAGAAATTGCTAAAATGTTGTTAAGATTACAGACAGATTAAACAACATTATTAGCTAAATCCAATTGTAATATTAGGGATTTCCTACATAAGGCTGATACATGTATTTTTAGTAAACTTCTTCAGTGCCGCCAGTCAGGAATCCAAGTTCAGCTAACAATTCTAGGCTCATAATTTGGCACATGTAAATGACAGAATTTGACAGAAGTGAAAGAGTTAGGCTTGAAAAAACAGATTCAGTCTTGGACTATGAAGTCACTGCTGTGCTTTCTGAATATTTTCCAAGTTCTCTTTCTCACTTTTAACTTTTGTTTCCTCCTACTCTCTTCAACCAGTAAACCACCAAAAGAGACTTTCAAAAAGTCAGATCTTATCAATAAAACCAGCTTCATTTTCCAATCAAGCAGGAAAAAGGCTCTTAATTAGTATTTTGTTTACCCAGAGTATAAAACATTTTGACTCCAGTAAGAAATTCGTACTTAGTTGCAAAACTCCATAAGTTCTGTAACCCTGCTAAATATGGAGTTGCAACTAGATCTCATGTTACTTCTTTTTCTACAGAGCATAAGAGAGAATTTTTGAAAGGGTCTTACCCTGCATCAGAGCTATTACCACAAAGTAGGGCATCTCTTTGTCCTTCCAAAATGTAAAAATGAGCTGTGTAGAAAGCATTAGAAATATATATGAATGGATCAAATAAACCTGAAAGTGCTACAAAGCAACATAAAAATAAATTATATTAAATCACACTGGCTAGCTACTGATCACTTTGTAGTTTGTTTAGGAACCTTTCTGGTTCTTTTATTTTTTATTTTATGTATTTGATCTCTGTAAATCAGTGACTATAAGCAGCTTTACATAAGGCAGAAATATAAACCCCTCAATGTTCTTTGTTTGGTCACAAATAAGTACATATTTTAGCCACAAATATATTAAAAGTTACATCAGACATTCTTACTTTCATCCTCAATGTAATCCTTCCAGTTAAATGTGCTCACTGTCATATTAACAAATGTACCATTTTCATTCATTGTGCTGTTAAAGTAGGAAATAATGTTTATCTCAAAAGTAGAATTGTCTGGAGGCCACTGCAGGCATTTATTCCTCAGGTTGCCCATGAACACCTGCAGCCCTATCAGTGCAAACACACTCAGACAAAACACAGTCAGGATCATCACATCTGAGAGCTTCTTCACAGACTGAATCAGGGCTCCTACAATAGTCTTCAGGCCTGCAAAGAGAAAAGATTCATAGAATTATCAAAGAGTATCTTTGCCCTTCCCATGTTATTAAGAGGCCATGCAGACACTTAAAAAGAAATTATTTTTTTTTTATTTCTCAAAAGGTAAAGCTTCATGAGCAGCCTCAGAGCTTGTGAAGATGAATGAAAGAAAAAGACTCCTTTTTATGAATATGCAACGTACATATATTCCAATAAATCAAATATATAATATTCTCAAGCAGGAAAATTTATCGATCATGCTTTCTTAGTACAGATTTGATTGCATTTCCTGATTTTTCTCTGCATTAAGTATTCTGCCAATAATTCAGTTTCCAGTTAATTCTGAATGTGATTCCACAACAGTGCAAAGCAGCATGAGATAGAATTTCTAGTAATTTTGAATGAAAAAAATCTTTTGCATTTGATAAATTTTCCTGTGCATCATTTATTTCTTCTTTGGTATCTTCTCTTTTTTTTTGTTACTTGCTTATTGTTAAGACTACTGTCAATTTTAAGTGATTTAAAAAAAGGAAAAATTTCAAAACCAAGAAAGCCGTAGCACTAAGCTTTTGTAATGTAGAGGCAATTTGTCACAATAAAATGCGGAAAAACAAAGCAAAATAACCCATAGGCCTCATATTTTATGTTTCATGCAAGACTCTGTTAAACTCAAAGGCTGATTTTGCAAAATAAAAGAAGCTAATGCTGAAAAGGCAAAGAATCATAAACTAGGTTAATGATCCATGCCTTTTTTTTNTGAGGCAGAGCTTATACTAATTATGTGGGTCTTCAAAACCTCTGTGGCAAATACTAGCAATCATACTTCCAAATTTACCTGTCTCTTCAATACATTTCACTTTAATAATTGTTTTCATCAATTTCGCTTAAATGTCATTGAAGTGAAACTCACTGATTTGTATTTGAACATCTAGTTAAACTAATTAGCTTGTAATGGGATGGTAACATGAAGTCAAAGGGATGACTTCATTTCTGGTGATCAGAAAAATGTAGGACATGAAATTAGTGTCCCTCAGCAGTAATTACACCAGTGGCTGACACTCCATTTTGGCTTCTGCTGTATTTTACTTTGAATACTAAAATACAGTGTCTAAACTTCAAAGATTGCAAAAAATTAAATATGATTAAATAAATACATTTATTATAATAATATTTACTACTAATTTCATGCCCAAAAAACTTAAAAAGTTCTTGAACCACTTACGCCATTAAAATGACACTGAAGTCAAGCCAGTTCCATGGGTCTCGCAGAAAAGTAAAACCTTCTAAGCAGAAGCCCCTTGCAAGAATTTTGATAAGTGATTCAAAGGTATAAATTCCAGTGAAAGTGTACCTGAAAATCATCAGAGCAGGAATAATGGATTTTTGCATACTTACAGACAGTGCCAATCTTTAGCAAAGATGACTTAAAAGAGAAGAAAACTATTTAAAAGTGAAAGGAGCGAATTATTAACTTCACTTGCCCTAAATATTGTAGTTGCTGTTCAGTCATTGTGGAAATGTGAACCTGATATATATGCTACTCATTTTCTAAAAGGCTGGTTTGATCTCAGTTCTTGTGCTTACAAGAACTGAGATTACTGAGATTACTGATTACTTACAAGTAATTTCTGACTCTAGTATTTATGGATATATTTCAGACTTTTGTATGTATATTCTTTGGCACTCACAGGGTAGCCTCTTTGCTTGCATTCATAAATCAGGTAGATGTCTAAGTGTTACAAAAAATGAATAATTTTTTTTATGTCTAAATCAGAGAGTTTTGTGAAAATCAGTTCTGGATAATAACTATAGTAATGCCTGTATTACATGTTTATTTCATAAATAATCATCAAATATAAGAAAGCATGCCCACACTGTTATTCTGAAAGATGGGGAGGATGATTACCAGCTTACCTGGTGTGGGAACAGCTATTCATTTAACAACATAGAATAGTCAGTTATACCCAGCATAAAATGCAGGCACTTCCTGAGACCCACATGGATCTCTGTGGACCTCCAGAATAAAGGAACTCTACCTACAGACCCTACTGCTCTCCTTTCACACTCTCAGCAGCTCTAACCAGCCATCATCACTGTTAACTGGGAATGGGTTAATGGTAGTTGTTTCTAAACAGGGTTCAGTGTAAGGTTCATTAATGCAGAGAAATAAATAAATAAAAAACAGTAATGGCTCTCTGAGGAAAGGAGGAAATGAAAGAAGCAACAAGTGATTAGAAACATGAGCAGTATAATTTCAAATATAAACAAAGGGCTTTGAGGAACATGACCTAGTGGAAGGTGTCCCTGCGTGCCAGGGGGTTGGAACTGGATGATCTCTAAGATGCCTTATAACCCAAACCATTCTATGAATCTACAGTATTTCAGAGGAAAACATTTGTTAAAGAATGAACTTGCATTTATAACCATGAACAAGAAAGAGAAATATTCCGTATTTAGGTCAGCTCTGTTATTCTTTCATAGGTAAAGCCCTTTCCTCAGCAGTTTGAGTTTCTTGTGGTTTGTGGGTTGTGTGTCCTTGTGGCAGGCACTTATGAGGTCAAATCAGTAAGGCATGATAAAAGTCCTGTGATGAGATAATGGATACTCAAGCAAGGTATGGCAACAATTTTACATACACAATTTTACATGCACATCTGTAGCTCCTTGTCTGATTTACAGCTTAGAATATCCATGGACAAGAGCTCCTGTTTGTACTACACAGCAGTTCAGATATTCCTCAGGCATTATTTAAACAAATATAGTGTTGCTCTTAAATAATTTAAGTTATTCAGGAGAAAACAGGAAAGATATTGATGATCTCATAAAATCTGATTCTTCCTGACTCTGGACAAACCCATTCTGGCATTCACATTTTTATAAATACTTCTTGTTTGGACTCACACAAAAACAAAGACATAAAAATAAAGAAGTAAAAATGCTTAACTTACTCTACATTCTTTGTCCAGTCTGGAGGGTTACTCATGGTCATAAATACGCAGTTGGTCAAAATAGTGCACATGATAAGCATGCTGAATAATGTAGGTTATAGTTAAGGCACACAAGTCAAAAAAATAGGACAGCTTTATAACACTGAACTTCAAAATATTAAGTGTCTACAAATGTGTACAAATAACGTAACACTAATTAAAGCCTAAAAATAAAACTTTGCACATAATTTTATGTATTTTAAATGGTGTGCCATCTGGCATATTCTGGACTTCTGTGAAAAAATGCAATACTTTTGTAACTAGAGCAGGTTTAAGTTTTAAATTAAGTTTAAACATATCTTTAACTCTGTAAATCATGAAATGACTACCCAAATGGAATTACTCATTTAATACAGGTGCATCGTTCTGAAAGATCTTTAGGTTGGTTGTTTAGGCCTGAGTTTTTCTTTGAACATGATTGAAATATATTTGAAAACATTCTCCTTTATTCCAAATCTTTTATAGGACACCTATCCCAGTGCTGAAAACACAATGCCAAAAAAGCTGCTCTTTACCCATGCTCATTTGTCCTTGCTAAGTGAGTCTAGTTCATGAATAGTACTACTGGTCTTGGTAAAAGTGTGACCTTATAGATGTTCAAGTGCAATGGTTTGTTACTAATGTGGCCTTAGCTGCAGGGCTTAGTATGGGATCAGGTCTCCTTTTGGATATAAAGCCTGATATTTAAACTCTGACAGATTTAGGTGGTTCAGTAGAGAATTCTCTCGGCAGGGATGAAGATCATACTGCAATTCACATGTGATATTGCTCCTTTTTCTAAGTGTGAGCAACATATATTTATTGAGCATAGTTCACTCCCATGGACACAATTTGTATATCCACATGAAAAGTATTAATTCAGTTATTAAGTATTTTTAAATAGCAACATTTAAATCAACATTTAGAAAAAAGGATATGAATGTACCAAAATCTTGATAGCAATTTTTCTGATGGGATTAAAAGGAGTTAAAATATACAAGGCAGATGTGGCACTGAACCGGAAAATTGCTTTTCCCTTATTCAATACTATGAAAGTCTGCAAAAAAGAAATACAAAATTAAAATACAGTGTTGACTACATATATATCTTCACCTCCTACTAAAAGTTTCCATTCTCCACCTGAGAGGTACAAGTTCCATTCTACTGTCTACCTTTGGTAGGAAAAAACCTGATTTCTATTAATACAATTCAGTAAGTCTTCCACAGCCTATTCTCCAATTTGCAAAATTTGCCAGCATGTGGAATGAATTATGATGTAATTAAAATGGGTGAGGATCACACAAAACAAAGGCAGTTTATCAGTAAAAGCAAAATGGAGGATTTTGTCATTAAAATATTTCAATGTTATTTCTTATGAAGTCTTTGATTAAAGTGAGAGCTTCAAATTTATCAAATACATTCCACCTTGTGAGCAAACATGAACAAAACCAAAATAGCAAAAGGACAATTCTAAATGCCAGTTTGTATTTGGAACAAATACTTGACAGAATTATATACACACATATATATAGTGACAAGGAGAAATTGTCATTACAAAACCAGCCACAATTTAAAAACAATTTTGCTTTCATTTTCTATTTTAAATACTACCAATATCAATTATATGCATCTTCTAAAACATATAGCTGTGAAAAAATTAAAATGACTAATATATTGCCAGCTAACATAGTTCTGAGCAATGTGAAACAAGCATACACCAGAAATTGGCAACCTATCAAAACAAATATATATTTTTAAAAATGGCTAGTTTTCTTGTTAACAATGTGCCCTTACTTCCCCTATATGTAAGCAGAAAATTTAGCTAGTGATTACCTTTTAAAATTTGGTCTGATAAACCTGTGGTTTGTGTTCAGTTTATTTTGTTTCTGTGGGCAGTCATTGCCTAAGTGCATTTTTCTGTGAATGAGGTTTACTTGCATTTTTGGTGCTGCTTGAAATTTCTTCAGGACATAACTATTCTTCATTCCTTTTGCTCTTTGTCGATGGTAATGGCTCTGCTTTGTGTTAAGATAATAGAGTCTTTGTTACACTCTCAGCAGAGCTATATAGTATCACTGTTCTCCATGTTGATTTCCATTCTCTGTAAAAACTTGGCTGTGATCACAAAAATTCGGCCCCCTCTGTGGCCTTTACTGCCTGTTTGGACAGTCATCTCGGGCAAGGAAAGCAAACCTCTCCACGGTGGGAAAGAAAATAGGTAAAGGACTGTTGGAGTGTTGCTGGTGCCTGTTCAAAGAATAACATCAAGCTAACACTGAGGGTGGCAGAGAATGGACACACACTCCTTGGCATTTCTCCCTGCCCTACAGTCCTTCACCCAGCTGGAAATGCTAAAAAGATGTTGCCTGTCCCAAGGTCACTGCTGCAGCTGAGCCTGAAGACAGACTAAATTCACATATGATTTCCTCTGCACTGACAAGTCAATGATTAAGGGTAGTTTCTACTATACACCAGAGGAGGGATGACTAACTCTAGTCCATAATTTAAGATGTCCATTTGTTTTCTTTTGAGCATAATTATATTGCTAGGTAATATAAACACAGATGTCACCTGTGACTAAAGATCCTACAGTTTCCTAATTGCTCTCATATACTAAGAAATACATCATTAGTGTGAGCTTTTACACTTTTGTTCCAAAAAATCTGACTACTTTTTCTGATCAATGGAGGTTAGAAATGATACTTCAGAACTTCTCAGGCTTTCTGAAACCTCACTTGTTCAGACAACTTTATCCATGAAATTTTTTTATGCAGCTTTATTCCTGAAGTTTTGCAGCTAGTCCAGAAAAGGGCTTAGTACTGGCAATTATATTGTAAGTAAGAATTTGCATGGAACTGTTGTTATAACCCAAACCACACAAATTTAAATAACCCTTGGAAATGCTACTTCTTTGAGCCTTAAGTTCTTTACATTTCCTTAAGAATATACATACTTGTATTATCTACCGCATTGTTTATTTAACTTTGGCAACTGCTGGGTTATGCAATTACATACAGATTCTGCTTTATTTTCTTTTCCCATTACTGAGGCCATAATTTTTAAACCTGTTTTACACACCAAAGGCAAACACAAATTTAGCCACAAAAGTGAGAGTATTATTTGCATGATTTTTTTTTCCAGCAAACAAAGTTTATTTGGAGTTTAAAGTATTTTATGCCTTGATTTTTCTGCAGTGGCTCAACATCAAGTTTCTTATCTTGATGGTAGCCTGGAATGCTTCAAGCAATAGAGCAACTGTGTCCAGTTCTTTCTCTGTTTCAGAGAGATGGGAAAAGATTGTCCCAAGTACTTCTCCATAAAACACCTTCTGCATTTTTTTAATTTAGGGGTGTTATCCACCTCTTCATCTTCTTTCTCTCTCATTATCCACAACACTTTGAGGTCTATCAGAAACTGAGAGAACATCTTGATGCTGCTAAAGGAGCACACAGAAATAAACAAGAATATAGAGGAAATCTGGCTCTTGCTGTCACCTGTACTTTCACTAATCAGTGCAGGACCTAAGGTACTTTTACCTGTTCCCAGGTTGGAAAATTTCAGACCCTGGAGGATTTTAAAACAGTCTACAACTAATCCCAGCTATGGAAAAAAACTTGTTTTTTCCTTGTCTCTCTTAACTCAAGTAACACCAGTCTGCTTCCAGTTGTATGCATCATTGCTGCAAGACATAAACCCATACAACTCTACTAAAGATCCTGACTTTTTAAAAGTCAAACTTTTTACTTGAATGGATCTGTTTGAACTACCTTTTCTATCTCCAAGTCCCTGACTTGGGGATCATGTGAAAAGGAGGACTGTGTATGACCGTGCAATCTGGAAGGGGAAATGCATCTCTTTTAGGAGTCTGCATTCTTCATGGAGCCCAACTTTGCTACTAATGGTCCCATTGTGTTACAGCCCCACACATGTAACTTTGATACATTGCTTTTATTTTGTAACTCTTTGCTCTGGTCTTTCTGTATTAAAACTCTTCAGAACACCAAAAATGTCTTTTTTCGATTCCTTCCTCAAAAACAAGCTTTTCCATGGTCTGCCAGAGACTTCTAATTGACAGCTCTGCAGTAGACATCTATCATAACAAACCCAAGCACCTCAAGCAATAGTTTGCTTTGTGGTAGTTTCATATGAGCCAACATTTACAGAGTCTCTATATGCTACATACATAGAAATACATGTATTTCATATGTATGTTTGCACATTATATAGCTGTAGAGAAACAAAGAATATGATTACAGTCCTCTATTTCACTAATTTGAGTGGATGCTACCTTGTTATCTGCAACTATTTCCATTGAAAAACCATGCTAGGAACATCTCTTTTGTCATATCCAGTCTTACTATTATACTGAAATCAAGAAAATTAATTCTGTGCTCAAGTTCAGGCAAGATTAAGGAAGAAACATCTTCCTTACAGTGAAGTAAATAGTAAGTAGCTCTACAGAATTGAAGCAGTCAAAATATGGAAGAGCATAAATCAGTTCTGTTAAATAAACAGATGATGCTGGATATTTAGCAGATTGATAGTTCTAACTATCACATTTTGTGATTAAACTTTTCTAATGTATAAAGTTATGTTCTATTTTGTTCAAAACATAATTCACTCACTTTTTTATTGATATAATATGGGTCCAGGTCTTCCAAGGGCTCAGACACCATTCCTGGAGGTATGTCACCATAAATAAATGGCAGTGTTTTTCCTGCCTCCAAGTCACTGTTTGGTTTTGGACCATTTTCATCATCGTCATCTGTATGTTCTTGTTTGGGCTTTTTAGCTTTTTCTTCTGCACAACGCTTTTCAATAGCTGCGAGAGAATCTCTAGTAAAATAGCGGAAGCTTTCAGGTCCAGGTGGTACCAGCAGTGCCTGTGCCATGTTTTCATCCTGCAAATTTAATTACTTTTAGCTTCTTGCATAAGAATGACCTATAAAAGAAAATTAAATAATTTAGGCAAGCTGTATTTTACGAATTCGAAAAACCGAAACATTTGGTCAGAAACTCTTTCCAGGCTTAAATAGAAATAGAAGCAGCGCATTTCAAGGTTGAATGGCAGTTAAAAGCAACTGTTTAGAATTTATTTAGGTATTTTATAAATTATTTTTCAGCTTTTTCCTGCTGATCCAGAAAAAGACACTGTTTCTGCCCACACATACTGCTTTGCCTGTGTCCTTGGACACTCCCAGTTAGAGCAAATTGCTGATACAAGTGTTTTAACAGTACAGCTCTTTTTTTTTTTAAACAGCAAGTATAAATGCATATTCTGTGAGGTACTGTTGAAAATTGTAAACCTACATTCTACTACTTAATAGGTTTTATCTTTCCATATTTTTTCAAGCATCATTAATACAAATTTCCAAATGTCAATTCTTTCATTAAACTAAAAGATTTTTCATGACTGGTGCTGTTTAAATGACAGCAAATTAATTATGGGAGGAACAAGCATAATTCTTTCTTACTGAGACTTAACTGTAGTGAAGACTAATATTAGATACCAGAGCACCTTAGGTTGTGTTTATTGACTATTATCTGAATCAAAACCACAGGCCTTTTATGTAAAAGGAAACAGCATGTACAATCAAGGCTACATGGTAGGAAAAGATGCTACTTCTGATGCTACTTTCAAGGTAGGAAAAGATGCTGCTTCTGATTCTTTGCAAGGCAAGTGTCATAGTATTATTTCAGACTGAAACTAGTCCAAAACCTAAGACTCTGGTTCCCTGTGAATGTCTTTAGTACCAGTGGTGGGTAATGCTGCTTTTTCCTGCTCTCTGCATTGAACTCTCTACTGTACAGCAGGTCTCTTTATGAAGTCCTGCAGTGCATCAACTGAAAGCACTGTTATTTTTCTCTCTTCCATGTCCTTCTGCAGCAGGATCAGTTATTTAAAGTGATGTACTGTACAGCACAGTTGAGACGTTTGAATAGCTGGAGGGAGAGAATGGCAAAATGAAGGCAGATATGGTTAAAGAGTGCTGCCACCAGGGAAGAAATTAAAGCCTTACTTGGTGTCTACTCTGCAAGAGTTTATGGCATACTGTTGTAAAAATTTTAATTATGAGAACCAATTTTAAGAGTGAGTTTCAATGCTTAACTAATGAGCTTTAATTATGTTTTCTGTTACATGAAGCCATGTAACCTTTGCTACATTACCTCATGAATGTGCAACCTCTGATCCTGGAGATGCCACATCTAAATTTGAGACATAATATTCTGCTCATTTGCACTCATTCAATAGTCCTTCTCCTAAAGCTTCTTGCCTGTCTGAAGCAGTTTCTAGAAATCCACACACACAGAGTAATGATCTCATGAAAAAAGATATGTGAAGGCAGACGGGGATGTTAAAAAGTGCTTGAAAAACCTAGAGTAAGAAACTAGAGGAAAGAAATGAAACAGCATACTCCTAAATCCAAATTACCAATCCAATGACAGGGTAAGGACTCATGCTCCTGTGCCACCTCATGTCTTTATCTCTGGAGTGGGTTCACAGCACAGCATCAGTGTGTATGATTAGCACTGAGGTCACTGAAATAATTTAGTCAGTAGGTTATAGCACCAAGTGGATAAGTAATACAAGACCAGAACCAAGATACCTGACCATAAATTCAGAATTAAAATACGCTGTACTGCAGTCATGAAGAAGAAAATTTCTCTCAAGGAATGTCCTGGAGAACTATGAGTTAATGGAACGTGCAGAATGACAGAGACCTTGGGGTGGCTGGAGATACAGATGCAGTTTAAAAGGAAAAAATTAATTATAAACCTAGCCAGAGTCTCCAGCAGGCAACCTTATCACAGGCTGCTATGTTGAAATTTCTGCTACTAATTTTTTCTTTGTACAAGATGGATGCCTTTGCTAATCTCTTTTTTAAATTAATGTAACTCCCAATTATAAGGATCCTAAACTCAAACTTGTCCCTTCTTTTTAGAATTAAAAGCACACTCATTTTCTGGATACAGTCCTTTGATTACTACTTTTGCTCATGCAGGATTAATGAACTAAGAAGATGTCTGAGGTTTCTCTTTGGTCTTTCTGAATAATTCATTTCTTTATTCCTCATTTTACAGGTCTGTGATTCAGCTTGTCACCTTAGGTGCCTTTTCTATGAAACTCGTCTCAGAAGATGCATCCAAATCAAGTCACTAGTGTCTGTCTCATCTTTATAGTTCAGTGCATTTGTTTAGGCTGCTTTTCATCCATTAACAGTTACAGCTATGAATGCTCCAACAAAATGCATTTCCCTCACTTAAAAGCTATGTATTTGTATTGCTAGAAATCCACAAAGGAGCCAATGACTGACTGGGGAAAGTATTGGTAGACTTTGGGATTCACTGTATTTCTCAGGGAAAAAAAAAATGCCCTAAAAAAAGTTTTCCTGACGAGTTGGAAACATTACTTGAGACCTGCCTCCACTACTGTCTAGTGCAATTATATCTTTTCTTTGCTGCTGCTATTACACAAGAAGGTTTTTCCTACACTAAATATGCCCCAAGCATTTTCATTTAGATTACAAAGCTTAACAGAACAACACAGAAATATGTATCTGATTACTGTTGCTATACATACATTAATTATTAGAACAATGAAACAAAAGTTGTGCTGTTGCCTGTACTGAGCCCTGAACAAGCTCTTAGCAATCCTTGCATCATGAACTGCTCATTTGTTAGTGATAGCTTCCTTCTCCTTCCTTCACTGGTTTGAAAATCTCTTGTTATCTGATTACTAAACTGCCAGGATACAAATGGTATTAGGCAGAATTCAGACATTCTGTATATCTAATAATTCAGAATAACTGTCATTAAAAAACAATTTTTAAAGAAAGAGTCTCAAAACTATATGTGGTCCAGGCCCCTCAGTACTTTCTGCTGCTCAGCAAAGAGAGTTTCAAGTATTTGAAATACAATTGTGGTCTATATGTCATATATGTAATGCTCTATATTTTAATACATTTCATTTAAAAAATGAAGTTCCTATTTAGTAAAGACATGCTTTTGCCATTTAGTTGTAATTGAGCATTGTATTCTATAAGTCCTTCTCCAGTTTTCCTTTAGTCCCTACCTTTAAATAAGATTGAGCAATAAACAGTATCTATATGTTTTTAGTTTTATACATATTTCAGCTAGTTATGTCCACAGATAACTTGTTAAATTTTTTTTTAAATATAATAATCTTCTCATCATTTACAGAAGATGAGTCAGAAAGTAAGTAAAATATCTTTGCTAACAATGTCAAATTAATTTTTCTGTGTCTCTGAAAAAGCCAGAAGAAGTAGCCTGAAGGTATCTATTTTTATGATATCTTAAATAGGGCAAATGGTAAAAGTGAAAGTACCAGTGTAAGCACCAGGTAGATGCCATGATTGTTTATTGAAATCTTCAGGTTATCTAACAGGTTATCTGCATTTTGCATGAAACTGCACACACCCCCTTCAAAGTTTTCAAGGTGGAGAAATAGCAAACCTTGCTGGGGTTTTTTCCCTTTAGAGTACTGCCTGCTAAAACCTTGAAAAAGCTGACTACTGAGATTTTCATTCCATTAAAACTGGAACAGTTGATTAGGGTTGGAGTAAGTGCAAGGATAGCAAATGGAATCTGTAAAATGACCAGCTATCCTAATTTTCATATGCTAATCTTTTATCTGAGAAGCTGTAATTTGGAACTAGTGTCTTCCCCTGTGCCAAGCCCTACAACAAGCTCTCAGATGCTAAAGCCTGAATTAAAAACTTTCCTCTAAATCACTAGTGTTAATGAGACCAGCTGTCTCAATGGAAGTAAAGCTATTTTTCCAAATCAAAAGGATGGGCCTCCCACAGTAGGACAGACAGAAATTAGTGGCACCACCTCAGCATCAGCTAGAGATTACTTTCTGCAGTTTTAAAATAAAACATGTAGCTCTTGTGTGCTGGTATCAGAAAAATACCTCAACTCAAGCTCTTACTGTCCTGAGGAGGAAAGAGATACAAGAGAGAGTATGCTGGGACAGTCTGAAAAGATGAGTCATCTTAGCTCTCTCTCTTAGTGTTTGGGAAGTTGCTTTGCAAAATTTGGGTTTTCTGGAAGTGAAGATAAATTACATTTAAGTTACTGTGCTCTGATCAAATTCTAAATCAGGAAATGCTGCCTTCAGTTTGTTCCAGGAAAAAAAAGGATAGTTAAATACTAGTTTCTCGTGAAGAAAAACTAAAATTAAATCTTTTTATTGACATTTCTCATTGTTTTTGTGCACAGAGATTTATTTCATGAAGAAAAATGTGGTCTGAAATATTTTTTTAAGTTACAGATCATTATCTTTTCCTAATTGACATTTACCATTGTTTACCATTTATCCTGGCATATTTACTCTATTTTTTACTGCTTTAAAATATTCTAGTAAAAAACAAAAAGATCAAAAGAGACTCAAAATGTCATTGCTGTAGTTCACAGTGGTAAATGCAATGCAATGCAGATTTCTTTTAGATATCAAAAGAGACATTCAGTTAAAATTATCCGTGGGTCCTAAGGCAAGGAATACATGAAAGTTGGTTTCATAAAACTAGGTATTTCAAGGAAAGGAGTGATTTCCTCAAAGGTGAAAACAGCCCCCCAGAATTTAGCACCTGATCAGAACCCACCTCTTTAATCTGTAATCTAGTAATTTAAACTTTGGCAATTTGTTTTTATAGGTCCTCCCTGACTAATAAATAGGATTTATTTTCCTTTTTTCCATTAAATTCAACATTTGCTATTAATCCATTGTGTCATTTTTTTGAGATTATAATTTATCTCTAGCAATTATTGTATTTGTATTTTGTGTTTTTGTCTGTATTTGTACAGTCAGCCTCAGTAGCCCATAGGCCATTAGTGTTACATAACTATTCAAAATAAAAATAATGAAATCACCACCTGGTGTTTATTAATAAAATTAATAAATCCCAAAAGACAAAAATACTTGTTATGAGAATATGAAATGAACTAATAAGAGTATGTCACAGAAACAATATTCCTCCATAAAAACTTGCTTTAAAATGATTTAGAATGGGGTGATTTAGAATAAGGGGCTGAATGTGAACTGGTAGTTCATATTGGCTGAAACCTGGCCAAAAATAGTAAATGCAGTAAAAGCTTCAGGTGCTTCAGGGGTATTACATGCAATTTTATTTCATGTTCTCAGTAATTACTTGAAATTAGGTGTGAAAGTATATTAACTAAACCTTAAGAACCCCAACCTCAGCATAAGAAAACACTGTAAGACTTTGGAAATCTGTGTAGAATATATTTCATGAGGTTCAGTCTGATTGGTGAAAGACCAGGCAGATGGGAAAGCACTCAAAACAGATTAGATTACAGACTGTAAGCAATTTCAGACCTGTCTGAAACACCCAGAAGCTGCTTCTTGGGCAAATATTGTTGGACACTACTCCCTCTCACCAGACACTGCTATGGATAGCCTTTCCCCCACTTACTTCTCTGTTTGTGCCTATTACCATTCCAGTCACCCCTTCTCTTCCTTCAACCTTAATTAATTTGTTCCTATTTCTTATCTTAGTTTTAGTAATCAAAAATTGATAGAATATGTGAAGGGATAAACCTGAATTCCTCAGACACCTACCTGCAAGCTGTAGAACTTCCAAAATAAATTATCTGACCCATTTATATTACTGATAAAATTTTGGTCTTATAGACCAAAACCTCAAGGAATTCTTTAAATATAAACCTGCCTGGTATTTTCTTTAACATCATGAGTTGCCTCTGAGAATGTGTGAAAAGAGATCAAGTGTCAATAGTTGAAGTATTGGAGAAACCTGAAGGACAAATGGAAGCCGTATGCAATTTAAGAGGAAGAGGAAGGGTCTCTTTCTTAGTCTATCAGCCTAATTGGAATACTGTACTCTAATCAACATTTTGCAAATATCTTCCAACATTAGAGATCCTTATGTTCGAAAGAAAAATAGCTACAATATACATAACACCAATTTCTACAGCTAGACCTCATAAAGGTGTTAATTTCATTTTTCCACTGGTATTTTAGTGAAGATATGTAGCAGAGTATCAACTAGCCATCTTTTGCAGTGAAACATGATTTCTGGCTGAGAAGAAAAGACAGTCTTACCTTTATTTTTCTAAGAAATGCCAAATCTCAGAATTTAACCTCTGCATCTTTTGCTAATGCAAAAAGAAAAAGGCTGCATTTCTAGCAGAAAATGAACTGGTAAGGAAGGCTTCTCCTTGGGACCTGAAGCTTCTTCAAGACTGTAGTTCCTTCAGGACTCTCTCATTCTTTGTTCCTGTGTCCAAAGCTTCTCAAAAATTAATTGCAGTTGACAAGGGTAAGTCTACATATTCACACAGACATATTTTTCCAACCTAAGAGCACCAAGAAGTAAGAAAAACAGGATGGAAAATTAGTTATTTCACTAAACCTAATACAGATCAAAAGTGCATTTAAGAATATTTTTAAGTGTGTATTTCAGAGACTACACCACATCTTTTACCTGCATGCTTTCACTAAAAGAGAAAAATAGGCCTTGTTGGAATTACTGCATCACTAGTACAGTCTTTGGTAGACATGGGGTAAGACATGGTAGTTCCCAGACTAACAGGAGTGTTCTCACCTATCATTTGGGGAACTGAACAGTGTATCATTACTCCCAATGGATTTACTGTCCTGAAGCAGGCATGGAAGTTAATGAACTCTATATTTGCATGAAGTACCCACTTCTTCAAGTTATCTATCATAGAGATTGTTGGTACGAATGCTTTTCTTTGTGCAACAGAATTTTTCTTCCCTGCCAAGTAATATAATATCAGAAAAATGCAGTATCTTCAGGTTCTTCAGTATAAATTACTTGCATCATTACAAGAGCAGGCCAAAGGTTGGCCATGTCTTCCTCAGTCTTTAATAATCTGGGTATCCAGTTCATTGAATTTAAATAGTCTACTTACATCTTACACATAGTCTTCAGCCACTGAGATTCAGATGAAATGTCTTTGAGACATTTATTCTCTTTTGGATATCTCATCTATATATATTTCTGGCTTTTTTTTAACTGTTTTATGTTGTTACTTTGCTTTTACTCCTAGAGAAGAAAAGAAGAAAACATCCCTCTCTTTTAGGTCTTCTGCTCTTGCCAAAGCAGCTCTTAATAATACTTTTCTCCAAATACAGTGAGAATGAACAGCCACTGTAGAAACTCTGTAGATAAAATAAAGAAAATCTGAGTAGACACAGATCAGGTCAGAGAAAACACAAAAGGTGGGAAAACAAAAAGTGAAAGCTTTCTTTTAGACCACTGCTTCTCTTACTCTTAAAGACAGAGGATCTCCAAGTACTTCAAGTACAGAGAATATGTTTCAAAAACTAACCTAGAATTTGCCTAGTACTATTTCCTATCAATCTAGAATTGCATTTTCCCAAATATACAATAAGTGGAAACATAATTAGAGCTTTCGTTGTTTAATAATGTAACATAAACTCATCCCAATGATGGCTAAGAGAAAATTCTTTCAATGCCTTGGTCATTTTGAATGAAGCACTGATTCAGCACATTTTGCTGTGGTGAGTCACTACTGGAGAGGCTCCACTGAAGACATCTGAGAGCTCCAGTACTGACCTCAGGGAATCATGACTCTGCCACCATTGATACTTATCCACCAATGCGTATTTTACACTGAATGCAGCTTTCCCTGGGGGTACAGACGGGACTTCCCCATCCCTTTGACTATTGGGTGCATCTGGATTCTGCCTCTCAAGCAGCACTGTGGCTGAAATCTGATCTCATGGCCAGATACAGCAAAATGTTTAAGTGCTTTTGCTCACAAGTTGCAAAATAATATGAAAGGGATTCTAGAGGTTCCTAATAAAAGAACAATCACTAACACTAAACACTCATATGACATTTATTTTCAAAAAAGGAAGTGTTACTTCTCTCCAGTTGTAAAATATCTGCTAGTTTGCAAAATGTTGAGGAATTCATTTTTAATGTGAGAATTACTAATAACACTAGAAGAGCAGATCATTTCAACAAATCTGTATTTTGAATTAAAGCACAAGGCAGAGAACCCTTTTTCACATGAAACCCAAACCTTGTCTCTACCTCTGTGCAACATGGTAATATAAGTGGTAGTTACAGCAAAACTTGAAGGAAGCAGGTTGGCAGAATTGTGTGTCCTTTGTCCTAAATTTATAGTAGACCTAGGCCACATCAGTGTAATTTCATTTCAGGATTTCAACCAATATATCATCTCATAGTTTTTTTAACATATTTTTCTGTATAATTTGCAATACACTAAAAAACAACAAGAAGAAGAAACCAAATAAACAAAGAAGAACTACCCAAAAGCAAACAAACAAATCCCCCCAAGCAAATTAAAAAAACAAAACCCAAACCTCCAGGGTTTTTTACTTGATCTTATATCTTTGGTTCTCACTCCAATATCAGAAATTTTCATAGATGGGTCCAGATTACACAGTTTTACTGTAGCTGAAAGTGATGATAGAAAATTACTTTGGCTGATAATTTGTTGACCAAAATATTTTTATTTAGAGTAGCTTATCTTCATTCATCTCCCAAGAATGAATTATAGGTAAAATTTCAGGCCTAGTCAGAGGTGATTCCTGATGGACAGATTACATAGATTCTTTCACATAGGGCTCTTTCCCGAAGTCTTCTGCATATATGGCATGAGCATTTAATCTAAAACTGGTTAGAATATGTTTCAAATTCTGAGACATGATATTGCTTCAAAGATTGTTTCAAACTATATCCCCATGTTCTTTAGTTCCCTTTCAATGTAACAATAAACTGGAAAAGAAAGAAATGGGGTTATTCAAAATGAGATTTTCTTGTAAAGACCATTATTGGACAATAGGCCAGTGGTGGTGCCACCTAAGTGAAATCTCATGTTAGAGGCAAATGCAATGAACAGAAATTGTGGGCAGCTGTATGGATATTTAGTGTTAAGCAATTATAAAAGTTTAGTTATAGATTAACAAGATTCTAGTTCTGGATTAACAAGATTAACAAGAAACAGAGCTATCCACAAAATTAATAGTCCAAATTCAACTAATTCCTAATACTTTGTGTAGTCAAAATTTAAGTGTGCTGACAAGTGAAACACTGGTACATACAACAGTATCCATAGGAAAGGTGTTAAAGAAGTTACAATAAAACATCAGTGAGCAATATCTAAATCCATCAAAATACTGATTTTTCTTTATAAAAGAAATAGAGAGCTCTCTTTGTAAAGTAGTACTCTTTTCTAAATTTTTATAGGGAAACTTACAAAAATGCACTTGCAACAGAAAACATTGTTTATGAATTCAAGAAAAAAGAAATAAACTAAACTTCAAAAATTAATTAAATCATTAAGAACTACGCAGCTGAAACACTTACTTTCCTAGTCTTACTATGCCACAGAAACTAGTCAATACAGAATATGAAAGAATAAACTTCATCTAACACAAGATTAATGGACTGTATTTGGAATTTGACAGTTGTCTAGGAAACCAGAGGAGAAAAATTGGAACTTCTGTTTGAGAGGCTTACACAGAGTCCTTGGCTGAATGTGATCGTTACTACACAAGGAAGAAAATGCACATAAAGTCAACATGAAAATAGAATGCTTCATACCCAAGGTTTAACACAGCATATGAAAAATGTGCCTGGATTTCTCCAGAGCATTTATTCAGGTGTCATGGAACTATCTAATAAAACATAATCAAACCTTAATTCTGGAATGTTTTCCAAATGGAGTATGGAAGTATGACTTAGATCTAGTCTCTACCTGCATGTAATAAATCTAAAGGTGCAAAGGTTGTAAGTCAAAACTTCTACCACCTCTCTAAAAGTTATCTCTTGTAATGTTGACATTTTAGTGTATTAACAAAATATTTTACTAGTTAGAGGCCTATAGCTTTAAGTGATACATGCTATAGAATGTTAGCTAGTGCTGTAGCAGCTACTAGAATTCTAGTATTCTACCTATTACTAATACTAACTAAAGCAAATTGATATGTAGGAAATAAATGGCAAGTAACTTAAACTGGTGTTAGCAAAATCCTTTCAGGAAGACTCCCTTAATGCTCAGTTATAGCTTCACTCAGTAGGTAAGAAATCCCTCCATAATACAGGTTGAATTTTATTTATATTGATTTTGTTCAGAACTTCTGTCTCAGGTCAGATTTCCTCATGCGAGCATTTTGGCTTTAAATATTTGTGACAGGCTTTTCTTTAGACATTTCATTTAAATGACAGTAAACATTAGGATTGCCCTCCTTCAGTTCAATCTGACCTTGGATTCTTGGGCCCTTTTGAAATTGCCTACTTATTTCTGTCATCAAGTTTACAGCACTCAGACATAAAAATAACACTAATGATTGCCTTTCTTACTGTAATGCCTAGTACTTTTGCTTTCATCTGTCATAAAGAAGTTTTGAAGATTATTGGGCTATTAAGTAAGAATAAACTTAAAGAAAACTGTTAAAAAGTATTCAAAGCTGCTTGTGATCAGGGGAATTTATTTTCCTCCTTGATAAGGTGCAAGAGTGTAAGTTAGGTGTATACCTTCACTCATCATTTAAAAGTACCCTGTATGTAACATAAAAGTTACCACACAACTTAGATTTAAAGCATTATTTTTCTATAAAGAGTGCTCTTCCATGGAAAACACACTCAAATATCTGCTGAAAATAGGAATAATTTTCTATCTGTCAGTCCCTGAGTGTCACAGTGGAGTTAGGTTAACTTTGCTAAAATGTGTAGAGATTCTTCATTCCTATGGTTTAATATCCTAATTGCGTAGTCTACCAGTTTTATCCTTACTATTTAACCACTGCACAAGAACATATACATTCAAAAGTAAATTTTCTTGATAGTAATAACTGTGGAGGAATTTCTGTGCTCAAGGAAATCAGGTTGGTATCATGTTAATTGCATCTGAGAAAAAAAAAATCTTGCATTTTTAGGTGGGACACAGACAAATTCACATTCAGGTTTCCACGTATATTTCAAATATTAATAAAAAGGGATAAATATTCTTGTATTAGAGTCTTCATACAGTTACACGGTTTTTCTCTGTGACTGGATTTCGAGAAGGCAATGAAAGTTGTTTGTTAAGAAAGCACATTCATTTAACATCTGAAAACTTTGTTTGGACATATTTAAAACTGAACCAAGAAATTTAGGTTCCTATGACTATATTTTTAACCAACAAAAATTTTGAATTCCTCAGTGTGTCCAAACATTAAGATAGTATAATAATGCCTAAGAAAGGACAGAGTTTTCAGGACATGCAAACCTAGGCAGGCAAGAAATTGGGACATGTGAGCCTGAATTCAGGCTACATGGACTCAGAAAATTTCTGCTTCTATTCCAGGACTACCAGGCAGTGAAAGGACATAGTTTATGAGAAATGGTGACAGACTTTTCCTCAATTAATACAGTAGCCAGGCCACATAGTGCTATGTTGCCCTACATAAAAGGAACTGTTTTTCCTGTGAACATTTCATTTCCTCGTGTACTTCTTCATCTGCATTTCTGTAGTGATTTTGAATACAAACTTGTAACTTCCTAGAATCCTATATATTCATTCATAATAACATTTTGTGGTTAAGCAGATAAAAGAAGTTTCTTGCTTCACATTGTTCTTAAATTATGCTAAAAGACAATGAACACTGATCCTCTCTCACACTGAAAAGGAGGGCCTAAAAATTAAAAAAGCAACATCTAATATAAGTATAAATAATCTATAAATGGAAATTGCCTGTAGTGTATACTTATCCCAAGACCTTCCTGTTGTGTGGTTGTAATGGGTATGTATGGTAAGGGGGATCCCAGAACCAGTAGTGCTGATGCTCATCCCAGCCATTTTGCCTCCTGGAATCTGTGATATCCTCTCAGATTTACCAGTGTGCCTCATTACTTTCATTCAGGAAATCTTGTAAAGAGATATGAGGATGTGCCTGATGCATATCATGGACAGGGAGTCAGCTGTATGAGCTCTTCAGGTGATCTATATACACACAGTAACTTCAGCGCCTGTGAAACAGCAGCTTTGCTGGGCAGGTACAGCATGTATGCAATTGATATATCTGGCATGTGCCAGACCCATGCATATGGACTATACCCTCAATATATGCATATTCAAAATGTGACTATTTGGTCAGGGTATATGACATCCGGAAGGTTGACCCAAAGAAGTAGCCGGAAAAAAAATTCCAGTTTGGAAAAGAGACCTGTGTACATGGTAGCTCCATGATTACACTTACCTAAATAAAACTACTCAGTCAAAAAAAGATCAATAGCAATAAAAATTATTAACGAGATAAATAATTAATCTGCTCATAAATAACGTTTTCCTTAAGCATTTACATGTGAAAAAGCCTCGTAAGTTCTTTAATTAAACATTAACTCTTTTAGTTGCATTTTTCAGTGTAAAACATATTCTGTGATCTGTCTTAACTGATAGAGTAAGTCAACAGCAATTTTTTGTAGGAAGAGTTACCAAGACTGGGGACCACATTAAAGTTTAGCAACAATTTGAAATCACCATTTTGGAGTGGATTATCTGGTACATTTTGTTTGAGATTTGGATCTTGGGCAGGGTTTTCTGCTGTTGTTAGGTGGTTTGTTGTGTTTGTTGTTTGTTTATACTGTGAAGAAATAATTTGTGGTTGCATAATGAAAAAATGAGAAACTGGATACGTTTGTGACTTCGAATTTAACTTGCTTACTCCTGTTTAGGATTATAGTGGTAGTACACACACATTATGGTTACTCAAGAGCATGTGCTGTACCTCCTCTATATTTATATTTTCAAGTATCACAGTCCCTGCCTGAGCTGCTCTTATCCCTATTCCCTCTGCTTTACCTCATCATAAGGCAAGGAAAGTCAAGCAATAACACTATCACAGTAAAATACTGGAGATTCCAGCTGCTCATAAAGAAAATTTTGATGAAAGCAGATGAATAGGTTGTATGATGCCAGCTTCAGTATCAAGGTCCTATGGAAGCCTTATTGGTCAATATCAAACTTAGACATGCCATTACAAGGTGTTTCACAGCTTTAAATCAGGAGTAGATGTAATGAATAATACCAGGTTTCCAGTTAAGAGGATGCCTTTTTCCTACAGGTGATTTTTATGGTGGGTGGCAGTTGATTTGATGGACTGATTGACACCACAGCTCAGAGCGTGTACTTGTGTTCTGTAAGCAGCCTGAACTAGTGGGCATCAATTTTACTATAATGCTTTGAACCATTTATTTATTCAAGTGAGGATGAAAAAACCAATATATCTTGCAAATGGCAAGACTATATATTACTGATTAACAGATGTAAGGTAAAAAAACAAACTAGAAAAGTCATACTGAGTGGAAAATAAGCTAACTAGAATTTTGTAAAATTTCTAGCTTCTAAATAGAAATTTATGATAAAGAACAGAGTAAATGTAACTTTCTGAAACTTTTCAATTATCATTGTCAGAATTCAGAAAATATACAAATGAAGTACCAAATATCAGAAACTTGCATTTATTCTTCTGAGGTTTAAATGTAGCAGAGTTCAAGCAATTATTTTCCTTTGTCACCCTATGGCAAGAAGAGCATATAGATAAAAGGGGACAAGATTTGTACTTTGGAGAACAAGGTCACAACTTGCTTGCCTTGTACATAGATCTCTTTTAGTGTCTGCTATTCATGGATTCATCAAAAGTTGTGGGACTCCAGTAATGTCATTAGTACATAGCATACACACAAGAAATTATATTGGGCTGAAATGGGAGCAGCAGAAGGAAATGGATATCATCAGTCAGAAAGTTTCATATTATGTCCCACTATCCTATTTTTCTTCAAAAATCATTGCTCTTTTGAGGGCAAATAAATTTCTCTCCATGCCTAATCTACATAAGGTAAAAGTTAAGTCATCTAATGGCATCTGTGAAGAAAAAGAGGTGAAAGCACAAAAGGTGTATTGATTAAACAGCATATTGATTAAACACACCCTACTTTTTCTGCTTTCTTCTTTCCCCTGATACTTCCCACTCCAGGTTACCTGATAATAAAGGGAAATGACCAAACTACCACTCTGACAATCTTAGAGGGCGCAGGGGAATTGCTTCATGTTCTTCATTAAAAATGTGAAATTGTCTTTCTTTGCTAACATTTAGTATTACCTGTACAGAATTTTGCAATACTGAGCTTAATTGGCACAGCTCAGAAAATCAGTATAGGGACCTAATGTCTGCTCATTGAGGGAAAAATTGTAAACTGACGACACAAGCACAATTTCTGTAAATATCACGGCCTAATAAACAACGTATCTGCTTAACAGGTGCTATGAAGCTTCACATTACTGCAGCAGCTCACATTCCTATCTTTAACAACCTTCCATCCCAAAATGGAGATGGGCAAGAGAGCAAATATTAAATATTAAACTGTTAGAGTTAAAAAGTCCCTTCTGAATCTGCGTTCTTGCCAAGTCAGTTATGAAAGCATAAACATGACATGTTTCTAAAGCAAGCATCATTACTACTGATTCTTTATCTTGGAGTTAAACAAGGATACCCCAGGCACCATGAAGAATACAAATTAAAAACTTCTTTCTTTCACATCACTGCTTCAGGTACAGGCCTTGCTTGCTACTCTGAATATCACCTGAGAGCCAATCCTGCTTTTTTCTATATGTATGGTTTGAGGTGGTGATTTGTAAACTATGGGCTCCTTATTCTGCTGTATGGGCTTTTTTGGGCTTTTTTTCCCCCTACTGTTTTCTTTTGGAATAATTTCCAAATCAATAGTAACATAGCACATGTATCTCTAATGTCTATGTGTGTCTGTAGAACCACTAGTGAAAAAAAGAATTCACGTATCAAAGTGATCTTCAGTAGATATTTTCCTTTTACCTTTAATAACTGACAGATTTAATTATTATGATAACAATGAATGAGACAATAGATGAATGGACAATGAAATGAAGAAATACAATAATTCTTGTGTTGATATCTTCAAACACTCCTATTAAGAAGGATATATTAAGCTTGACAGTAATGTTACAGACAAAATGTAAACTATACATTTGGTGTGGACCTCTGGTTAATTAACAGTTGGTGAATCCATTCACTCCTACACACAACCATGCAAAAAAATGGCACAGAAAGAAAATATTTCCTTATATATTTTTCACAAAATTTAGCTAATAAGAGAATTTCTTCAAATACCACATATACATATAAAACCAGCAGTAAACAACAATGTAGATTTTATCCCTGAATCATCAGAATCTGAGACGCTCAGAATCTTATGAGACCTTCTCTTCCTGAGTCTGAATATCACCAGATTTTTCTTCCTAGGAAACAAGGTCACTTCTGTAAAATGCTTGGAATTAATGCTGTATGTCTTGATTATAAAATGATCTGATTTTGTAAGGAAGACTACTGCGTTACAACATCACATTAAGAGTAAGAGAACAGATATCAGATTTAACGGGGTAAAAAAGAAAAAAAAAAATCACACCATCATCACAATCAGTCAGTACAAAATGGCTTTGAATTCCCCGTTCCATCTTTGACTCTACCTTAACAGGAAACCAGAGGGGAAAATCCAATTCCAAAATGTGGGAAAGATCATGTTGCCATGATTGATTATGGGTAAAATGAAATGTTTTGCCAGCTTACCTGATTGAAAGAGAATGAAAAATCACTGCAAAGCCCAGCATCCAAAAATAGTGTAATGTATGTCTCCTCCTGAAACAGTCCAGATTTTCATCCACAAAGCCTTACTAATTGATCGTAATTTCTGTATTCTCGGTGGAAAACACAGAGACCTTTCCAGAATCCTCTCTGCTCCTGCCTCCGCTTCCTGTTCTCAGTCACTCTATGGTACCCAACATATATGAGAAAACAGCTTATTCTGCGGAGGGGGGCCGGGGAGGGGGATGCAGGGGCGCAGTGACGAGCCCGCAGCACCTGACGTGGCAGCTCCACCTACTGGTGGCGATCCCGAGCGCGGAGCGGGCGCAGCCTGACAGCCCTGCC
>VXBB01009311.1:777015-799254 GCA_013399915.1 Illadopsis cleaveri
GTTACAACATCACATTAAGAGTAAGAGAACAGATATCAGATTTAACGGGGTAAAAAAGAAAAAAAAAAAATCACACCATCATCACAATCAGTCAGTACAAAATGGCTTTGAATTCCCCGTTCCATCTTTGACTCTACCTTAACAGGAAACCAGAGGGGAAAATCCAATTCCAAAATGTGGGAAAGATCATGTTGCCATGATTGATTATGGGTAAAATGAAATGTTTTGCCAGCTTACCTGATTGAAAGAGAATGAAAAATCACTGCAAAGCCCAGCATCCAAAAATAGTGTAATGTATGTCTCCTCCTGAAACAGTCCAGATTTTCATCCACAAAGCCTTACTAATTGATCGTAATTTCTGTATTCTCGGTGGAAAACACAGAGACCTTTCCAGAATCCTCTCTGCTCCTGCCTCCGCTTCCTGTTCTCAGTCACTCTATGGTACCCAACATATATGAGAAAACAGCTTATTCTGCGGAGGGGGGCCGGGGAGGGGGATGCAGGGGCGCAGTGACGAGCCCGCAGCACCTGACGTGGCAGCTCCACCTACTGGTGGCGATCCCGAGCGCGGAGCGGGCGCAGCCTGACAGCCCTGCCCGCCCGCCAGCCCCGCCGCCTCCCGCTCCGCTCCGACCCGCACCGCCAGCGGCCCCGGCTGCCGGCTCCTGCGGGCAACAGACCGACACAGCCACACCGGTTATTGAACAGCCCTTCAAAACATCCTCTTACAATAATCACGTTTAAAAACAGCTGTCCATGTGCACTGAACAAGGCGTTCGGTTTAAAATGCGCTGTTTCCTTTAAAATGCATGGGAACAGAGGAATGTGTAAATAACAGACATAGACACTGACTGCCTCCCTAACTGGGTGTATGCAGAACTTGCTAATTATCTTGATATTTTCTTATTCATTAAATACTACCATGTATTTTTGGCACCATGTTCATGTCTTTCAAGTGTGTAAAATGTGGTATGCTTATGTAAAAAGCAAAGCTCAAAGTCTTTCCCTTAGACAGGCTTCCTGGGCACGAGCAGATTTGTATCTGCTTACCTAGGATTCCTCTGGCCGTCCTGGGAAGAATTATTAGAGCAGTGGCTCCAGTACCACCGTGGGCAGCAGTATTGAGTGAATAATGTCCTTCGGGCAGCGTATTGTTTTGCCCTGCCTGGCAGTTTGAGGAGGGTTGTGTCTATGGAAAGTGAAGTGTAGAAATGCTGAGCAGTGTCAGCAAGTGTGTGCAATATAATGACTCACAGCCTTGGGGTAGAGGCCACTACAGATCCCACCTAATTGAAAATCAAGCTACCAGCTTTGTTCAGTCATGTGGGATTTAATAAACAAACATGATTCCACAAAACAAGAATAAATGAGTATAAGAAGCAATTCATATCTTGCTTTCTTGTAGCTCCTGTTGTTTCTTTAAGTGCCTGTTCTGTAGAGCTTAGAAACAGCCCCATGCTCTGTCCCCTGGCCACACAGTTCGTTTAGGAGGCAAAGACCCCAGGGCAGCCAGCACATATGCACCCTGATGGCCCCCACCAAGTCACAACTGCACAAAGCAGTACGAGTGGTCATAACTGCTTACAACTCATGTCCTGTATCCCTCATATCAATAGACATTCCCTTTTCAGTTAGCATTTATCCTAAAACATTTGTGTCAATTTGTGAGTAGCGTTTTTGATTTTAGTTACACTTGCTTGACAGGTGTAAACACCAAATTCCTGAATCTGGCGGCAGGAAACAGAAATACATTTTCAGGGGATGTATGTATTCTGTATGTACAGAATAATATTTGTATACTAAGTGAAAGAGATGTATCCTCACCCTCAAAATGTTTGGATTTTGTAAACCTGGGGTATACAGGGACACTTCTGATATACTGTTCACGCAAGTCCCCCTGTTTGCTTCAAAGAGACTTTGTGACTGTGAACACATACCACAGTCCTATTAAAAAAAAAGTAGAAAAAAATTCTTTTTATTTTAAAATTATTTATTATAAATAATAATATTTTATTTTGAAATAATTTATTACAAACTTCCAGAAGTTAAGAAGGAATATATGTTTAATTAAAAAGCGTTCATTGTCTCTACAGCATAGATTTCGCTTTCACGGGATTATGTTGATTTAGCAAACCCATGAATGAAGGGAAGCTGGTGTCTGCATTTTAAATTGCTTAGGAAGGGTTTTTTGCAAACACATCATGTTTTGGAAATCAAACCAGTCCTTGAATATGACTTTCATTTGCTTGCATTTCTTTTATTTATAATTTTTAATCTTAAAAAAAAATTCTTAGGGGTCTTTGGAATTTTTCTTTAGTAAGTCTTTATGTCATTGTCCAAAGGTAATTATCATCTAGTAACATCAGACTTAAAGAGGAGTAATGCCTGTTGAATCTGTTTCTCCTGGAAAAATAAAGAAATTTGAATCTAAATAACGAACTATATCAACTTTGTTAAAAAATAAGAAGCATAGTCCTTATTACAAGCTGTGTAATTCCAACAGAAACAGGTATATGAAAAATAGTTTTGAACCTGAGCTGGTTCAGAGATTTGATTCTTTGTTAAGTTTTATAAGAGTGTAGTTTTAGAACAGCTAATTCTTGTGAACAAATGTTCCACAAGATGGTTAGATTAACATCAAATTACCAGAAAACCCCCAGTCCTGCTTTTTTGTGGCAGTGTCCTTATATTTATTGTGATTTTCTGTGATACGCCAGTTCACACAAAGACTATACTTAATGTTTGTCTTGCTATACCAAGACAGTCTTCTCATTGCTGTGAGTGTGCTATTAGAGAAGTGTTATATCACTGATACAAACGGTTCAATTATCAATCTTCACACTAAAAGAAGAATCCAGAAAATCTAAGTTTTGTTTGTAGAGCTGCTCATGCCACACAAAGTCATGGTAAATGTTCATTTACAGAATCACAGAATGGTTGTGTTGGAAGGGACCTCTGGAAATCATGTGACCCAACTTCTCTGCTAAAGCAGGGTCACCTAGAGCAAATTGCAGGATCGAGCTGGGTTTTGAATATCTCCAGGCAAGGAGACTCCACAGCCTCTCTAGGCAGTCTGCTCCAGTGCTCTGTCACACTCAAAGTAAAGAAGTTCCTCCTCATGTTCGGGTGGAACTTCCTGTGTTTCAGGTTGTGTCCACTGTCCCTTGTTCTGTCACTGGGTACCATTAAAAGGAGTCTGGTCTCATCTTCTTGACCTTGGTCCTTAAGATATTGCATGCATTGATAAGATCCCCTCTCGGTCATCTGTTCTCCAGGCTAACCAGGCCCAGATCATACATCATGTATGGCCTATACTGTTCTTTAATTATGTACAGACTTTGAATAATGTTCTTAAGAACTTTAAAACCTATCAGTGGAACAACAGGGCACAAACAAATAGCTATATACATTTATAATATAAATGCATCAAACCATCTATATAGAATAAGTCTCCCCAAACCCCTGAATCTTTAAATATGAAAATTTCATTTAAAAATCCCTCTATATAAAATGTATATATGTGATACATAGTATATATACAAAATCTATCGCCTCCCTTTCCTTTGCCTCACTAGATCCCACTGCCAGATCTGAAAATCAGAGGTGGCCACTCAAAGGACAACAACAAATAGGCTGCTTTGATGAAAGTAATTTGTAACAATTCCAGCCTGACATTTCTTTCAATTTAAATTATGATTAAAACTTTTAATGTATCATCACTGAACATTCAACTCAGAAATTACATTTTAAAATATAACTTGAAATGCCCTGACATTGCTAAATAATCTGTCTGGGAATCCTGCCCCACGTGCAGCTTTTCTCCCAGTAAAGACTGAATAAATGCAAAGCTATCCAGTCACTTTTAACTAAATGGCTGAAATATAAATGTTGATATATCTTAGTTCCAAAGAGAAAAATAATTTTGAAGTGTTAAATATGAATGAATACAGCCCCTGTATGGGTTTTCATAAAGGCCAGCCCTGAACATAGCTCACATGCAAGTTTTCAGCAATTAAGTCATCAACTTGTTTTAACATCAAATATTTCATTTGATTAATACAATTATTTTTTGACAACAATTCTCCTCAGTAATTATCAGGCACTTTTGTGAACTAACATACTTAAAGGCACCAAAATACAAAACATGATAACTATTCCTTCAACTACTTACCAACGTTACCTTTAGAAAGAGATCGAAATTGCAGTATTTAGCTAAGTGTAATGAATGTGACGTTAATTCAAGTTCAACACTGGTTGATATAAATACATGCATCTCTTTAGTTTCTCTCTTTTTTTCCCTCCCTTTATCCCTAGTGGGCCAAAGAATCTTGATAAATTTTGCACCAGCTACTAATGCATATTTACAAGCCATGGACCTGACAGAGTAGCTTTTCAACTAATAATCTGCACTTTTACTTGAGAATCTATTTTAACAGGCCACAGAGCATACTATCTGAAAAATTAGCTGCTTTAAATTATTCCTAACATCCTAATAAAGATATATGATCAGAAATCTGTACTTTAATGCTTATAGATTTTAATAATAACAAAGTTATTTTGACATTATGTTATTAAATAATAGTTAAACCCCTCCAACTCTTGTAGAAGAACCAATACACAAATGGAAGAAGGCCATACACAAATGGACTTGGTTGTGATAATTCCATTCATTCAGTGAAAATGAACTAAAAATAAATCTCAAAGCATAAAACACCCCAACCACCTTCCATATGTGCCTAAGTGCTTCCAAAATATTGATCTCAGGTTCCAAGTTTCCTGTCATTCAGATGAACTACAATCACAATCATGAGCTTAAGTTATCATGAGCTGAACAAAATGTACACAAGGATCACAGCTTAGAGATACATTAACATGTTCACTTTATAAATGCACATACCCTGTTCATATATTTAGAAAGAGTAGGACTCTTAGGACTCTTGTGTATCTATATTTTGAAGGAATAAAATCATTGTATGAAGCTTATGTCTAAGTTCAAGATAATTACCAGCAGACAATAATGAAATAACTGATCAATATAAAAATTTTTCTTATGCCAGTGATCCTGGAGGTAGAGGTGGGCCTAACTGCATCAATACTGGTCTTCAGGAGCTTCACAGCCAAACTCACTTGGCATTGTTCACTGTTTCGTGAGAGATTTGGTGAAAAGTCCCATAGGTTAACTGGAAAGATGTACCTTCCCCACCATATATGTTCTAGATGTTTCTATCCTCTAGTATGTAGTAGGCACTGCATCTGCTGCCACTGCAGAAGTAGTTTACAAATTTCCAAGTGCTAGAAGCAATATTTCTTCTAATCTGGCTAATCTTGCTTGATAAGGTTTTTTTTTTTTAATTTATTTTATGTCTACTTCATCACAACACAGAAGATTTATAGAAGGCAATTTATTAGGAAATATATTTTTGCATGACATATGCCTCAAGAACTAACAGAGATACAGGCAAACAGGTTAGGAGGATTCTGAAAAATACCAGATATTTATGTGAGTAATAAAAGTTAGAACAGGGGACAGGCACTGACTCAGATCAAAGGGGTTCAATATCTAGGGCTTGCAATTTTCTTGTGTAACTTCCAGAACTTAATGTATGCATGTGTCTCTGTTCCTCTCCTATGAAATGGAGATAATTGCTGACATCAGAAAGGGCTATAGGATAAATTAATTTTGTTAGACAACAAAGCTGTAGAGATCAAGAGTGAATAAATATTTTGTTATTCCTTGCAATGTCCAAAGAGGCCAGCCAGGCCTAGGAAGCTTATTTCAAGCACCATATGTTCACAGGACATGGACCATATTCAAAAGGATCTAACATATATACAACAAGACCAATAAACAAAGATGAAATGAAAGCAATCGATTTCAGAGTGAACAAATACAATTTAAGGTAGGCAGATTTTAAGAGGTGGAGAAATGAATTAAATGATACCTCAGCAACAAGTGCACTAGTGCGCTCTCAGAGCTAGTAACAAAATCTAATAATGTTCTCCCAGGACACCTATAAACAGAGAGATTGCATTCATATGTTTTCATTCCATTTATTGCTACTGAGTCATGTGGTTTAATTGGTCAGATGAAGGATAATCATCACTTGGAGAGAGGGGAGGTTTTGTTAAGCAAACCTCAAGTTATGATTTATTTATTTGCTAGTCTTTAAAAGCTGGAATGCCTAGAATAATTGCTCTGTTTAATAACATATGCTTGCCAAGTTGATTTTGCTTTAGAAAGTTTCTCTGCATCTCATAGTGCATGTAGCAGTTATCTGCACTAAAAATAGTACCTTTATAACTAGACTATGAAAATATATTGCACTGCGGGAGATGACAAAACATTTCAAACAATTGACTAGCATGTTAAAGAAAAATAATTGTACCTTGCTTTTGTCCAAGAATGATAAGGATACAGAACATGCAAACTGTTTGCTGCTCTGAATTGTAAAGTACAGGCATACAATGTCACGGAGAACAAAGATGGAAGTGATATGTTCTTTCAAAACCCATTGTACTTATTCTTTGTCAAATCTGTACCCACCATTGGTCATTAAAAGGGACTTCAGTTTTAGCCTCAGGCAGCAAAGGAACTACTGTCTTTAAAATCTGAAAATATTATAAATGTGGTATGAAATAGTCCCTTCTTCAAAAGTAGCTACCAAGACCAGAGAGTTTTCATTATGCAGAAAAATGTTCAGAAATCCTTTAAATTCCAAAGCTTTTTTTTCAGGCAGAAGTACAATCTGGCAGCCTGCACTGATACACCTCAGATGCAAAGACTTTAGATCTGAAAGCAATTCAAAAATTGCTAATGATTAATAGTCACCAAAGCAGTTTCTCTTAAAGTAAGTGGAACTGGAAAAAGAATATACTTCATATTTAGAATAACAATAAAGTTCAGTTTCACTTCAATGAGTAATTTGCAAAGGTGACTCTCAGACGTTAAAGGCAAGAATAACAGCTTTATGATTTCATAAGAACTAAACAAAGGCTAATAACTTTTTGAGATTAATTTATGTTTTTTAAAAAGACAACACATCAACAAACCACTGTTCAATCTGCAGACCTGTCTTTTGCCTTAGCAATTTACTAGAGTTTGAGAGTTTGAGATTTGTGGATTAAAAAATGATAAAAAGGAAAAGAAAGGGTTCTACATATGTGAAACAGCAATTTGTTTGAGGCATGTAAACGACAGGCGTACATAAGTATCTGTTGGCCAGAAGAGCTCCAAGCATTGCTCCTTAAGCTTAACATCCCATGCGCTGTGGAAACTGGAGTTTGACCTTTTGCTCCATCTCTTCTGGGCAAATGTTTTTGCATGATTTAATAGAATGGTTATTTTTTATGCAGATGACTGTTAGCCATGCTCTAAGAGGCAAAGAGAAATTTCTGGTAGAAATGAGCTCTATCAGCATGGTTGAATAAGCAGAAAGATTCTTCCAGCTATCCTAGTTTTAGGACACTTGAAAAAAACCCAGAAAATTAGATTTGTTCAATCCATATTTGTTTTCATTCCTATGGAGTTCCTATAATTACTATTAAAATTATGAATAAAACCATGAATGAATCATGTTTTAGGTATTGTTGGATAGCTTTAGGAGATTTAGAATCAGCTTGGATAGATTTGATAGGATCTCTCTGGATATCTTCTGAAATTTTCATAGAGAAACTCTTTACTTTTTCACAGACATTTAACTATTTGAAAGTTTGTTCCACTTGGTGAAAAATCCAGTTTTTAGGGGAAAATAAAAACTTAGAAAACTCCTGAGGATCTCAGCAGTTAAGTCTATTGCCTTTTATTTACTGTGGCACTTTATTGTGGTATATGTGAGATCTTATCATATCTCATTTAATTTCTATTTTTCATGGAAGATACAGAAAATCAAATATCACTTTGCCAATGAGCTTTACCTCTAACATGTAATTGCCATATACCTACAGATCATAGAAGTGAGGAGTGAGTGTAAGGATTAAGATTACAGAATAAAGCTTCTCTGGGTTTGTGTACATTTTTTATAATGCAGCTGAAATTCATGTTTATTACCAGTACACCTTTAACTAAATTGCTACTCTACTGTGAAGAATTACATATTATAAGTAATATAATTACATATTATAAGTAATAAAGATTCATATAATTTCCAAATTTCTTCTAACAGTCTTATCTCACTTTAAATAATACAGATTTTATTAATTTAAATTGTATTTATTTTTTCTTAGATAGCATAGAAGTTCTTGGTTAGTTTATGAAGTTGAATTAATATTCAGAACTTTAATGTCACATATTCCAATGAAATGATAATTTTGCAAAAAATACATTCAAAAAGTGACTTTAGAATTAGGCTTTCGAATATCAGCTTCAGCATTTTTTGGTCTCAAGTAGCCCTATATGCATTCATGATGTATTTCCATATTTATACAAAGTTGTCGAAGTATATTCCAAAGTATCTGGTGCTGCGTGTCCTGCTGGGGCGTGCGGGCCCTGAGGAGCAGAGTGGAGCCGGGCCGCGCTCCAGCACCGCGGACAGCGCCGGCTGAGGTAACACCGGCCGCACTCCGCGGGGAAACCCTTACAAGTATGAGCAGTTCTGTATAAAGTAGTATTTTAAGGGAAAATTGCCTTAAAGTCAAACTAGAGCGCATTTTTTGGTGACAACAGGATTTCTAGGATGCTCATTCCATGCTCACGCTATAGGTGTTTTGAACTATTATTATCACTGCTTGCACTATTTTACTATTTTGGAGTCCTTATAGGGTCCAAGATCCCATAGTAGGGCTTGAAAAAGCATGAAAATTGATCATTCTCCTGGGACACTCCAAGGCTTTGGGATAACCGTGATGAATGGTTTAGCTGACACAAATATCCATCATTACTCAAACTGACTGTCTCTTCAGCTACTCCCTTGTGTCAACAACACTGATTTTTGTGATGAGTTAGATCATGGATCCTAATTATAAAGTCCACGGTTTTTCATCTAGATCCGTTCCTAGTTTGCACTTTTTCCTCCCCCAGGCCCCATGTTTTGGTATGATTAAATTTTCCTCCACAGCTGAGAATTGCTGAGCCAACCCCACATGCAGGTGGCTGCTAGCTGTGTGATGTGACAGAGCAGGTGTATGTGATAGAAATAGAAGATAAAAGTAGAAACAGTCAGCTACACAGCATTCCAGTATAAGGTATCCTTTAGTAACACTAAATCCAACACTGCTATTATAGGAATTGTGGCTAGAGACAACTGGGGTGAGGCAGTCAATTTGTACATTAGTCTTTTACAACTGATAGTATACAGAATACCAAAGGTCAGTTCTAAGATGGTATAAAATGCAATGGAGCCTTGGATTAAAGTAAGTAAAACAGATCACCCTAAAAACTCTTTATTGAACAATAATGTAATAGTCCTGGCTACATCCAAGCATCCATTCCTTCTGTCTTACTTAACAACTTTTTTTTCAGTCTGGCTTTCAATATATATATAAACGTCATTTGTGTTTTGAAGGATCAATAATCCAAGATTAAAAACAAGCACTCTTATTTTCTACTGTTCTGTAGTGGAGATTTCTGCATAAAGAATGATTTCTTTATTTCTAAACATGCATTAGTATATAGTAAAATAAAGACATCAGGCAGAACAACCTTGAGTCTTCTGCAATTACGTGTACACTAATGTATTCAAATACTTCATTGTTAAAAAAAAAAATCTTTTAAGTGATTAAATGTTAAGCCAGTTTTCAAGAACTGGTAAGCACTGCTTACTGTTCCCGTATTTAAAGCTGTGTACTGGAGGGTAACGCTGTGCGGGCTCCAGCGCGCTCGGTCCTGCCAGGAGGTGGAGCCAGCACGGAATCCGCTGCCGCTTCGTTTCCTCCCTCTCCGCTCTCCCCCCCTCCTTTTTTTTCTCCCACAACCAATTTTCTGATCGATGCTGGGATTCAAGGAGTGAATCTCAGAACAGGAAGCAGACGAAGAGACTATAGAATACTGCAGAGGTTCCTTTGTTGCTTTTATGGGGAGGTTCTTTATTTCTTTCCTTTTTCATTTCAGTGAAATCAAGAGTTTACAAGCTTCTTTGCCCAGGAACCTGTACCTGCAGTAGGAGCCTCTCATCATCTATCTTCAAGTGTATGGATATTTCTTATGCTATGATTTTTAATTCTCTTTTAATCAGGTAAGGCAACATTATATTTAACTAGAATGCTATAAACCAACAAATTCTAGCTGGTTTTTACCAAGATTCTTCTCTTGTGGTGCCACACCTAGTTTTCAATTAATATTAATAGAGCAAGAGGAGAAGAAATAATAGCCATCTTTGCCACTGCATGGATTTTTCATAGCATTTAATTGGGTCTTAGCACAATAATGAAAAATGATGTTGCTCTTTGCAGCTTTTTGGTCCTGTATTTTTTAAGCTTGCTTGTTTGTAATAAGAATTACTTTTGAGTTTGTGTTTTTCATCTTAATTGTGGTAATTTGTTGCTGTTATTTTAAGGTGGTCATCCACAAGTGTTTTCTTTTTCTACTGGAGGCTATATTGGTGCTGTATTCTGAATACAAATTGGAGTGTGTTTTAAAGCACACAATTGCATCCCTGGGATTGCACAATTTTGATGCAGAGATGTACTGTTGCTTCTTTATAGCCTTTCAGTGTGAGGCTCTCTTTACTTCCTAAATTCGTCATTTTTTTTCTGTGAGGCATAGGAGATTTATAGGATTCTCCCCTCCCTCATCTCCCAAAACAGCCTCTCCCTGATGGAAGACAGAATGGAGGACTTGTCTGTGACTAAACATGGTTTTGCACTGCTGCATATACCATATGAAACACATATGTTTTGTGAATTGTTTTATATATATAAGAATGAAATTTTTATTTTAAAACGTCATTCTATATTGCATGAGAGAGAAAAAATATTCCTTTCATTATTTTTTTAGAAGCATGATACCCACTGGGAGAGACAGCAGAATGACTCAGGAGGTGGGAAGCTCATGCAGCACCCCCTGACTCTTCTTTCAAACCTTTTGGTCTTTTTTCTTACCTTCTCTTAATTACACTAATAATGGTTTTAGTTGGGAAAAGCAACACAGAAATGCATTGACTTACAAAGTCATAGATCAGAGAAGGGGCTCAGTAACCAGTTTGTGAAAAAACAGAGAATGTGCAATCAGTCTTTTCCCTGTTGCTTTCTATTAAAAGGTGGTAAGTAGCACTTCATCAAAATTTTCACACACCTGTGTAAAGGCAAACTTTTTTTATTTTTGTGGTGATTAGTGAAGCAACAGAAAATTGCCTGTTGGGATTTGAATGCTGGATGCTGTGTTGGTTTTAGATGATTCCATAGATACAGATGAAACATTGCGAAGGTTCACACGCATTCTCGCCATCTCTGCAGGTTGCCTGCTTAGCTGCATTTTTCTGATCAATGTTTTCAGTATGCATATCTGGGTATGGCTGAGCCATTGCAATGTCTGAAGGTCTCTTTGCTAGATGGTAAAGGTTCCTTTGTTATTGAACGGATCTGGAGAAATGATGAATGATCATGTCCAAATGATCTGCAATTTCCTCTGGTGACAAATGCATTAAATAAATGATGCTCTCATATGTCTATAGGCCCCACTTCAACAACAAACAGACATGTCAATGGGATGACTCACATTCTCAGTATTAGGCAAGTGGATAAATACCTGGCTCTGTCCTCTTGATTTTTAGACTGCACCAGTTTTCGGAGAAAAATAATATTTGTAATCACAGAAATTTTGCAGTGTTCATAAAATGCAGTTAGTAGGTCAAATGGGCATGTAGCTTCAAAGGGAATCTTTAGATTAACTCTTCTGTTTAAAAAAATAAAAAGAAAGTCAATTGAGTTATTATAGCCCTTAAAGAAAAATACCGAAGCAGAATTCTTACAGATTTTGAATATATTTGTTATGAACATTAGGTCTTGGGAAACAGAGGCACAATAATGGCTGTGTCATATCAAAGCATGATACAGTTACCTTTCACTAGGAATAAAGTTGGGTATTTCTGAAAGAGTTCAAGCAAAACTTGACCCTAAGAGAAAGCTGACTCTCCCTATGTTGTGTGAAACTTAAGTATAGGGGCTATTAAAGTCTTCTTGTTATCTTTGAATACTGAATTACTCTATTTGTACTCATATAAGCATCAGATCTCAACAGCAGAGGCCAGTGTACCCACCCTGCAGCAAGAGCAAGAGCTCAGCATCAGTTATGCTGCCAGTGCTGTTTCCTTGATTTCATCTCAGACCTTGACAAATAGATTTGTGTGGTCCCTACCTGCAGCCCTGCTCCACACCCAAGTAGCTCCCAAAACTTTCCCACCAAAGGAGAGGAGATGACACTGAAATCTAATATAGTCTATCTGTTTGACTCATACCTGGTAGCAAGAAGTGCAACTGTAATCCCATTATGCACTCAGCTCTTGGCTGGAGCACAAAAAATCTCAAGCGAGATTTTTACTATGTCGCTTCCAACATTTTAAGGCCATAGACGTGCTCCCACTGGCTTCTCCAAACCACAGTGTGGATCCTTTGCAGATGCAGACCCTGGTCCTGCACTCCCCCCTGAATGGAAGGAGGCTCTTGCCCACCAGAGCCCTCCTGTTCCTCTCTCTTTGCCCTCAGTCCCAGCTTGCCAAGCAGGTGTCAGGAATCCCAGAGCCTCCTTCTAGAGGCTTCCTGCAGTCATTCGAATAAATCCATTTCCTGTACCTTCTCTCATCTTGTGGACACCCACCAGTCTTAGAAATGCTGAGTGAGAAGACATTTCTACCAATGGTCACTTGTATCTCCTGTTCCTCTGTATCCTCTGTTCCTCTGTCTTTGAAAGACAAATAATGTACCTCATTTCCCAGAGGTGGTAATGAGGAGAGGCAAATGATGTTGTGAATTACTAAATGCCCTAAGGATTAAAAACAAAAAGATGAGGAAATTAATCATTCTGTACTTAATGCATGCTTGGGAAGATATACTGCAAAGAAGGTTTGGGATCAAAATACTGACAGAGGACAATTGAAAGAAACATTGAATTACTATATTCATGCTCTTCAGTTGAAATACTGAGTTTGCAACTTTACCTCTCTTATTTTTGCTTCTGAATCTACTATTGTTCCTTTTCTGACCCCTACTTGCAACTGAAGTTCAGCTGCTTCTTCCTTCTGCTTCTGACTGGCTTGGGACCAGCAGAAGGGCTTTGCTTCCACTCCTGCTTTCAGTGTTGGGTGCCTCAGCAGTTCTCAGTATTAACTGTGCTGAAGGGGCTGCTAATGTAGAAACACAGCCAACACATGGCAGCACTCTAAGTATTTATTACAAGCTGCTAAGAAGCTTTTTCTGAGCATATCTGGAAATTATTTTAGAGAAATGCTGAATGGCCAGATTTCAATAAATTTAAACAGAAGCGACAAGACTGAAACTCATATATTACCTGAGCAACCTACTTAACACAATCCAGAATAAAGAGATTGTAGCAAAAGTTCTCAAAAACACTGGCTGGAAATACATTTTAATGCTGCAGTATTACCATCATGCTTATTAAATAAACACAAAACCAGTTTTTGATCTTCCTATTAAAAAACCCAACAATACAGATTCATCATTCTTGCCTGTTGTTTTTTAAACTTGTAGATTAGGGAAATAATACTGTCAAACTTTTTCCAATAGGCAAACTAAAAATGCACTTTTCCTATTAAATGGTGAGGTTTTTGTTGTTATAAGCATTCAAACTGAAAGAGGATACATGAATCTGCATTGTGAATTTTATATTTTCTTTCTAATTTAATTGAAAGAAATATCTCACTATTTATAGTGCCATTAAAGAAATAAAGTCTCAACAATTAATATTTGGCAAAGCTGAAAGCATTATGAAGTGATTCACATGATGGAAACATTAAACAAACAAAACTCTGTCATCTGTCACTCTATGTTGTTCATACTGCAAGGAAAAAAATTTTAAAATAAAAAAATTAGCAATAACTTATTTTTATGCCTCTCAAGCCAAAATTCAGTGATTGTTCTATGTGAAGTTTTCTTAGGCTTTGAAAATTGTGATGCTCCTTACTGCTTCATTTTTTGCTTGGTTTCCACTGATTTTGGCCAGATGAATTGTTGTAGCTAATGCTAGTTGGTTCTCACCATCTTTCTGGAGATCCTCACACATGGTTGCCATTATGCATTAAAAATGCAAATTTCCTTCACCAAGAAAGAGGCTCGTGTACAATAAGATAATGATTGCTACCTGCAGGGTGCAGCTACCTTACCTGCACAAACTGATAACAAATAGCATGAGCAGGCACACATTTTAAGATGATGGATGACCAGGCTTTGAATGTACAGCAAGTGGTCTTCTGATGTGGCCTTGTCATATGAGAGGGGGTGACTGGGTTTTACGTGGTGCTCATTGTCTGGTCTTAAATGGAGTTGTAACATACAGCTTCTGAGTAATTCAGATGTCAAACCACCTGCTCTAGCCAAAATATTGGGTACTATTCAACACTGCAGTAAAAAACAGGATGGCAGCAGGTCCAGCCAACCCTTAGCTTAGGACTTTGGTTTCAAAGGCAGCATTTGTAATATATGGAACTATACAAGCCTATCTGATTATTTTGGCCTGCTAACTTCTGACTCTATAGCTTTCTGGACACTGATACTGAGCTGACTTCGTTAAAGCTGCAATGTTTCCCCATCTACTGCTGCCATTCCTCTCAGAGCAGGGTCAGTGTTCCTTTAGTTGAATTACCTGCAGGCTTTTAGAGTGGGGCAGAAAGTCTTCCTATCTGAATGGAAGGTAGTTATATATAAGGTTTTTTTCTATACCATCTTCACCATGTCTCACCATCCTCTGTGTAACTGCAAAATCCTCCACAGACTTTGAGCCCAATGTAGTTTTGTTTGATGATAAATGTAAATGACTCACTCTGAAATTAGGAGTCTGACTCAAGTTCTCTAAAGCAATACACTGTGTTCTAGACTCACCCGTTTGTCTCAGTAGGATAACAGATCTATTAAGAGCTGGATTCCATACATGTGCACAAGAGACAGATACATGCAGAAATATCTGACAGTCTGTGATCTCAAGAAAAGCAGTGTCCAGAGTTTAATGAATCACAAACTGCAGGAGCAAGGTTAGAAACAAATGTCCTTTGCCTAGACACTGGGATCTGACTTTGCTGTTTAAAAATTAATTCCATAAATAGGTGCCAGCATCCAAGTATCTAAACAAACCATGTGCTTATAGGCACATATAGTATATAGCAAATTTCTAAATGAACTCTATAATGAAACAAGGAATCTGCCCAGGATAGGTGAAATTTGATGCCTATCTCCAAGTATGATAATTATATTTTGTGTATAAGTAAACATTTGTACCAAAGGCAAACCAGTGGAAAATCCTATTTCTTGGGCCACAAGGCAAGCTTTGTTAGATAAGTCCTCCCTCCTGGAAGTCTCTGGCAGTTATTTTAACTGGCACAGTAACACACAAGGTTGTATCCGAAGAGTTTAACAGGTGTATTTGTGAGCGTGTGAGCTCCATGTGTTTTCTCTTTGCTGAAAGTCAATAAGGCAACCATGGAAACTAAAAGATAAGTACTGACACCAGGCAGGATGAAAAAATCTTCCATCTGTAGTTGTGTTAACCTGAAAGCAGACATGGGGCAAACACTGCACGATTGTTTGCAGATCGAGACTTCAGTGATGGCTGCACAAACACCCTGTGCAAATGCATTTCACACAGGTTAGATTTTTCAGTGTTGAGGCTGGTTTCCATTTTGTAAAATAAGAAGCACCATAAAAGTGTTGACAGTAAACAGCCTCCCAAGTACCACAGTAATACTACAGAAAAGTTCTCATAGTGAAGCAGTGAGAATATGCTTTGAAAATACTGGGGGACAGGTTGAGGTCTTCTTTCGTTTGGCATCTGGAAAGTACTAATAGATGAAATGGAAAGCCCAGAATTTTACTCTTAGAAGCAATGGGAAGATGGAAACCTTTAGAGTTATTAAGAAAGTCAATTTGATTAGAAAGAAATAGACTGTAAATGTTACTGGGCCACACTTAAAAGAGTCACTTTTCAACAGAATAACCTTTTACATCTTGCAAACAGTTTGCTTTTGTAGTTATGTTGGCTAAGCATATGCAATAGTCATAACATTTTCAAGACTTATTGTTTCAAATATTTTTATGATATTTTTAGTTAGAGTTAACATTTAAAGTGTTTCACAGCCTTTACATTTGTGACCGTAAAAAGATATTTGTGTGTTTGCCAGATGAAATTTTTTATGAATATCATGATCTTTGATGTGAAGCAAAGCTTTGGCCCTTGAAGCCAAGCTGAAGGCAGGCTCCTCTCACACAGAGAAATCTGGTATTTGACTCCACTAGTATTCTTCAGGGGGAAAAAAAAGTGAACATAAGCCTCAAGGAATGATGATGGTGATGACCTTTAATGTTATATGGGATACTTGGGTGTTATTACTCATGCTGATATCTTGCTCTGTGGAGTGGCAGAGGCTGGGAACTCTGGAGAAGTGTTCTCCATTGCTGGGAAAGGGATTATATAGCTTTCCTCAGTATTGACCTCACTTCCAAATTAGTTGACGAATTCACACATTCTCAAAATAATCTGTCCTTAGTGAGAAAGATGCAGGATATGATGCAGAAATGGAGTGAGCTGGTGAGGTGGTATAAATACTGTGAGGATGGACAAATGGCTCTGAAATTGTGGTAAGAAGAGGAAATATCATCTGGGAATCTACAGAAGAGTGACTGACGGCAAGAAGCAGTCAAATGTAGGGTAGGGGAAAAAAAATTTTAGAAGGGTATGCAAATTGAGTTTATATGAAAAAAAGACTTGAATACACTATAAAGGAAATATTGACACGTGTCATGTTTCCATGTTTCTGTATGGAAACAAGCAGTGTGGCATGAACGGCTCCTGTCGGAAAACATCCTTGCAGTGGTACAGCTCCAAGTTGCAGGTGATGCTGTGAGCAAGGAATGCTTCTAAGAACTCTTTGGGGAGCTCCTGTATTCCCTCTAATCAGAACCTGTTTTGCTGGCTCAGACATAGTGGGAATGGAAAAACTCTCCTGAGGAGATTTTCAACATCTGCTCTGTTGTTTTATTCACACATACCAACAAATGCAATTGGAGTATATAAAAAACCTGTACATTTAGGAAATTATTCTGAACTGCAAAAAAATTATCAAACTCCACTGAACAAATTTCAGTTCCAAATAGTCAGTTACAATTGGCTGCAGTTGTATTTTAGCCTAGAATTTTGTAGATGCCTTCAGCAATCCTTCTTTTTCCCATAGTTATAAAATATTATAATGAACAAGCCTCCATTCCTTTTTTTAAAATTACTTTGGAACTGAATCTGCGCTTTTAAACGAAGTGACTGAACTTTAAAGCTGTTAATTGTTTTCTACCTGTTATGAAAACAATCAGGAGCTATAAAAAATTAATTTGGGGAGATATATGATGTAAGTATTCAACTTTCCATTTTGGGCACATTTCCATATTTCTGTGCCACTTCTTTTTTTCCTAACACCACTACCCAGGAAAGTGATGTCCAAGTATGAAACAAGGCACCCATGTTATTGCAATAATACCTTGCCATAAGGTAACTTACTAATGGTTTCTCATGAATTTGGTGTGTTTCAGCTGAGACTCTTTTTAAATCAGGAGACTGGTATAATCCACACTGGGCAGAATGTCAGAATAAACACTCATAACCATACCCTCTGATCCTACACTTTTGAATTTGCATTGCTCCCTCAGGCCTTTCAAGTTTCTTGATGGAATAGTGATACTACCATCCTGCTCTTACTTAACTGTATGTGTCAGCCATAGGCACTTTGTCCCTTAGGATAAATTGATCCATAAAGATGTTTTCATAGTCTTCAGAATATTCTCAGTTTATGTCTTAATATGAAAGGTTTTGAGGACACTATAAAAGGCAAACAGAAATTTGGCCTGGCAAACTGTTTCAGGATTTTTTAAATGGCATTTCTATTTAATTGTGGGCCAATTAACTACTCTGTTTCCTTTCAGATCAAACAAAATCCTCTAAATTTAATAGAGACTTGTTTAATGCTTTCTAATGTTATATATCTGACTGAGCTTTTCATTACCCAGGGAAACAAACATGCTGGTCAGGTCACCAGGGAATAGTGATGATATTTGCTCTCTGCCTTTGCGTGGGATGTGGAGGGGATGAAGGTGCAGCTCTAAAGTTCTAACAGTTTCTGTATGATGGTCTGAGAAATCCTATATAACCATTTGGATGTATTCTGCACAAATCACCAACCACATTATTCATCATAGGATCTAATTTCATGCTGTTTGGTTTAATTTTTCCTTTTTGGTTGCCAAATTTTGAATATACACCCAGCCTTATGTGTCTCCCACTGGTGACATCTTCATTTAAAATACATAGTTACTCAACTGTAGAGATGCCTGTAGTGTGAAGCTTTGGACAGTTGGCAGAACTGTAATACATAAGAACTATTAAAATTACAGTAGTTAATACATATTGTTGAGTACTGCAACAGGAATATTCAAATCTCCCCCTGTCTCTGTCAATGTGTATCAGAACACAGACCCCATATATTTTCATACGTCATTCTGGTTCCCAAACCACACATGGTTCGGCTTCTTAAAACACAAAATGGGAACAATGGTAATAGGTACAAAATAAGTGGCTGATATTTATTAAGGAGGTGTGGAAGTAAGAGGATCCACTAAATATTTCACAATTAAAAAAATCACATTAAAAGTATGCTAGTAAGAGGCGGAATCAAGTCAAACAATCAATCAGTTGTGGAACACTGAATAAAGGCTGTCTTTACATTCTAGAAATGACACATATGATTTGCAGCCACCTGTGAAAACAGCAGTTTGAGTAAACTGCCTGCCGTCAGGCAGTGCTGAGTACTCATCTCTTGCCCCTTCTAGTCAGTCCAGAGAGACAGACATTTCTAGGGCCACAACTTGCCTCCTCTTAAGGTCGATATCTGAAATGGTCAGAAGAATTGCCCTCTACAGGATCTATTTTTCTCCAGAAATATGAAAGGCTTAGATACAGATGGCAATAGATACAGGCATTTGATGCCAGAGAAGGCAAACCCTACTTGTGGCATGGTCAGTTCTCCAAGACAGCATACAGACCTTACATGAAGGACACATAGTTATCATCCTTCTTTTCCCCTTCCCACTAGTCACTTCTGATCCCTGTGCAGCACCAATGAATCAAGGAAGTCTCCTCCAAAACAAATCTCACTGCTTTTAAGAGCTCATCCATATTGCATACTACATCAGGTAGTGAATATTGCATTACAGTATCTACTGACAAATGCACCAAAACTAAAGCAGATCTCAAGTCTATGCTGTCATTTCAGTCCCTCTTCCTACAGTAATACGTGCTTTTTATTGGAGTGTTCGTACACAATTTTAGGGAGACCATACTGATACATATACAAATGAGTTATTGAATACATATTTACACATACTTCACAGAGGTCTTGTCATGTTTATAAACTCATTTCCACGTCTTTTTGTCCATCCTTCCAATTAATTCCAGTCCAGTTACCTCAGGTTTTTATTCCCTCTCTTGCCCATTCATTTTAAGCTTTTTTGCTTTCCCCTGTCTCTGCTTGCTCCATTATACTGCCTCCCCTGCTTGCTCAACTATACTGCCTTCCCTTTTCCTTGCTTGTTCCCCAGCCTGGTCTCCTTCGATTTCAAATTGATAAACCTAGATGAATTTCTTGATCATAATAATCTACAAGTCTTTGAGTTTTTCATGTCTCTCCACCCAGCCTGCAGGACTACTGCAGCTGATTTTGAGACAGTTGCTTTATCCAGGCAGACAGTTCTTACACATATCATTTCCCTGGAGGTTTCTTATGCTGCCGGTCTTCAGTCTGAGATATGTCTCCCTTTTCTCCTAAATGCCTCCTTTTCCTTCTGTATTTCCTTCTGGATTTTTATGGTTTGTTTTTTGGGTTTTTGGGGTTTTTGTTTTGTTTTGTTTTTTCTTGTTTGGTTGGTTTCTTTAATAACCAGCATACAGAATGATTTAGAACGAAAAGATGAAAATATTCCCACTCCTGGGTCAGCAGAATCCACAAAGACAGACTTCACCTAAAGGAAAATCCCCTCTCATAGACAATGAAACAACAGAAAAATGCATTATCTCTGTAATGCACGCCTTTAAATTTTGGGGTGTTTTTTCAAACACATGCAAACTAATTTTTCAAAATTTTTCAACTCTAGGCAAGTATTATAGATACCATTCCAGAAGGAAAAAAAGTCCCAAATTCAGAATGTGACTTCTTCATGCTTTTGAAAATTGGCAGCTATAAAGTTTTAAGGGTAAATACATATACGTAGCTTTTTTTCTTAGAAATAGTTTCATTTGAGTTGAAGCTTCCCTCCAAAAATTGGTCTGAGACAAAAATATAAAATTTTAGCCCCAACACTTCAAGTTTGGCATAACCGAGCAAGGGGGGAAGGAAAAAAAAAAAAAAAGGGGAACTCTACAGGTCAATGTCAAGTATCTCAGTAATAAACAGCACCGTCAGCCCCATCTGCAATTAGCATGAGATATCACAACCTGTAACTAGTGGCTGGCTTGGACCCATTTGTACTCTGTCCCCAAGGATATAGTAAGAACTGCTAACCATAAACCATCATAAGACTAAAAGAATATTTAAAAGTAAATATGGGACCTCATCTGTGACTTAATATCCAGAATCACTGAAACCACTTTGCTTCTGGTTTATTTGAAGTGGCATTTTACTGAAACAAAGCCAACTCTTCCATCCCAGTGCCAAAGGGAATCTGGTGGGGACATGTATGAGAAAGGAAGTTGTGCTGTGTAGTTGTGCTTTTTTGTGTGTGTGATTCTATCTCCTTTAGAGACCCTGATATGTTTCCAGGTGCAGCTACATAGTAGGGGCATGAGTAGTGCTTATGAGGAAACATTTTGTGGCATCCTGCCCTTGAAGGTTGATAGATATCCAGGGAGTTAATGCTTCTTTCAAGCTGCATTAACTCCTGCAGGATCCCCTTGGCAGCTGGTGCTGTGCAGCTGCAGGGAGCCTGTCAGTGTCAGTTCAGTTCCCGGGGGGGAAATTCTCATCTGTTATCCATGGAGATATTTGTTTCCCCCATGTGGGATGGTCCTCATGCTTTCTGTGCCCATTGTGTTTTGGGTTTGGAAGTTTCTCAAGAGGCAGTAGTGTTAGTCACTAGTCAGCTATCTTTGAAAATGCAAGCTTACTTAGAAAATTCTCCGTTTAGATCCAGGTTCTCTTTGTTTATTTTGCAAAGTTACAAATTGGACATGTACTGCCTCATGTCCTCTCACGTACACCAATTCAAAACCCAGGGGATGCAGTTAATTTTTTTTTATCAAAAATATATCAACAGCTTGAAATGAGTGGAGATGATGTAAAAAAAACTGTCGCAGCACCCCACTCTCCAGGTCCGTTTCTATGGTTTTACAGTCACCGTTTCCTATTTAAAAAAGCCCCACAACACACCCGCCCACCCGGAGCAGGGGAATTGGCTGGCTGCAGGCAGTAGGCAGCATGGCTGACTCTCTGTATCCAATACAGACAGTACAGAAATTTAACTGAAGGAGGGATGGTGATCTCCCGGCTTCTTCCCGCCCTGGTGGCAAAGCCCGAATTTGACTCCATCGCTGCTCGGCTCAGCTCCTGGGGACAGCAGGGAGGGACCTCGCCCGGCGGGGCTCCGCTGTCCCTGGCTGCGGGCTCCAAAGGGCGGGTTCTCCTCAGCAACCCCCTCCACTTCTGCCTCTCCTGCTGCTATCTGCCCTAAACACCTGCTCCTTCCCTCCAGTTTCTCCCGTGTGACCGAGCCCGGCTGAAGCTGCCAGGGGCAGCTGTCCCTGTGTCACAGGCCGTGTGTCGGAGGCTTTGCGGGAGTCTCCGGGGCGCGGGCGGCGGCGCTCCCCCTGCGCAGCGCGCTGCCGCAGCCGCCGGACCGGTTGCTTGGCAACCTCCCCTGGGCGCCGCGCCATTGCGGAGCCGGCAGCTCCCCGGCCGCCTCCCCGGCCGCCTTTTCACTCGGGATCGTCGCTCCCAGCGACACCGCGCTGCCCGTTTTCCCTCGCTGTGCCAGCCGGGGGTGCCGGGGCTCAGGACGGCGGCTCGGCTGCCGCACCTGCGGCGCCCGCTGGCGGGGCGGGCGGGGGGG
>VXBB01009311.1:805810-860160 GCA_013399915.1 Illadopsis cleaveri
AAAAAAAAAAAAAAAAAAAAAAAAAAGGCATGATGGAATTTTAACTGCAGTCTTCCCTGGTGCCATTCCAAACCCACATAACTGGAAGATTCTTCACTGGTAATGAATTTTTAATTGTTTCCTGCAGTATTAAAACAGAATTATGCTTTTTTTTTTTTTCCCCCTTCTGTAATTAGAAATGAAATCTAACAGGATTCTGCTGCAGGACCACTTTCATTTTCCTAATGAACCCTTCTGCTGCTGGTAGTCAGTGCAGCTTCCAGCAGCAGTTTAGAACAGACCGTCCATGACAGAATGCACCAGGTGCATTTGCCTGCAGTGGAAGAGCATGCTCACAGGGAGACCTGCAGGAGTTGGGATGTGTGTGGATGTTTGTGTAGGTGTAAGTGGCTGTGTGCATATGGTTGAAAAGGAGGAGAAAGCATCATGTTGCAGCTTATTTAACAGCCTTCAAAAATATTAATTTGTTGCGGCTGTGCTGAAGTATGTGTGCTAAGTGAGACCTTAAAATAGGATCAGGCTGATTGTATTCAAACTGTTGTATCATTTTAATCTGATAATTGTTTCTGGGTATATTGTCTTACTCAGAATTTGTTACTTTATTGCATTTGCTGTATTTTTAATGAGCTTACTCAGAAGGACGCTTGAGAAAAATTCTTGTAGGCTACAGCAGATATCCTGTTTGTGATTTCAGATCAAAGTATTTGCACTGGAAATATTTTTCACATGTTCTTTTTATCTGAAGTGCTTGGAGATATTAAGAAGAGATAGTCCTGCTCTTGCTAGTGAAATTTGTGATATATATACACAATTGTTATATCGAACATAAAAGATCTAAATGCAGTATGTAATGATTAAAAATCAGTTTTGTTTAATTCAGCAGTTCTTCCAGTGCACAGTGTGTTGCCAGGCAGGGGATCTGAATACAGGTGCTTATGCCTGATCCTTGTTTCCTGAGCTGGCAGTTCGGCAAAGGCAGCATATTTGTACTCAAAGAGAAGCAGCATCTTGTATTGCTTTCAACTGATCCTTCTGGCCTTACAAGGCAATAGTGGATTCTAACAGTTGTTTCTGGTTCATATAGCTAGAGGGAGGACTGGTCCAAGATGCAGCTTTCAGGATAATTAGAAGCTACATTGTCTGGAGTCTCACTTCTCAACACTGAACCAAATACTTCAGAACTGTTGATTCCTCACACTGAATGTAGTGGAAAATATCTCCTACTTTTTTCATGGGAATGGATAACATTACCCTTGATAAAGGTGAAAAATGTTACTGTATTGTATGTGGCTTTTTTAATCAGCCTGTAGAATTGACAATCTATTGGTACAAACACTAAGTGAATTTTAAATGAAATGTTTTAAGAATTGAAACCTCTGAGACAACTCTAAGAGGCAAGTTGCAAAGGAAAATGGTTTGCCTTGAAATAAAAACAAATTTAAAAATTCATTTCACAGCAGCCTCCTCTTGGATGATAATTAATGAATTTAACAAGATGTCCCACACAAAATTCTGTGATGGTGTATTACTTTACATTGTTTGTAACTGTATTGCTCTAAATTTCTTTCTGTGTTTTTTTTAATAATTATAGCACTTTTTTTGTAAGAGAGGCCAAACAGTAATTAAGAGGTGCAGGATGAAAAGATGGCACAATCAGTGCTGGTACCACCAGGACCCGACAGCTTCCGCTATTTCACGCGAGAATCACTCGCAGCTATTGAACAGCGCATCAACGAAGAGAAAGCTCAAAAATCCAAACAAGAGCGCAAAGATGAGGATGATGAAGATGGCCCAAAGCCAAACAGTGACTTGGAGGCAGGAAAGACACTGCCATTTACTTACGGCGACATACCTCCAGGAATGGTGTCCGAGCCCTTGGAAGACCTGGACCCATATTATATCAATAAAAAAGTGAGTGTGTTGTATATTTCCATCAGACTTTAAGAAGAATAAATAACAAAGAACCCTTCAAAGGCATAGTATTTCTATTATTTTTGACCTAGAGCTTCCATATAATAATTCCCCCAACAGGTGATGTGGTTGGCAGAAATCTCCACTCTAAAAACAGAAATTAGTAATGCAAGTTTGTGGAACCTTCTAGATCAGTAGAGATGCACTTAAATATTTTTTTTAATAAACCTGGCATTTTATTAAAACCTGTAATTTTCAGTGTTTTACACACAGGAGAATTGAAGTAGTAGCACAGGAGTTATCTTTAGAATAATTACTAATTGCTATATTAGAGTTGTGAAAGGAGCAGGTCTTCAGTATGAAATTCATCTCGAAGGTAGCTACACATCTTCTTACTAGATTTCTTTACTGTTGTTAAAAGTTTGGGTTGCATTCTCTTGTCACTGGGAAGGATAGGGAAGTATGTAAAGGTAATTTCTCAGGATCTGATAATTGTCATCCTGATGCATATTTACTCTGTAGAGGCATCATATATCCAAGTTAGTCTGGGTGACATTTTTTTTTTATCCAGTTCTATTTCGTTATATGATTGTTTTCAAAGAGAAGGTGTTTAAAAGAGGGACATAAATAAAGAGGAGGTAGCAATTGCACTTGGAGTGTTGACAGAATGTTACATAATTAAAAAAAAATTTTATGGAGATGTTAATTAAAAAAAGAAAAATCCACATATTTGCTTTGATTTAAAGTAATAACAACTGCTGTGTCCAGCACAAAAGTGTTGAACTTTAGACTAGTGTCCAGATGGCCTTGGGTTTCCTCCAGATTTTCATTCCCTTTGATTTTGGCATCATATGTATTGCAGTCTCATTATTCTACTAGTAAAGAATAAATAATTTTTTTTTCTGTTTTCATAATTTTTTTCTCCTGCTTTCTTTTCTTTCCTGTGGAAACTAGCTAGCTAACAAAAACAAGTGAATTAAAAAACAAAACCCATGAAAGTGAAGAAACTGCTTCAAAGAAAAATGAAGAAAAACTCCAAGAATTGTTATGATTCAAACTCAGACTAAGAGAAAAAAATCCAAATGAAGATATTTCCTGCAGGAATTAGGGGTATGCCTCATCAGTAATATGTTGAAACAATGGCAATATAGGCATACCATGAAGAACTAAGCAGAACAGCTCAAAAAAAAAAAATCAGTTGTACCTTCAAGTATTCATTGCAGAATTTCTAAAACTGAATTCATGTATAGAGAATCATGAGTTAAATTTGAAAACAAGGTTTTCAATTAATTATCAAGTTTTGCTCCCTTTACTCAAGTGATTTACCCTGTTGAAGTCTGGAAGGCAAATAGAATTTGGGTCAAAGTACTGATTCCTTTCTACATTCTGTAGTAGTAAAAATCTAAATTCAATGCCATAAATCCTAAAGTTACAGCATCTATCATCATGCTCTGGAAACTAGAAGAGTAATTCTGCAATTAAGTGTGGACATGAAGTAAAATCCTACTGAATTGCTTGTTCCTGATTGAGAAATGCCTAGCTGTTGTCGTGATCTTTTCCAAAAGCAGTGTGGTTTCCAGTAGGAGAAGCAAGACTTCAAGCTGCATGTTGCAATCATAACTTCTCCTATTATTTTTCTTAGCATCCTTTCCATATTTTTCAACACCATTTTTTAGGTCAGGCTCCATCTTCATTTTTAATGTAACTTGATGAGTCAGCATAGTACAAATGCTACTTCATCAGAGGTTTTGTCAGAGTAAAGGGAACAGAAAACAAAAGAACTCTGATTTTTAGAAGTCCTGTTTTCATTAAGTCCAGGACTAATAGTAAGAGAGTTGAAAAATCTTCATAGAAAAGAGCATGTTACAGACTCCTGTACAATAAAAGATCGAAGTGGAGTTTGGGAATCACTAAGTATGGGAGAATGCAAACATGTTAAGTTTGGAAGCACTGATTTTTGTAATTTATAATTTATTATTTCAGGCAGAGGGAGGCATTGTGGTTTCAGCTGCTCTATTTGCCACACCTGCTCAGAAAGTAGAGCATAATCTTGACAAATGCTGCCCTCTGATTTCAGCTGAGGCAGATCATGGCTGCTGGCAGTGTTCCAGGTCTGCATGGCTTATGTGCCCTTTGAACTTCCTAAGACTGCCACAATGCTGTCTAGATCCACTTCCTTTCAAAAAGCATGAACTTTCATCCATGTGTAGAAAGAAGAGATGATGGAAATAGACAGGACTTTCCCCAGATGTGTGGGAATCAACATAATTTAAAAAAAACTTACAGGTTTTATTCTTTATTTTTTGGATTTTAAAAACACTGTTACGTTTAAAAATGCTTTTTTAAATGTTGGTAATAATATACATGAGTCATTGCTGAAACTGTGGAGAGACAGTGAAAATACATGGATATAATGAATAGGGTTATTCTGTATTAGGTGAAAGTAAAGTATGACAAGGAAAATAGATTTGCAGGTACAGAACTATCACAAGCAATAGTTGAGAAGGGGAGTAATACATTTCTCTCAGAGTACAGCAAAAATTGAGTACGTTAGTGTTATGTTCAAAAATGGTTATTGAACACTCTTTCCATATTTTCATGATCACTTGAAACTTAGATCACTTTGAGTTACTTTTGTCATAGTACATTGATTTGATAATTTATGCTGGTTATTTGATTTAGAGATTGAAGTTTCAATGGCTGTCATTTTGGTTACACTTACACACCTCTGTATATATATTATACTGTACAAAAAGTATTCTAATTCTTCAAATATTGCCTACATTATTTTTATGCTTGTCTATGTTTACTAGCTAGCAATATCAGGATTACTCATGATTTCTAAATAGATCCATTTAAGTGTTTGTTTAATTGTATTTATAGTAATTTGGCTGGACTCTACAATGTGTGAACTGGACAAGGGGATTTTTGTCAATGAAAAAAGAGCATATTGACCAAATATGATTAATGATGAAATGAAAATGATTCAGGGTTTGTAACTTGGTATCGTCTAAATGCTATTTTTCATTCTGTTTTTCTTTTTCCAGACCTTTATAGTATTGAATAAAGGGAAGGCAATATTCCGGTTCAGTGCCACCTCTGCCCTGTACATGTTAACTCCTTTCAATCCTCTTAGAAAAATAGCTATTAAGATTTTGGTACATTCATATCCTTTTCAAGTGGTTAGTCTAAAACTGTAATGAATGAGATGTTACTTAGTATTTAAATGATTCTCTGGCACATGTCCCAGGATCAATATGATCTGTAGTGCTTTGTCCCTCTTCTCTCTACTATTTTTGTCTTCTGTTCTTTTTCTCATTCTCCTTTTGCATTTCTGTTCGTTGCTGGATCCTAATATAGTAATACCAGAAACCAGACATCCAGTCATCGTCCCTTACAATTTCTGTGTCTTCTTTCTGCCCCCACATAATTTTTCCTTCCCTCTTATTTTTTTCTGTAATCATCACATCTTTTTTTCATCTTTTCCCCTCCTCCACATTTTTCATAAACTGCAGATATATTGCTCAGAATACTTTCAGTTCTTCCCTGACACTGTGTATTAAAATGAAATCGTTGATCCCAGGTCTGTGTTTGTATGAGTATTTAGTGAAAATACAGTTTCATTATTCCTTTTCATTTTCTGATTCAGATAATGCTTACAGAAAGATAGATTCATAAAACAGCATAGGTTTCTTGTTTTGTTATACATTCTCTGTCCTGTATGTATCTCACCTGTCTGTTTTATTTCTTGATCATTATTGCATTATGTACTTGTAAGACTGTTGATGTTTTAATTTCAGTCTTCAAGAAGGTCATGAGATTTCCACATTGCAGGTAGAGATTTGAAAAGCTAAATTATAATTACTTAACCATTATTTTGTCTTCTTCAGTGTTTTAATACTTGACTATAGTAGGCATCTCAGTGGTCTGATCCCAAATACTAATATGAGCAATGAGGACATTGACTTCAGAAAGCCAGCTTAATAATAAGGAGCACATACAAATGTTTGCACACTTGTATTTACAGAAGTCTAACATAGGCACACTGAAAGTAGTTTTGTGTTAGCATTCCATAAAGGGATCCTAAGATTAGGTAGACTAAATCTTGAAAGGTCTTTTTTCAGTCTTGCTATAATGGAAGACTGATAAATACAGTGATTGATATGTGTTAGATGTTGTCATCAATGACTAGCCTACAAATGACTTCCAAAACTATCATGATACTACATAGCCAGTTTTCAATTTTCTTGCTACAGGTGCCACTACAAATAATTATTTTTAAATTATATGGCACTCTTCACCATATTCTGGAGCATTATTGAGTTATGGGAATAATAGAAGATTGTGAGACTGAGGTGGTGGTGAAGAGATAAGTCACCAAAGTCAGAATGCTAAAACACATTGTTTAAATTTATGGTAAGGTATGTTATAGATTATTTTCCACTAATGAAAATGTAGTGAGGATTTGCAACAACTAAGTGGACATTTCATCAATAAGGATTTTGAAAGCTTATGTAAAGTACAGGTTGGTGAAACATTTGTAGCATGGTTTTTAATGTTTAAAAAAATATATTTATTTCTCTTTTGCTCTGTTCATTTGTGAATTACATAAAGAGAAGCTAGGTTCTCAGTAAAGGATTTTAAACATAGTCATTGTGCTGAAAACCCAAAGAATTGTTGAAAGTATTGCCACAGTTTTTTGACAGCTCAGAAGGTAGAGGTATCATTATCACTTGAAGGTTTTTTAATTAACGTAGACATGCAAAGAAAAATTTTCAAGGGGAACCTCACAGTACTTGTCACTCCATTATATTCGGATTTCTATTTAGGAGCAGCACATGAACTTGCAGCTGTTCTCAAACTTGAGCTTTGTCCTTTCTGTAGCTTTAGGTGTTGGTGCCATCATGTGGGCGTTTCGTGGTTCATCTGTGTGGTTTTCATTTTGGTGATTGTATTTTTTTTTGCATCTTAGAAGAATATCACCAGTTCTGAGAGTAAAAGGTTGTAGCTTTAAAGTGGTTCTGTTCAAATATATGAAATTATTTATGACTTGGACCTGTTCTGGAATTCTGTTTGGATTTCTTTTTTTGAGAATCACGTGCCTTCCCCTCCCAACAGCATTTATATTACAAAAGCAGCAATAAAATACTTTTCTAAGATTTCCCTATGTTATCTCCTACTATGTGGCAGCTGGCTTTCAGTATATCATAGTGATAAGGAAAAATGTTGATACGTGCTTAATTTTGTGATAAAACATTAAAGTGAAAAAAATGGATTTTTCATTGCTTTGCATGCTTGAAGCTGATCAGATTTGTCTAGATCATCTAAAAGAAGTACTTTTTGTGTTCTTCCATGAAATTAGAAGCTAATACTTCAAATGTTAACATTTTTATTCAATAAGCAAAAATAATTTTGAGTTGGGGCACTTTTCAAAATACCTTTGAGATTTTCTAATTTTTAGTGTATGATTGTTTTCTTTTAGCTATAAAGCAGTGAAAGAAAACTTTAGCATATTCAGGGATTTTCCCTGGGTATTAAAAGAGCAGTGGAGGGATAGATAGCTCCTGATAGTGAAAATCTACCAAAGCAGTGTGTTATTTGATACTCTTTTTATGAGATTTTCTGGCTTACATTCCTTAACTCTCAGCCTACATTATTCAGCATGCTTATCATGTGCACTATTTTGACCAACTGCGTATTTATGACCATGAGTAACCCTCCAGACTGGACAAAGAATGTAGAGTAAGTTAAATGGATTTTCTCTGAATTATATCCAGTAATCAAAAATAAACTACTGTAAATCATGTTAGGATGGTTGCCACTGGCAGCAGATACCTTGTTGGGATGTCCTATCAATAGCCATTCTGATGCTATTTCCTTTGCTGTAACATTAAATACATATAATTGTCTCATGACAAGTTCTTTAATGTCCTTCCTCTGATTGCAATGCTAGATGGAAAATGTAAGAAAAGCTTTTCTTATGATTATACAGAAAAAGTGAATTATAAATATTTTTGACTGTGTTCTGTCACATCTGTGCAAGAATGCAGGGAAATGCAGTCTTTCATCTCTGTTGCAATAACTGTTACAGATAAAGGAATCATCTTATGGATGGCTGTGTTGATCGCAATGCAGCTTTCTCTTACCAAAACCAATCTAACAATGGAAAACTTGTGTGCAAAATAAGCTCTAAAAAAATACTGAAATGGTTAGCTAATCATTGGTGCAATATGATGTCGGCTTGGCTAATTGGTCCAGTACAATGTCAGCTGCAAGATACACAATGACAGTTCCAAAGCTGCAGGCCACAGTGTGAAACACTGTTCTTGGTGCTTCCTTTCTGCTGTTTCTTCATTCCGTACTGCTTGGGCTGATTCATACCTGTTTAATCTTCAGAAATCAAAAGTGAAATCATAGGGCTAATATGGTCAACGAAGACATTCTCATTTTGAGTTCAATGTGCGCATCTATGTACTCAGGATATCTAGCATGTAGTAAATATTTATGATAAAGATTCATTGCTTGAATATTTCTTCATGTCTGTATATTGTGCCATTTAGAGTTACAACCATGTCTTCACCAGTGGAGTAAAGTTCTGCGGGAAATAATTTTTTAGTAATTGAATGGAAAACTTTCATATCAGAAAACTGTTTTCAGATTAGCTGAGTTAGAGTAAGCTTTTTAAGCAGTTTAATTTGAATTCCTTTCCATTAAAGATATAAATTAAACTAGATTTCAAGATGACATCACTTGGACACAGAAGATTGAAATTACTCAGAATGCCAGAATTAAATATTTTTTCAATTCACATTTCAACTACATTTTTTAATCAAAATGAATACCTGAATTTTACTGGTATTTGTAAATAATTTTTGTTGTTCTTGCGTTTGATTCCAGCACTAGATCTGTCTTGCTGAAGGTGAAATACTGGATATATCTACTCTGTAACACAGTTAGAGAGGAATGGGGACTGATGAGGGTTGGTCAACTCTTGGGAATAAGCAACATTTCAGCATAACGATAACATTGAAGAAAGGAAATTTTAGCCTGAAAGTAACTTCTAAATTCCTAATATAATCCATCTGTGTGTTTTGTTATGGCGTGGATTAAGACTGGTCATAAATATGCACCAATGAAGTAACTGGGAATTTTGCATCTGTCTTATTGTATAGATTATAGAAATGGAATTTAAGATGTAAGCTATTGGTCTTCCAAGCCTAATTTCATTTCTCTTTCGTTATGGTATAAATTATGCAGATATTAAGGTTGGTTGTAACTGCCATTATTTCTTATGCCACTTAAAGAGAAGAAAATGAGAATAAAACAACCAGAGAGCATAAACTGCAAAAATAACGTGATCTGTAAACTCTGTCTTGCATATTTTCCTCAGATACACATTCACTGGAATTTATACCTTTGAATCACTTATTAAAATTCTTGCAAGGGGCTTCTGTTTAGAAGATTTTACGTTTCTCCGAGACCCATGGAATTGGCTAGATTTCACTGTCATTACATTTGCGTAAGTCTTCTACTTATTTTTTTAATAAAAATTCTTTCTGGTAGCATGAGATTAGTGACTAAAAATTGCCTCATATCTTGTCAGCCAGAATATTTGGAGCCTGGACTTCCTGCAGTTTCAATATGTTTCTTCTACCTCTTTTACACATTTTAGTATTTCTAGCCAAGCCTGTGCTGCGGAGGCCAGCATGGTGTGCCAGCCCATTAGGATTGTGAATGCCATCACCCTGAACTGTTCATATCCTGTCTCCTTTCTGCATACCAGAATTAAAGGAATCCTTTTGACTCCCTGCTAATAGCTGACCAGATTAGTTTTAAAACATCAAGTCAATGTGGTTTATTATGATAAAACTTAATTTAATTTTATGGCCAGAAGCATATTTTTAACACAGGCAAAATACAGTGAACGGTGAAAAGGTCTTGCTCAAAGACCCAAGCAAATAGAATGAAATCTGCCTCAATTCTGAGTAATTGTGATTTAATCCTACAGGTATGTAACAGAATTTGTAAACCTAGGCAATGTTTCAGCTCTTCGAACTTTCAGAGTATTGAGAGCTTTGAAAACTATTTCTGTAATTCCAGGTAAGAAGTAGTTGGTGTAAGGTGTTAGGCCCCTCGTATCTCCAACTGTTATTTGTGTGCTGTCATTGTGTTTGTGTGTGAACTCCCCTATTACAGATATGTGACAGAGTTTGTGGACCTGGGCAATGTCTCAGCGTTGAGAACATTCAGAGTTCTCCGAGCTTTGAAAACAATATCAGTGATTCCAGGTGAGAGCAAGGTTAAACACCGAGGCTGACTTTTGTTCTACAAAGGCTGTATTCATATTTTCAAAGCATAAGCCTTGTTTGCTACACATTGTCAACAAACCAAAAAAGCAGGAATCAAGACGTGTAATTTTATTTAAACTGATTCATGCTTGTATTAGTTGTATTTTCTTCTCAAAAAAAAAATTCAGCCTTTGAGTTTAACAAATTCTTGCATGAGATATTTGCAGTAAACAGCCTATGTGATTTGCATCTTATAACATCAAGCTTTCCTTTACATGTTTTAAATATAAGTTAATTTTAAGCTTTCATACTGATGCAAATTTTCTCATTTATTGAAGGCACTTGATATAGCAACTTAATTCAGTTTTAAGTTATGTCAAAAAAATTAAACTCTAAAGGATAGCATGGGCCGTGCATGGGGTATCGTTCTAAAGATGTCTTTCTTCTCCAAACCATCACCCCTCATATATTGTAACAAGATTATTATGATATCATTTCAATGTGCACATATAATGTCTTTACAATGGGGTTACATTATTACAGAATATATTGCAAAAGTTCATGAAAGAAAGGTTTGGGCAAGAAGCATCAGCAAAAGCAAAAAAATGCTATTTTATGCTGGGTTGAGATATAGCATGAATAATAAAATCACTTGTTTTGGCATAAACAATGTGTTTGGTATTATCTACTTCTTATTTTTGTACACTATAAAATAAGTATAAACTTACATCTTTTCATTCATCTTCCCAAATAATAAGGCTTTTCTTTAAAATTATTGTATCACAAATTACTAGTCTTTTTGCATGAAATCTTTATCAGAAAAAAAACCACATGATTTTTTTTGTGTGTGTTTAGTATCTATTTAACATCATAATAAAAATCTTATGTCTTTGCAGGCCTGAAGACTATAGTGGGAGCCCTGATTCAGTCTGTGAAGAAGCTCTCAGATGTGATGATCCTGACTGTGTTTTGTCTGAGTGTATTTGCACTGATAGGGCTGCAGCTGTTCATGGGCAACCTGAGGAATAAATGCCTGCAGTGGCCTCCAGACAATTCTACTTTCGAAACAACTGTTATTTCCATCTTTAATAGCTCTATAGGTGAAAATGGCACATTTATTAATGCAACCATGACAACATTTAACTGGGATGAATACATCGAAGACAAAAGTAAGAGTTAATTATATCATCTACTGCATTGATTTTCTGGTATTGATTTAAACACATTTGAGAACATCAAAATCTTTCCCTTGCTTTTAAAAGCGTGTAATATGGCCAAGAAACATAAAAGCACTCATTTTTCTCTAATAAATAAAAGCAGTCATTATATAATTTAACACTCATAATATTATACTGGGTAGCAAAATATCTTTTTTCTTTCACTGAATATGACTTTTTGAGTAAAATCATATTGCAGCATGAACCAGGAATTTCCATGCTACCTTCAAGCCTCCTGAAAGAGTGTGACAGCCCTAACATGGGATCTGAAATGTAATAGCTAGGTTAGTGCAAGATGGTGCCTAATATCATAAGCCCACATCTGAGCATCAGCTAGCCCAAGAATCCTGCCAGAGCATGCAATCGTGGCTACACTGTTCCTTCTGGAGTTGGGTGAGTGGGTCTGCACCACACGTCCTTGCACAGCACAGACACGCCTTTAAGAGACTACTGGTGATTTACCCCAAGATTCTTTCTTGCAAAATAAGAACTAGATTCCATATTTCTGTCTTTTAATTTGTTTTTTATCTTTGGAAAATCAAGAAATGAGCAATTTTTTTCTGTTTTGTATCTCATAATACAAGATTTCCACCATTTTGGGTAGTTAATGTTTAGTACTGTGTTAACAAAACTTGTTTAAAAATTCAGATAGAACAGTTCTGAACATATCTATAGTAGGTTACTATTCTGTCTTTCATAATAGTATTGTTAGTCTCTCCCATTTATCTGTTCAGCCCTTTCTATTTATTTTAGTGTATTTAGTATATTTAGTGTAATCATAATTAGTGTAATAGGTTTTTTATAAAGTCTGTATATATATTTTAACTGGTGACTATATCAATGAAAGTTAGGAAACCTTAGTTTAAGAACTAAATGCTTTTGGATCCAAGGCTCATTGCCTTATAATCTTTTAATATACTTATCATCTCAGCATGCTTGAAATATACAAATATTTTGCAGAGATTTTGGATGATAACCTATTCTTAAAGCCATCTGAAGAACAGATTCCATTCCCCTTTAGTTGTTTCTGGTACTACGTCACACAAATAGAAAGGTTTTTTTTCTAAATATCTGACCTACATTTTCCTAATTTCTGATTGAATATATTACTACATCTGCTGTGGACTTAGAAATAAGATAATCATAGACTATTTTATATTAGTCTTTATACAGTTTAAAAACTCTTATCCTCTGCATTTCTGGTCTTTCCTAAGCCAAGCAATCCTATTTTCTGTTTTGCATTTTCTATACCTATTTTCCTTTTCTTTTCTTTTTTTCAGTCTTTCCAATTATTCTGGCTTTTTTCTCCTTGTTGTTTTTATTTTGCCTTTTTTTTTGGTTACATATTTTGTTTGCATGGGGTTTTTGTGAGATCCTCAAACTGGGGTGATAACTCCTCTAGCAATTACTTCTAATTTGTTTCTTTACCTCATGCCATCTATGCAACATTCCTATTAAGAATTTAAACATTACCTCATTTTTATGTTAGCACTGTATTGTTGATTCACAGTCAATTTGTATTTTGCAACAGTTATTGCATCTTTTTGCAATGATGGCTGCAGCCACATCCTGATATTTTGTATTTACGTATTTCATTTCGCCTTGTCAAGTGTAGCATTTTCCACTTGTCTCTATTGAAATAAATCCAATTGCTTTTGGACAAAGTTTTCAATTTGTAAAGATCATACTAAATTTCAAATACCTTTTCTCCTAGTCTTATGTCTTTAGAATACTTGATGCATTTTTTTCTATTGTTTTGTGTCTCGTGTTGGTAATGAAACTTGTTAGAAAACCATGTCTAGCACACATGCCTGGGAGATCTTCAGAGAGATGCCGTTATGAATTGGCATTGCATCACTGGCAGCTGCTCTCTGAGAACTTTTTTCAAGTATTTTGTGATATTTCCAGCCAAAACATATCTTCTTTATTTGTATCTGGGAGTGTCATGTAGGACTTGTACCCATGATTGTTCTGTTATTAAGTTGGTGGGATACAGGAATAGTTTTGTATATGGCATATTTTCTACAGACTCATATTTACTATTTTTATTACTTTATAATTATTATTTTTGTATTTAAAAAAAACTTATTTGTTTTCGAAAGTAGTGGACCAAAAGTGGAGCTGTGCCACATAAGAATCTGAATTAGGCCCACAGAATTTTGCAAGTTCTGCTTGGAGCCTGTCTGCATCTTTAAACTCCTTTAAAGGGTCAGATGTCTCACAGAGTCTGACTGTGATCACCAGAATGCACTGATTTCTTCTATCTGAGACTAGAATTGCAGATATATAAATTATGGACAGTATTTCTCTCTCTCTTTCTCTCTCTTTAAAATAGGCAGATTTTATGCTGTCTCTATCATATACTGGTGGTGACAGAGTAGAAGCAGTCAGTAGGAACTGGTTGCAATTCCCTGCTTGTCTGTTTAGCATTAGCCCTCAGTTAGTTCATGCCAGCTAAGCTAGTCCATGCCAGCTGGCAGTGACTCTCATGGAACCATCTGCTTCCTGAGAACAGCCAGAACATACCTAGTTCTGGCAACTTCAGCTTAATGTGCCACCTGACCCAAAAATCTCCATTAGAGATTTCCATTTTACCCTAAGAATTGCAAACTAGGAATTGATGACAAAATGTGTTTCCCTTTCTGCTGCAAAGAAAGAAAAATAAAATAAAATAGAAGAGTGTCTTGGGGGCTTTTAGGCCTTCTGTCTCTTTAAATTATATTTTACCTCATCTTAATAGTTAGCCTAAATGTTCAAGTACATTCCGCTGCTACAGAATCTCATGTATTGGTTTTGTATAAGGTACAATAAGTGCTTGGTTTCTCCCCCAGCTGCTCAAATCAAGATCCAACTAGAAATTTCTTGAGCACATTGTGTTATCACAGAATCAATGGGGTTGGAAAAGACCTTTGAGATCATCTAGCCCAACCTATGACCTAGCACCACCTTGTCAACTTGACCCTGGCACTGAGAGCCACATCCATTCTTTCCTTAAACACCTCTAATGAAGGTGACTCCACCACCTCCCTGGGCAGTCCATTCCAATGCCCAGTCACCCTTTCTGTGAAGAAATTGTTCCTTATGTCCTACCTAAATCTCTCCTGGCACAGCTTAAGGCTGTGTCCTCTCATCCTGTCCCTGGATGCCTGGGAGAAGAGGCTGACCCCCACCTGGATACAGCCTCCTTCCAGGGAATTGTAGAGAGTGACAAGGCCTCCCCTGACCCTTCTGTTCTCCAGGCTAAACACCCCCAGCTCCCTCAGCTGCTCCTCATAGGACTTGTCGTGTTCCACACCCTTCACCAACCTTGTTGCCCTTCTCTGGACACACTCCAGCACCTCAATGTCCTTTCTGAACTGAGGGGCCCAGAATTGGATGCAGCACTCAGGGTGTGACCTCACCAGTGCTGAGTACAGGGAAAAAATTTCATCCCTAATATTTCATGTTTTTTCAAGGAATACTTGGATAAAATAATATGTAATTGATAATTATAAATGAATAGTACTAAATGTTACATATCAAAATGCATGAATGGAGGCCTAGAATTCCCCTCATCCTTTGCCTTATTTTCCTAGTATTTTTCTGATTTGCTAGCATACACAGTTTGGTATTCCACCCCTTGTATCTTATAATTTGGTTAGGTTGCTAAGAATTAACTGCATAACTGACTTTCTGTTTTCTAAAGAAAGGCTAACTTGAAGATTCTGTAGAAAGTAATTTTTCTGTCAAAACGATACTTCCCATGTTTTTTTCATTCCTAACCACTATATATTGCAGTTGATCAGTTTTTTAGGTCTGCTAATTGCTTTCAAGTGTAAAAGTCTATATAATTGCTCAATTTTCATTAGGCATAAAAACTATCGTTCTTATCACCTTTTTGATTTTTTTTAAACAGGTCATTTCTACTTCTTGGAAGGACAAAATGATGCACTGCTGTGTGGCAATAGCTCAGATGCAGGGTAAGAAAATGATCATCATTTTTCATTATGCATCAAAGAAAAATAATTATCTACTTAGAATAGCTCAGGTAGTGAACTTTAATATCAAGTGTACTGTAGGTTGCAAATTACCAATGTTTTGCATTTGAAGCTATACCTAAATACAACCATCTCTGTGATTTGAATTTACGGTGGCACTTCCATCAGCCTCTTAGGCTACTTTTGTAAAGGTAATGAATGATCTGTGCATAAATGTTGCTGCCAGCTTGCTAACAAGTGTTTATCAGCCATGCTACCTGATATTCTTCTCTTGTCCTGATGGAGATGTGTTATGACAAATTGTGGGGAAGGGTAGAATACTATTATTTATATTATTAAAGCATTGAAATATTATTAGGAAGTGGAATTAAAAAGTGAAAAATAATAAGCTATATATTTTTATCTTAGGTATGTAGAATAACATTTTACTTGTTCATAATTTCGTTAGCAACTGGTACTCCTGAACAATTTTGTTTTACTGCAGCATATCATAATGTAGAGTAGTTGTTAAAAATAGCATTTCCTCTTCTTTTGTAGTCAATGCCCAGAAGGATATATATGTGTGAAAGCTGGTAGAAACCCCAACTATGGCTACACAAGTTTTGATACATTCAGTTGGGCATTCTTGTCACTGTTTCGATTGATGACTCAGGACTTTTGGGAGAATCTTTACCAGCTGGTGAGGACTTACTAAAATAAATGGCACCATCACCAATACCATTACTACATAGTACTTGCATAGTTATTTTCATTCACTTGTCCCTAAGGCCTTTGGAACAGAAATCATCTTTAATTTCATATATGTAAACTGTTGTCTAAAACAATAAGGCCCTTATTAATGATTTGGGTTCCCATGTGCTTCTTAAATACTTTATAAGGAATAGCTGTTATTTTATGAAGATGGTTAAGCATTGTTGTTTGTTTACCTACATGAATAGATAAATTTAAGTTGTTAAAGTTTCTTATCCAAATATGCTGTAAATAGATGTTATGTTAAATTGATTTGCAGTCTAGTAAAAAATATGTTTTGTTTGAAAAGGTTACATCTTGTCCCTGAACTAAGCATATCCATACCTGAAGGACTGTAATTTTCTCCATTGTAACATTTTGTATAATGCACTATTTCTGTTGCAGTGTAGTTTGGGATTGATGAGACAGGAAGGTAAGATGCTGATCAGTGGCCCCACCTACTGTTAAATTTAAAGGCTGTAATGTAGATGTATGGATTCTTATTGGTGTAAGTTCTGAACTATTCAGAATTGGATTTACCTTGACAAGAGTAGACACAAAGCTTTTTCATATGTATTCAGGATATAATATTATTTCTATAAGGAAAAAGTAACTAAATAATCTTGTGCTAACATAAATCAATCTTTTAACATATTTCTAAATTATAACACAGAGGCTAACTTATTATGCAACAGTAGTTAAAGTCTGTTAAAAAAGTGTAATATCTCTTTTTCTCCAGACTCTGCGTGCTGCTGGGAAGACATACATGATATTTTTTGTTTTGGTCATTTTCCTGGGTTCTTTCTACCTGATCAACTTGATCCTGGCTGTGGTTGCCATGGCCTACGAAGAACAGAATCAAGCAACAATGGAAGAAGCAGAGCAGAAAGAGGCAGAATTTCAGCAAATGCTGGAACAACTGAAAAAGCAACAGGAAGAAGCTCAGGTATCCCTGTAAAGTAAAATTTCTTCTTTCATTCATGACTGTGAACAGATGCTTTATGTCCACATATGAGAATACTTTTACTCCCCTACTCCTAACAATGTATTACTTTGTCTCATAAACTCCTTCATATTGTAAAAAATCTCTAATGTTTTTCATTGCACTTTTTTTGCTGGTTTGAGCAAATCTGTTAATTTTGTGACAAAAGTAATAACCAACAAGCTAAAGCACTGGATTTTCAAATTGGAGGTGGAAATTAACTCTTTACTGGAGCACTTGAACAAGTTATCCAGAGTGCTTGTGGAGATAATCAAAAGCCATCTGGATGTGGTCCTTGGGCAACCTGCTTTAGATGACCCTCTCTGCTGGAGAGATGGACACCTCCAGACCTCCAGACGTTCCCTTCCGACCTCAACCATTCTGTGATTGTCTAAAAATGGAGGTGGAGATGTGGGAAAAAAATCCAAAGAGTAATTGTGCTTATATAAGTAACAGAAGGAAAACTATTGTAGGTGATGGTGCTTCACCAGTATTTGGCTTTTTCTACTCGCTGGCCATCTCTCACAGCAGAAAGCTATAGCTTTCCAGTTTCAAAGAGAACTGGAAAAGTGGAGAAACCAAAGGATACACTTTTGTGGTACAAATGTAATGATTACATAATGCTTTGAAATTATTTTTCATTTTTTGAAGGCTCTCAAATCTTTAATAGAAAAATTTATAATGTCTGCTTGGCATGGGGCCACATAGAGAGTTGAACTATGTCTTCCATATAAGCACATGACTAAAGACAGCAGTCAGAGTTTTTTGTTTCATTGGTCAATTGCTATCTGTTGGAGGGGAATTGTGGGAATTTTTTGGGTTTTTTGTTTTGTTTTGTTTTTTTTTTTTACCACAGCTTGTAAATAAATGTTAATAAAATGCTCCATATGTTTTGAAAACCAAACAGCAACAAGTATGTAATAGTGTGTAGTTTAACACAAATCTCTGATTATTATTTGCAAAACAGATTTCAACATTACGCAAGATCTTTAATAGACTGGGGAGTATTCAAAGCCCATTAAAATGTTGTAAGAAAGTGTTGCTTTCTGTTAACAGGGATTTTGCCACTTGTTTGAGCCCTGATTCTTTATTTTTACATAGTACTGCAGATGAAAAATTCATTGCAACATATTGCTTCAATCAGAAACAGATGCTTTTTAACTTGGTTTTTTGTCAGCACAGTTTTCCCTTGGGTTACTCTTGCTCCTGGTTTATGGAGCAGTGGCAAATTATGGTTCCTGTGGTATTTCACAGATTATACTCCTTATGATATGCTGGGTTTGATGAAGTGGAAACATTGCTTTTATTTCAAAATAACGATTTTTTAAAGAGTGGCAATAAATTTGAAATAGTGAGCAGTGTATATATTTGTATAAATGCTGTAAATTGCACATGTGCTTGTATGTATAGGCGGCGGCAGCAGCTGCAGCAGCTGACTCCAGAGATTATAGTGGAGTAGGTGGAATAGGTGGATTCTCCGAAAGTTCTTCTGAGGCATCAAAACTGAGCTCAAAGAGTGCTAAAGAGAGAAGGAATAGAAGAAAGAAAAAAAAGCAAAAAGAACAGTCTGAAGGCGAGGAGAAGGATGGGGAAGAATTTCACAAATCTGAATCAGAGGACAGCATCAAAAAGAAAGGTTTCCGATTTTCCATTGAGGGGAATAGATTGACATACGAAAAGAGATTCTCTTCCCCACACCAGGTACCATAGTATTATGACCTCTTAAACACCCTTTTTGTCTACTCATCATATAAAGAGAGCCCTGTATGGTAGCTTGGTTAATTCTTGCAAGATACCACAGATTCTTTAATATCCTAAATCAAAGACTAACCAAATAAAAACTTGCAGCCAAATATGAAACTGTAAGAATTTGAGAGATTTTGGTTTTACTCTGAATTCCTATGTGAAAAATCAAAATTACGTATATTAATTATTATGAGCTGTATTTCAAGCTTCTTAATTAAAATGGACCTATCTCCCCACCAAGTTGGATGTATTCAGCATGATGAGTAGCTTCAAAACATGGTGCATACATATAAAATGTAATGTTTCAAATGAGAAGACTATTAAAATTTGGGATGCAAAAACCTCAATAGAAATAACATTAATGCTCATGTGAAATTTGAGAAATTAATTGATGTGAGACCATTAATTATGAATTAAAATTAAGGGTGGAAATGTGTGTGGCAATGTGTCTTTTGCATGTGTTCTCTTACATTGAAACACCAGTGACTCAGAGTGCCATCTGCATCTCCCATCCAGACATTTATTTCATTTGATGGTTTTGTAATGTTATCTCCTACAGTTTTCAAAGCTCCTCTTCATTTGCCCACTTCTCATTCTCCCCTTAGCACTGCAAATCCAGATCTTGCATACATTCTCTCCTTTTTCTGCCCCTGTTTGTGCCTCAATATGCTTCTTCCTTTTATCCCCACCTTCTCAATTTTCCCTGGTCTTTATGACTTGCTTTCTCCCTCTTTTTAGTCATTATTACTAAACTCATTCCTGCCTTTTGAATCCTCCTCTATTTCTGGAAAGCCTGTTTCATCCCTTAATAAAATCATGAGTGTTCATACTCTCTTCATGTATTGTTTTCTCTGGCCTCCCATTCTCAAAGAAGCTCAGACCTCTTCATCCAATATTTTCTTACTAAGGACTGTCCTCCTTAGACCAGCCTGTGGTGGGAATATAATGTTTCTGACTTTCTGTTTCTGCCACTCCTTCCACTCACTTCCTAATGTATTTCCTTTATCAATGGTAATGCATCCTTCCCCCCACCCCACCTCCTTGGTCTGCCACTGTTTTATGTTGTTAACTGTCTAACAAATCTCTGTGAGGCTTCATTGCTGAATTTAGTTCATGATTCATTCTGTTCCTTATACAAATTTTCACACATGTCAATTGACTTCAACTTCATGTTGAAGATCCATCTGATCCCCTCGGTGCGTATTCTTGCCTATCTCTTCATTCAAACTGCAGCCTTATTCAACTGCAGCTCAATTCATCCATCTTGTAAGAATATAAGCATTCCTCATACAACTTGTTCTCCTAACATTTTCATCTCCAAGTTAATTTACAGTTGTTTGACTATGACAGACTAGAAATCACCTCCCTTCTGGTTTTCCAACCCTAGTTCCTTTTCACTCTGGATTCTAACCACTAAACAGAAGTTCCACTCACCAGTTTTTAATACCATTTTTCTAGAGAAAACTCAGGCTTATATATCATCTTTGACTTTTTTCCTTGGCATTTCATTTTCTTTCAATGTAAATGACCATTTGATTCCTCTTGAAATCTTATTCTTCCTAACATTCATAACTTTGTGTCTTCTCGATTCTCCTGGTTTAGTTGTGGCTTAGAAGATCCTTTTACCCCTTTGACAGTTTTCCAAGGGATTTCCACAAGGCCTTTTGCTATATCCCTTTTCTCTCTCTTTTTATTTTAATTTTTTTTTAACTCTATTCTGGACCCACAACTGTGAATCATTTTTGACTTGGACCTCTTTACTGCTGTATTCATCAAGGATGTTGTTGCAAAGAGCACTAACCTATCCCATTGCTTTTCTCTAATCTGCTAGTAAATATATTTACCTAAAGATTTTTTTTTTTAATATCATAAAACATACTGTACCTAAAGTTCCCCCTAACCCACCTTGTCTACTTACAGTAAACAAGTCCCAGCTTTGACTGACCCAACCCAGCATTCATAACCTCTTGTTAAATTTTCAAATTAGTTTCTTTGAGCTCTTTCTGGTATGCTGCCTTTCATGCTTGGAAGAAGCTCCCATGAGTTTTCACAGAACACTTCATTGCTTTCCTCAAATCCCTCTTTAAAACTCTCTTTTACCATGCTGCCTACAGAAAGCTTGACAGGGAAGTGACTTCAGGTGAGCTAAGATGACTGTTTATCATACTCATCAATTTTGCCTCTGTGTATTCCCTCTCTTTTTGTATCCATCTGTTGTGTTACATTTAAATGATAAGTTCTTTGCAGAGTGCCTTTTTGTTCTGCATTTTGCGGTCCCTACTACAGTGGGGCTCAGGTCCACAAAGATAAGTTGCAGAAGAGAAACAGACACTGCTTTGTTATGTATCATCTCTGCTGTTCTTAGAGGTCTTGGGTGAAATCAGGTGCTAATACTTACCAATCAAGTCAAGGCAATTATATGAATTAAAATTAAGAATGTGTATAATTAATTGTAAGATTAGAGCATTGTGACACTAATACTGGAGATCCTCCAATAGCAGAACATTTACTCCTATGAATAAACTGATGAAGATTAGCAAACCTGTTAATACAAAATTACAGGCAAATCGTTGCATATTCAGGATAGCTAAGACTTAAAAAAAAAAGAAACCTATTATGGCCTACTTGACTAACATCTGAAAAGATATATATGTTTTTTAAACTAGGCAGTAGGGGAACTACTTCTGTGTGCAGACTGAGTCCCAGAAAATTTGCCTAAAATTTTATTTACTTAGCCTGTCATACTAATGCCAGCCTGGGGTAAAGAGTGTCTAGATATATTTATTCAGTTTATGAACAGTTGGTAATAACATAGGCAGAATAGCAGAGGAAACAATTCTGTCAAGCAGTTTCTTTTACTCTAATTAAACCAATTGGTTTCTTATATCCAAAGCAGTAAAATAGTAGTCTTTGTCTGTCACTTATGTGCTCTTTGTTTAGTACCCAAAAGGGAGTGTATTAGTGGGGGGACTGTACCAGTTCATTTCTTTGTAGATGACCTTACCCTTTAAGACATTGTGGATTTTTCCTCTGTATGAAAATGTTGTATTTTAAAGGATTTTCATCTGATAATAATTGTTTTTATTTACCTGCAGTCTTTGCTGAGCATTCGTGGCTCCCTGTTTTCCCCAAGGCGCAACAGCAGAACGAGTCTTTTCAGCTTCAGAGGTCGAGCAAAGGATGTAGGATCAGAAAATGACTTTGCTGATGATGAGCACAGCACTTTTGAAGACAATGAGAGCAGAAGGGATTCTCTCTTTGTTCCTCATAGACATGGTGAACGGCGCAACAGTAACATTAGCCAGGCCAGTAGGTCATCCAGAACAATACCAGCACTTCCAGCAAATGGGAAGATGCACAGCACTGTGGATTGCAATGGAGTGGTTTCTTTAGTTGGTGGGCCGCCGGCTTTGACATCGCCTACAGGACAGCTTCTGCCAGAGGTGATGATTGATAAAGCAGCCACTGCTAGCAATGTAAGAAAGTCTGCAATAGCTCAGGCATGATGTTCTCTCCCTGTATGATCACTCACTCTTTCCACAAAATGTAGTCACATGGCAATGATGACCTTTCTGGCTAAGCTGTGAATGCTCCTTTCATGAATTCCAGCCATAAGCTAAAGGAGAAAATGAAATTGTCCAGCTCTCATTAATTAAATATGTGAAAAAGCATGTGAATTGACTGGGAATTAACAGAATAGCATAGTAAACCATTGAATAAATTTAGTTTGTGTAGTCTTACACGCATTGATTCATTATGCTTAGACTTAACTGGATGGTTCTGTACTTGTATAACAGAAAGGATATCAATATCAAATGAGTATTTAGCTTCCTGCTGTCCATACATGAAACTTTTGATGTTACCCTTGTAGTACAACTAATGAGGGTTGTGATAGTGTTCCTGTTATAGAGCTAATTTTTCTGTGGGTTTTTTTATGTCAACATTACTAAATATTTTTTTCGTTTGTTTGAAAAATGTGCTAGGAAATTCATCGTTTATTCTAAAGTAAGAGTTATCTTAAGAAAATCCACTTACGCTTAGTTCCCGTACTGCTAGCTGTGTGGGCTGTGCATTTTCATGTCTAGAAAAAGACTTCACTGCCTAAATAGAAAGACATTTACAGTACAGCTCATTGACAAGCATTGTGGAACATTTTTTAGTCTGAAATCTACTTTAATATCTCAGCCCTGTTTCAGCAAAATACTTAAAAACATATTCTTCATGTTCATCTATTTGTTCTGTACGGAGTCAGGCATACCTTAGTCTGTTGCAAAGCCTCAGTATAACTGGAGCATGGTGTGGGACAGCAGTGTTTTAAACCAGTAGAGCTCTACAGTAATTCACAATGTTATTAAATGTACAATCAATTAGCTATTTCATCAGTATTTTATTTTTCAGGGCACTACTACAGAAACTGACTTAAGAAAGAGACATTCTAGTTCCTACCATGTTCCTATGGACTACCTAACAGACCCTAGTGCAAGGCAAAGAGCAATGAGTATAGCCAGCATGCTTACAAACACAATGGAAGGTATGTAACACTGATTTTTTTCTGTATGACAGTGCCTTGAAAGTGCTATTAAATGTGTGATGCATTAAATAGTAGTGATGTTTTAAGACAGCTATTTCGGCCTAGAGGGTACAGACAAGAAGAGATTTCTGTCTGAAGTTAGGGGTGGGATTCTTTGGTGGGTTTTGATTTTTTGGGTTTGTTTTGTTTTTTTTTTAATTTGTGACTGATAAATTTGGAAAAAGAGTCAAGCTTGCAACATACTGATAGGTTTGAGGTAGAAGTAGCAGGTTTCCAATTTAAATGCAAGCAAAACCAATTATTCAATGTAGTCTTTCTCTAGTGGAGTTACGTTTTGGGTAAGTTCTTTTTAGGTTACTGCAATGGCTATGCTTCTCGCAGTAGAACAATCTCCTTCTGCTGATTCAATAGACTTACTGTTTCACAAAGGAGGGATCATGTTCTTCTTTCTGTAAGGCTAAATACAATTACTTTGAATCATGAAATTCAGCAACTATTTGTAAGAAAGGGTAAAGCACTATATTGAGGCTTAAATGACTGTGCCCAAAATGGAAAATTGGAAGCTAATGAGTAGTTGTGCACATGTGGACCATAATGCTGCATAAATACTTTTCTGACTTCAGGTGTGTTCTAAATGCTTCTCTTTCATGAGGAAATTTTAAAATATTTTATTGGAAGGAACCATAAAGATTATCTAGTTCCAACCCCCCTGCCATGGACAGGGACACCTTTCACCTGATCAGATTTCTCAAAGCCCCATCCAACCTGACCTTGAACACATCCGGGGATAGGGCATCTACACCTTCCCTGGGCAACGTGTGCCAGGGGCTCACCACTGTCACAGGAAAGAATTTTTGACTACTGCCTAATCTAAACCTACCCTCTTCCTGTTTAAAACTGTAAACTCTCACCCTATCACTCCACTCCCAGGTAAAGGCTCCCTCTGCATCTTTCTTGCAGGCCCTCTGTAAGTACTGGAAGGCTGCAATAAGGTCTCCTTGGAGCCTTCTGTTCTCTAGATAAGCAACCCCAGTTCTCTCAGCCTGTCTTCATAGGCCATTTGCTCTGGCCCCTGAATGTCTTTGTGGCCTCCTCTGAACCTGCTCTTATGCTGGGAACCCTAGAGCTGAACACAGCACTCCAGCTGGAGAAGAGGAAGAGAATCCCTTCCCTCAGCCTGCTGGCCATGCTGCTTTTGATGCTGCCCAGGAGGATATTGACTCTCTGGGCTGTGACTGACATTGGTGGCTCACACTCAAATTTTTAAGCCACCAAAAACCCCAAGCCTTTGTCTGCTGGGCTGCTTTCAATCCCCTCATCACCAAGCCTTATGACAGGTTTTTAAGAGAAATTTCTCTTTTACATTCTATATAGCATTAGCTTGTGAATGGTTCTTTCAACTAATGAATCTTTAGTATAGTTGTTTTGGGGGGGTTTGGGAGGGGTTTTTTTGTTTTTTGTTTTCTGTTTTTTGTTTTTTAATAGATTATTTTAAATTGTCATCTCTTTTAACTGAAAGCAGTCTTAGTTTCAAAATATCAACACAGTTTATCAACAGTACCTTGGAAAACAGCATTTAGGTTTCAAGGAAATATCCAGACAATTCTGGAATAGAGAAATATGTTTAAAATGTTATTTCATTTTTCTCTCTAGAACTGGAAGAATCCAGACAGAAATGTCCACCATGCTGGTATAAATTTGCTAACACTTGCTTGATTTGGGACTGCTGTACTCCCTGGCTGAAAATCAAACATATTGTAAATTTGATTGTGATGGACCCATTTGTTGATCTGGCCATTACCATCTGCATCGTCCTCAACACCCTGTTCATGGCCATGGAGCACTACCCAATGACAGAACAGTTTAGTGGTGTGCTTTCAGTAGGAAACCTTGTAAGTCTTTCATGGTGGGCCATGTATGTAAAATGCATTTTTCTTTAATTTGTTTGTGACTTATGTACATTCATGTAAAAGAAAAAGTTGACTATTTAGAGGTTTGGGATTGTTGAACTTAAATTTAAGTTGACATTTGTAAATTTCACCACTTTTACTTTACAGAGTAAAGTTCTACTGAGTCAGTATGCATTTTGATATTTAAAATTTTCATCTTCTGTCATTGAAGCTCATTAAAGGAATTTCTTTTTCATGGATAGTTACATCCATAGATGGATAGTTACAAATCATAAGAACTTTCAGTTCCATTCTCACACCCATTCTGCTCCTCACTAGCACCTCCTAAGGATCTGAGTGTTCAAGAAATTTTAGAGGGGAAAGACCCAGTAAGCATGACATAAGGAAATGATGAAATGGAATGACAGTGTCTTCCACAAGCCATCCTGAAGAAGAACAGTTCTGCTCAACTTTCTGTATAATTTTTTTTCTTAATAAAATAGGTTTATGATAGGAACAATTATCTTTATCCCTAAAAGTAAAAAGGTGGTCTAAGGGCAAAAATGAGCTCTAAGGAGATAAAAATGAGCATTAAGATCAGGTTCTATTCTGTGTCTTGGCATACATACATATTAGCAGGCTGGATAAAAAACGCGTTTTCCCATTTACCTCTTTTTCTTTTGAACCCATACATTGTGGTGCATATGTAAGCTTCGAGTATGAACTTTACTCCTAACCCCAGTGTATGGAAATATAGAGAAGATATTCAGATTTATCATTAATTTCTTGCTGAAAATATAACTTAGTACATGCTGATACCATTAGTTTTACTTTTTTAATATTTTCTTCCTAAACTGGAGTAAGAAACTGTGTTTTCCTTGCAGGTGTTTACTGGAATTTTCACAGCAGAAATGTTTCTCAAGATAATTGCCATGGATCCTTATTATTATTTCCAAGAGGGCTGGAATATTTTTGATGGTTTTATTGTGAGTCTTAGTTTAATGGAACTTGGCCTTGCAAATGTAGAAGGATTATCTGTCCTTCGATCATTCCGATTGGTAAATATACTATTTAAAATATGCTTCTATATTACATTTTTGTATTTGTACATATGTATTTTGTGCATTTTTCACTTGCAAATTAAATATTTGGCTGAGACAGAAGACCTATTCAGAACTTACAAAATGATAAATTGCATACTCACTAGATGACATGTATAAATTATGTCAAGTTTGGTTTGCATATTATCTTAGTAATGTCTACTTCTTCAAGATACTGTCAACATCAATTCTATTCTTGCCAAAAGTGTGCTTAAAGGATTAACTTTTACAGTAGAAGTATTTCTTAGAGTCTTCTCCCTAGATTAGGGAGTAAAAAAAGCAAGAGTGGCAGTGCCCTCACTACCTGTGACTGAAATTAATGAATTGCTTGGTAAATAATGGGTTAATTAATAAAAATTTCTTGACAATTTTCGCTTATAGACTTCCATCACCAATTGACTTTCTTGGTTACTTTTAAAAGAGAGTAGTGTTAAGACTTTTCATTGTCCAGAGCTTTTCATCCCTACCAGCCTTCTCTGTACCATCCTCTGCAAGGGTCTATCTGCTGTCTAAGAGCTTTTCTGTTCAGAAGTCACCGCAGTGACTCTGTCTGCTCTTAGATATCCCTTTTATGAAAAGGAACTTGAAAAACCTTGGTCTTGCTGCAGACTAGGCTAGCATGCAATTCAGTGTCCAAACGCTCTTCTGAAAAGACCTACACAGTGAGAGATCATGAAGCTAGAGTTCCTGGTCATCAAGCTCAACTTCTGCATTAAATAAAAAAAGATATTTAACTCAAAATGAAAGTTAAATACATTCCTTTTAAAAAATAAGGGGTTTTAAATAACTGTTTTCTGGTTCTCTGCATAGCATTCTATTGTACTTCGGCTAATGTCTAAAATCTGTCTGGATTGACTTCTCTCTCAGTAGTAGGTTCTTGTTTTAACTTGACGTTTATGTGTTTTGTTTACAAACCATAAAATCATCACGTGAAATAATATTTAGTTTTATATTCATTTTAGCATTCTCTTCTTTCAATTATCTGCACAATTGCTGTATCTTTCCAATAATTTCATTTTTGTCTGTTTCATATTGTACTTATTAATATAATACTTTCCTTTGTTTTCCTCAATGTTGCATGACAGGCTTTGTAAGACACATTCCATTTATTTTAAATGACAGAAAATGTATTGTTAAAGATACTTGCAAGCCGCTTGTGTGTCTGTCATTAACAACTCTAGCTTCTCTTTTTAGGAAAACCATTTCCTCCATCTCACTGCCTGTTAAGATGAAAGAATCAGGAAGTGACTATACACTTATGGTCCTGTTAAACGGATTACATTTCATATTTATTTTTAGCAATATTTTTTCAGAGTTTACAGGAGAAAGACTGTTTTGTCCAACTTCTTTAACAAGTACAACTTCTTTATAAATACCTAAAGTCACCAAAAGAGTCAAAGTCTGAATTGAGTCTTTGTGATAATTTCAATGTAATTGAAATGAGCATAGAGACATTGGTTTTTATTTCTTATCACTTGAATCAGGACTTAACACTGCTGATGTGTAGTATTGTACAAAGAACTGGAAACAGAAATTTTGTAACTAAAACTTCTAAAGATTACAAGAGACATGACACAGATACAGGGTAACTGAAATACAAAATGCATAGCAGTAAATTCATTACAATTGGATGATGAAAAACCATATACCCTTCTTCTGTTTTGCAGCTTCGAGTTTTCAAGTTGGCAAAATCTTGGCCAACCCTAAACATGCTGATTAAAATTATTGGCAACTCCGTGGGGGCTCTGGGCAATCTGACCCTGGTGCTGGCCATCATTGTGTTCATTTTTGCTGTGGTTGGGATGCAGCTGTTTGGGAAAAGCTACAAGGAATGTGTCTGCAAGATCTCCAGTGACTGTGAACTTCCTCGCTGGCACATGCATGACTTTTTCCACTCTTTCCTGATTGTATTCCGAGTGTTATGTGGAGAATGGATAGAAACCATGTGGGACTGCATGGAGGTTGCTGGCCAAACCATGTGCCTTACAGTCTTCATGATGGTCATGGTGATTGGAAACCTGGTGGTATGTAATCAGTGGGGTTTTTTAACACTCTTAGGACTATCTCCTGGTTTTCATGATTTAGAAGTCTGAAATGAAGACTAAAGAAGGACTTCAGGAAATCATTTAGTTCACTTGCCCTTTCTGTACACCAGGTTCAAATATACCTTGATTATCTATGAAAAATGTTTGTCTACTTTTTCTTTTAATTCTCAGGAAGTTTGTAACTTCTTTAGTAAGATCAGTGCTGAATTATGCTTACAGATAAGAGTGTCTTTAAAAAAAAATCTAATTTAAATCACCTTTTAGAGCTAAGTAAACTAAATTGTCTCTGTATTGGTGGAAAACTTTGGTCTTTATGACAACATTTATAATACTTAAAAGCTTACTGTTTCTACTTTCAGTAATTTCTCTGTGAAACAAAAAAACCATAACTTTTCTCATAAGTGATGATTTCTAAATGGCTTATGCCTTTGGCTACTGGCCTCTGAATTCCTCCCAAGCAACATTTTGAATAAAGACACAAGTACTGAATAATGTGGAATAATAATACTTTAATTTCTTACATTCAGCATTCCTTGTAGTACATCCCCAAATGACACATGAAATTTCTGCACCAGCATTGCTTTCGTGATGCAGCCTCTACGCCCCCTTCTGCAGAGCTTCCACCTTGCCAGTCTTCACACCTTCTGTATATATACTTTTCATTTTTCTTAACAATCCTTTCCACAACAGTACTTCAGAATTAAACACTAAACATTAAATGATCCACAAATTTTATAAATATGCTCATCCTCAATCATCACTACCAAGTCTCACCAGACTAATGTGAGTCCTGTGAATATCTTATAAAATATTGTGCAAGTTTAAACAGGAAGAACTGACAAATATAATTTAACTGATTTTTAATTAAATTATTTTTCATCAGTTTTGCACATGGTCTGTCATAGTTGCACGCAATCCAAATTTCTCTTGTGTGTTTGTAAAATGTCATGCAGAAAAGTCTAAAACAGCTTCTTGAAACTGGGGTGAAATACTTTCTTGAAATTGAGGTGTATCACATCTATGGACTCTATCTCTTAGCTAGTGTTCCTGCCCAGAGCTAAGATAGACTCATATATACTTGCCAAACACAAAATTGTACTGTATTCTGAATTGGAGATACTAGAACTGTGGTCTGTTGAACTGTATTTGCCTACAAATACAGTTTGGAGTATTTGCATTTGCCTACATTCCCCTGGCCTATGAACACTACAGTGCATGTAGCTTGTATAAATCACTACATTATGTTGTACTCTGCCTTGTTATGATATTCTCCATTTTGAGGAGCAGATCTGCACTACTGCAGATTGTGGAGGAGACAGTCAAGGAAGGAATAGCTCAGATTTTAACCTCTATTAGTGAAGTTAAACCAGCTAAAAGTGCTTTTGGCAATATAATAAAATGTTGGGGACAGGGATTATGGACTGAAAAGAATAGCAGGAAGGTGCATAGAAATAAAGTGTTACATGTGAAATAAAAATAATCTGATATTGAAAAACTCATAATGACATTGTTTTTATGACTTAAAAATAGGAGTATTTTTTTTCCTTATTTTCCTTTAGGTACTTAACCTATTTCTGGCCTTGCTGCTGAGCTCATTTAGCTCAGACAACCTTGCTGCTACGGACGATGATAATGAAATGAACAATCTGCAGATTGCTGTGGCAAGGATTCAGAAAGGCATAGATTATGTGAAGAGAAAAGTGCGTGAATTCATCCAAAAAGCCTTTGTTAGAAAACAGAAAGTTTTAGATGAAATCAAACCTCTTGAAGACCTAAACAATAAAAAAGACAGCTGTATTTCCAACCATACAATAGTAGACATAGGTAAAAACCTTGCCTATCTCAAAGATGGGAATGGAACTACCAGTGGCATAGGCAGCAGTGTGGAAAAATACGTTGTTGATGAAAGTGATTACATGTCATTCATAAACAACCCAGGCCTCACTGTGACAGTGCCCATTGCACTTGGAGAATCAGATTTTGAAAATTTAAACACAGAGGAGTTCAGCAGTGAATCAGACCTGGAAGAAAGCAAAGAGGTAAACTTGTTTCTAATTTTGAAATACTCTGATTTTTTCTTTTTTTTGCTGAGATTACTAGTGTTTAATTCAAATTTTTCTTTAATTCCTTTACAACAGCATATACAAACTTGTGATGTTATTTAAGGCTAAATTGATGTAAGGTTGTGAGTTTTGAAAGATGGTGATACAATATTGCATTTACAGTAACAATCAAGATGTGTAAGAAAGGTTTTTAGAAAATGAATATTTTTGTCTATTTTTTATTTTGTTAAATCCTTAACAAGCAAAGGAACCAGTTTAGTAGTCCTGGATACCAGAAGTCATACAAAGTGTATATGGCTGGTGCAAATTTCTCCATGCTTATTTCATTAGAGCAGTTTATTTTTTAATCTGCCTTTTTAACAGTTCATTCTGATGTTTTTAAACTTTTCTATATAGTGAAAATGCATCCATATACATCGTAGATAGCTACATTTGAATACTGGACTACCATCACTAAACAGTGTCATATAAATGAATCACTAATCCATCTGATGGTAGCAGAACCACTGAAGTGAAGTAATGGCTTTACGGTAAAAAAGTTACAAGCTTAATATCCCAGTGTAAGATCCTGTCATTTGACTACTCATCATTATTTTCAAAGCTTTAAGACATTTGAATCTGTTACCTACTGTGACTAATAAAATGTACCTCTTTCTGGCACAAAGTGGTGCCAAGTGGAAAAATCCAAGCTAGCACTGAGAGTTATAGTGGATGCCAAGGCATTATTATTGTGTGTGTATTATTAAGCCACTGTTTTGTCCTGCACAACTGAAAGTGCTGGAGGTGCATCAGCTCAAGTGGAGTAAGTCTGTGCAATGATTAGTACTATTGCTAGTTCATTCAGCATTAACATGGGTATTTTTGAAAAGCATTGCATGCTGTGGGTTAGACATAAACTAACATAAAGGCTTTCATTAGTGATTTTCTCTTACTTGAATCTGAGGGTATAAATATGGGTAAGATTCTAGTAATCTTCCACGGAGATCCATTTTTGTACTAACTGCATTATACATTTAGTCGTATTTTCTAGTTTCTTATCACAAATGTCTTTATTGTTCTTACAAAAGTATTTCCTTTTTTTTCCAAATTGATTTTATTATTATTTATCTTACTCTTCAAAGCCAGTCGTACCTGGGTGTAGAACAAATCAGTTGTAGTTTAACCTTCAGTTGTTCTGTTCTTCACTGCACAAGAGCACTATGTCAGTAGGAGAGGTGGAGGATGAGCTTTATACAAACCTCTGTGCTGGTGGTTCACAGGGCGGAGTATGACAATGGTGCATCTCTTACTTCACTGTAGAACTGGATGACGTGACTGCTGACTGTTTTCATTAGCCAAATCTTTCTTTTCTTCCCGTGGAAGGACCCTCATTGGGTATTCTACAAGGTGACAAAAATACTGACTTCCTATAGGAAAAGTTTTAAAGCCGATTATCCCACATTTGAGGCATTGAACTCCAGTCATTAAGCTTCTACCACAAAAGAAAGGCTTTCTACTCCATCTACCACATTTAAAAGAAAACAGTGTCCTCATTGCATTCTTGGATGCACTTAATGCTGTTGTGCTTCCCTAAGGGCAAACTGATCAGGTGATAAGACAAAGAAATGCATACTAAGTCAGGGATGAGCTAGTGCCAAGCAGTTTTGACTGGCCAAGTCTGAAACTCAGCTGAGCATATTCAAGGCCAAAATTTCCTACTAATGCAGATGCTGAAGGTGAAAAACTGAAGGGAATGTTTATCAGTTTCAGAGATTTTCAAGAGAGGCACAGCAGTAAGCAAAGATTGTGAGCATATTTCTTACAAAAGTGCCTAAATTTCAAGTAGATTTGAGTCACAGAACTGTGACACAAAAGCATTAAAATCTTTATCCTAGTTCCTGCTCTTCACTAGATACTCTTAGCCATCATGGCTTTTTGATATAGTGGAGTGTTGGCTTATTAGTCAGATGACCAACACTCAGGTAATGAAATGATCCATAGGAAAAGAAGGCATTTTTTAAATTAAAAAATTGACTACAAGTGGCTTTTTTACATGGCTTCCTCCTTTTTGCCATGCCATAATGTGCCTTGCATTTCTGGCCTCTCATGTTTTCCTATTTATATGACACTGCTGTTGCCGAGTTGATTTGCCAGTCACTTCATTGCTTACACCACAAATGAAAAAATCTAAGTCAGGAACTGCCATCAAACTGTGTTCAATTAGCAGATTTGCAGATGAAAGGCAGCTGAGGCCTCCAGGTGCTGTGAGGACACTGCACAAGATAGCCAGATGCTGATGAGTGTGTGTCTGTGCTTGTGCTTGCTTCTGTGTCTACAACCAAGTACATGTATTCACTGTTGTATAGGGTAATAAGCTGAGTTTCAACAAAATAATTATTATTTATTAGCAAGTTTTAATTAAGCATGTTAATGTTGGTGAGTTCTTTATTATAGCACATATATTTTCCAGTAGTTTGATAAAAATGTTAACTAGATTATGCCCTTGTAGAAACAATACATATAATGTTGTGCATGCTTAGTAGGTGTGAATTAATGAGGAATTTTCTAGAAAGTTACTGAAACCTAAAATAAATCTAATTATAAAAGCACTGTGTCCATAAGAATGTCGGCAGGTGGATACAGGAAATAATACAGGAATAAGCAAATTAGAGAACAAATACTAATATAAAACTTTATCATGAATGTAAGCCATTAATAATTGTGGGACCACTGTGCTGAGTCCATTGTCTTATAAATAAAGGTCTGTGGATCTGAGCTGCAGTACTGCTGTTTAGTGTAGAAACTATAAATATATTTTTTCCATTTTAGGTTCTTAAGTACTATGAGGATGGTTTATGTGGAAAATTTTGTAGTACATGTATGATTGTATAATAAGTAGTTAAAATAATCATAATAGCAAGTAATAATTAATTGATGTTAAATGTAACTTATAGGCCAATAATAACAGCAAGATATAACAATGACAAAATATTTTTCAATGCTTGGAAAAAAATGGGATCTGCTAATGCTGTTGCAGCCACATTAATAATGTATATTTTACTTTAAGCGATATTCAGCGCAAAAAACCAGAGGTGCTATGTCCTGAACTTCATTTCCTACCGTTCTTACTTCTCACAGGAGTAGAACCAAGCTGGATCAGTCAAGCGGGCAGCTCTGGTACCTTTTAGCGAGGCAGAGCATCGTGTCACCAGTTTTACACAGGTTACCTAAGCAAGTTATACATCTCTCTATATCCTATTTAATCACCTTCTAGCGGATATTGACTGGCCTGCATGCTCTTCAGCTATGATCCTGTCCCATTCATTGCAATAAGTACCAACATGCACAGCTGCTCCCTGCTGAGCCACGGGACTCGCATCACAGCATGGTCAGGCAAGAGCGGCAGCCCCAAGATTTCTGTGGTTCCAATACTCTCCATAATATTTTAGTAGTATTTTGCAGTGCATGCTATGTACCTTTTCCAATTTGGATGATATAGAATTCAGGATTCTGTTTTTGAAGGGTTTTCTTTTGTTTTGAGGGAAGGCGGAATATGTGACACATATGTCACTTTCCTCATCAGAAGTTTACATTTATACATAAGTCTATCTGTAAATTGTGTTGATAATGAAAAGCTGCTAGCTGTTTTAGAAAACTTTCATACTATTGTATTTTAACTTATAATGGAGGTAACCTGCAAACTCATCAGTGTCGTGTTTTTATTTTTCATGTATTTTTTAGAAGTACTTTTCTTTAGTATTTGTATAAGCATTTAGTTATTTTGGAGATTAATATGCAGTACTTGGAGCACCATTAAGCATGAAATTAATTTAATTTCTGCAGTCAAAGCATGTGACCATAATTTGGCTGAAAGAATTCATACAAAACTGTTACTTGGCTGGTTAAACATTCAGAGATCAGTTCTGCTCTTACTTACACTCTCACACTTAGGTGTAGAGGTGCAAAGAGAACACTGATTGCAAGGTGTGGCCCAACTCAATCTTACTATAATTTAATTTATGATCAAAAAATTATTACCTCCCCAAACATCTAAAATTGTCTGCCTTGAGAAACTTATTCTCATCTCATCAGTAATAAATAAAGTTCGGCATTCAAGTAAACAAGCTACTGAGTTTGGATTTAAATGTCCGGAAGTTCCCCAGATTCAGTGTGATTCACATCTCACCTATTAAACAATGCCATAATATTTACAACACCACAGCTGCTGCTTTCATTTTTGTAAATCAGTGGAATTAAAATATACTTGCTCCAGAGCTTTTCCTCTTATATTTTGTAAAATATAATTATTCTGATGTGTATTGATTTAAAAATCATTTTTTAAAATTCTTTGATACTCTGAAGAATTTAGGCTTTGTATTGTGAATTGGTCATATTGTATTGACATATTGTGATTCGCTGTGGATGATATTAAGTTGTTAGAGTTAACTGAAGTTTGCTTAATTAATATTTGCAAACAGCAGACCCTTACTGTGTTTCAGTAATATCCTTTCATTATTGCTTGTATGAATTAAAGAGCCTTTTAAAGTAGGTTCTGGTGGGAGAGCTTTTTCCCACTGGAGCATATTTCCACCGCTACTTAAAATGCTTTTGCTTTCATACAACTTTTTTTGCAAATATTTTCATTTAATAAATTCTCATGAATAAGTAGATCAAAGGAATTATGAATATCAATAAAGTCCAGAGTGGACTATAATTTAGGGATACTGGGTTTTTGCAGTATTTGCAACCAAAAATCACCACAAAATAGTTTTGCTTTGATTTACAGTGTTCTGGATTTTTGTACTCATAGATTTATTCTGCCTAACTGTATAAGCATTAGAAAGAGTGACATCCAGATTCCACTTAATTACAGCAGAATTATGATATCTACCACTTTGAAGATTTTATAGGTGATTAGCTGTACCGAAAAAGACTGGATAGTTTGGGTATAATATTGCCATTTATATCACAGAACATTTCATTTCATACTGACATCCACACAGCACTGAGAAAATAAAACCAATTTAATTTCCATTATTTAGAATTTTCACAGGTATTTGAGAGGAAAGGAAATTGAAAGCAAAATCAAAATGGTGGTTTCTCTTGGCACCATCTTCCCGCTTACGTCTATCCTGCTCTTTGCTCCTTCAGTACCTTAAATTATGGTTTCAACATCTATTAGTGGCATCCTGGCCAATCATGAAATTTCAGGATTTGTTAAAAATGTTAAGCTAAGAGCTGTCCAGCTACTCTTAGATAATCATCTTTGGAAAAACAAAGAAATATTAGAAGTTAAAAGTAGCCTGGCTGTAAGTGAAGCAGAATTGTATGAATCTATGTTATGTTGTCAAGGTTCAGAAAGTAATTATGTCATAAACTTCCTGACCTAATCTTGGCTGCTGCTTTTTGCAATGCTCCTCTGATAGGCAAGCTACTTTCCTATCTTGAAAGCTAAACTAAAATCTGTATCTCATACTGTTCTGTATTGCTGACTAAAGCATGACTGGCAAGGCTGTTGGTACATGTGATGTAAAAGATATTTAAATCTCTATGATAATCAGTATACTGCTGCTTTAGAAACATAACTATTTTGTCCCCTTACTGTTTTCTTCAAAAAGGAGGTGGAATACGTACATTCTAAAGTTTAGAAAAACAGATTTCTCTGAGAATAATTTTCTTAGCATACTATTCAGAAAGTTTCGATCTTCGTAACTATCAAAGAGTGTCTAATGCTTGATCCTGATAAATGTCTTATAATCTGCATGACTGAATCCTTTTGAAATTTAGAATCACGGTATAACAAAAAGCTTAAAATGGACTTACTATTAGATCAAAGCTAATGCTTGGGTTTGATGATGATCTTGTTTCTACAGGTGCATTTAAAAAAAAAAAATCTATATACATGTTAAGTAAATAGCCTAAATCTAGTTTTTGTAATGCTGGTAAGCAGAGAGCAATTTACCAGGTGCAAAGGTAACTTTCAGATATGTTTAGGTAAAGAACTGGGATATATGCTACATACCTAACTTTTCAGGGTCTGCAGCCAGCTGGATTCCATGTTTGAACACTGGCACACCACAGTAAGTGCTAGAAAAAGTCTTCCTGTGTATTAAGGCATGGACAAACATAATAGCAATAACACGGTCCATTCCCAGGTCATGTTGTGTTGAATACATAGAAATCAGTACAAAGTCCCTGGGTTAGTTGCTTTATACCAGAGCATAAAATTGCTGTGGAAATATGTAAATGTTACTGAAAAGTTTTCCTAGCACACTGAACTTAATTGATTTGATAAAATCTTGTGATGTTGTTTCATGAAATCTTCCTAGTTCTTTCTAATACATACTAAATTTTATAAATTTTGTACATAATGCCATACAATAACTTCAATGTTAAAAATAGTAAAAAAAAAATTAAAAGAAATTATAGTGTTGAAAATTTCTATTTTTTGTTCTTTCCCAAGTGATGCTGACTTCTTGCAGACTGGATTTATTGAATATTTTTTATGATACTCTTCTTTAAATATTGATCTGGTTGTGGCCAAATTCAGGTATAACAGAGCAGCATGGTAAGGAAATATTCTGTTACATCAACAGAAGAGTGACTGAGTTCTCAGTGGGATAAGACATTTAATTGTTCCATTTCAAACATCAGCTGCTGTTGATTCAATTTAGGATTTTTCTGTTCAGTTTAACCCCTGTGATTATTGTTACAGCGCTGTAAATGAAGCATACCAGATTTTTAGTGAAAAGAGACTTGAAAGATACATTTCACCATACAGAGTGCTCCACATAAATAAAGTTGTCTTTTAGATGTTCCTGATAATTGACATTTCTATTGATAATTTTTTACTTTTCTATCTGATATTTGTGATCTCTCCTTATAGTGGCTATATCTAATCTTCCATGTTGAGTTAACTGTTAGTCTTAAGCAATTTCAGTGATAGGAATTCATTACCCTTTTGTGCTTATTAAACTAACTGCATAATATCTGAGTCACTGAGCTCTTCATTTTCCGGTAAAAGAATGGACAGTAGGTCTTTCAAACTTACAGTTCAGCCAGTTCATAATTTTTGTTTGCTCTGCTACTACTACAGCATTCTGCTAGAAATGCTCTCCAGATTGGAATGATGCAAGCAACATTTTAAGAACACACTATGTAATAAAAACAGTCACTTCTCAGTTTAAAAATTATTTACTGTATTGTATTAATAAATGGTAATTTTTAACATCATATATAATTTTTTTTAATGTACCTTGCATTTATGGTATTTCTGGCCTTTCCTCAGACTGATGATTGACTTCCAATTATGTTTAAATGCTGTAGTCCTTACTTGAGGACTACAGTATTTATTCCATACTTTCCAGTTTCTCCATTTTAGAGGCAGTATTCCACAATGACCAAACTGCCATGCATTATCTATAATTCAAACATATTGCAATGTGAAATTTGTCAGCAATAATCTGCAGAAAAGTGTGCATCTCTTTGTATATTGGACCTGACCTCAACAGATGTTAAAACTCATGCAGAAATGAATGAATGAATAAGACACAAATTTCTTAGCTGGGATTTTCAAAAAAGCATAGATGAAATGGGTGTGTAGATATCGCTGAAACTAGGTGCATAATACACCCTCCAATAGATGTTCCCATTTGTTCCTTCCTTTGAAATGTGCTCTATAGTGAACCGTGGAACACAAAAATCAAGGTCAAGCTTATGTCAGAATCACAACACAATATATTGCCAGTGTGATTCAATAGAATCAGAATGGGGAAGAAAGGAATGAATCTTTTTTTTGTTTGAAGAACCTACTGAATATCTGCTGCTATGTAAAATTCCATGAATGTCTCAAGTTACTTTCTGTATCCACAGACTAATACTGTTTACACATCCTTTACAAAAAACTGTATAGGATTTGAAGCTACTCAGAAGTGTTTTAAAGGAATAATGCCTCTAACTTCAGATTTAAGTGTCAGCAAAAATATATGTCTTTAATATTATCATACAACATCTCTGTCTAATATTAATTCCCTATAGACTCTACTCTAAATCTGCTTACATCATTCCCTTTATAAGATTAGCTACTTAACAATGCAGCCATTTTACTGATGTTATACTCCATATAGTGATAACATTAGAAGAGTCATAGAATGCTGTAATCAAACTACTTTTACTTTTTATAGTACTCATATTTGTCTGTTGCCAACATCATATGATGGTGTGAAAGAATAATTTTTAAGGTTTGAATTATAATATTGCTATGATTTATTGGTGCAGCATTATTTTATTACAGTATTGTTTTAAAAGCATTTGTTTTCACTTTAGTCACTCAAAATTTTTTTGGCCTTTTATAGTAATTGGACATCTATGTGTACTGTACCAAAGTAATAAGTAGTTTCAAAATGCACAATAAATTCAGAAAATGCATTGGCAAGTGAGTATGCAAAATATCAGCTACTGCTCCTAAAGTAATGTGCTGCTCTTTCAGAAATAAAGATAATTAAATTATCCTATAAAATTCATAACATGTGTTTTCATGTCAATAATAGAAAATTATATTCAAACGTTTAAGATTTAGCTTTTTACAAACTTGCTCGAATACTATTTACTTGAGACATGAAAATACATCTGTGCAGCTTGCTGTTGGTTTGGTCATGATGTTGGAAATTTATTTGTATTAACACATGCTATCTGAAGTGTAACCTAAAATGCAGCCACATGATTGGAATAATTAAACAGTACCAAATGTGGAAAGCACCCATTCTTAGCTTACTAAAATTTCACTTCAAAATTCTCATGTGTGGCTCAGAATAATACTCTAGTAATTTCAGCAATTCCTTGTATGAAAATATCAAAATATTTTCAATAGGGAAAATGCACGTTATGTAGTTTCTAATCTTGTGACCTCACCTGTAGTAGAGCAATTTGGCATTACAGATTGCAGATAAGAAGTTTTTTTAGTATCACAGCACTGAATAAATTCAAAATATTTTGATATACATTTCCAACATTAATTTCTCTTCAAAATAATAAAACCAGAAAAAATAATTGTGTGGGGTTTCATTCACAGAAATTGAATGCATCCAGTTCATCAGAAGGCAGCACAGTTGATATTGGACTACCTCCAGAAGGTGAACAGCCAGAAGCAGAACCTGAAGAAGTTCTAGAGCCAGAAGCTTGTTTTACAGAAGGTAGGCAAAGCAAAATAAAGGCAAGATAAATAGACCTAATCATGTTGACCTCGGTGGGATTCTCTTTTTATTCAAAATCAAAAGAAGTTTAGTGATTATAGTTGTAATATCTGTTTGTATTAGTAATTCTTTCAGAGTTGCTACCGTAGATTTACTGTTCCCTATGTGCTCTCTCTCTCTTTGGAAGGTATTGTGAAAGATACAGACCTTTAAATTCAAATACTAAACAAAAATGCTCGAAGAGGAATTATAAGGATCTAATGCAGTAGCGCTGAAATAAGTCAAATGATTGCCATCCATTGTGATTCCTAATAAATATTTACGTTATTCTGACATCTCAACATTTATTATCACATTTAGGGTGTGTACGGAGATTCAAATGCTGTCAAGTCAGTGTAGAAGAAGGAAAGGGGAAAATCTGGTGGAATCTTAGGAAAACCTGCTATAAGATTGTTGAACACAACTGGTTTGAGACCTTCATAGTCTTCATGATTCTTCTCAGCAGCGGTGCTCTGGTAAATTGAGTGTGGAACTATTGTGACTATTGTGATTTTAAACAGCAAGCATTTAAAATTACAGTTAATCACATAGCTACAGTTAATCACAGGTACCAAATTAGAATCTGATATCCAATTACTGAATGTTCTAATATAAACATATATCTACATGTATTTGGCATATATTGTAGGACAAGTAAGAATTTGCTTGTGGGCTGTGAAACAAATTGTCTGTGAAACAAATTGTTTGGCAAGTTCAAAATGTAGTGTTAATGGAAATAAGAAATTAGTTTTATCAGTCTGGTGTTCACATCTTAATATTGATGATAATAGCTTTTTTTTTTTTAATACACTTTTAAATAAAAACACAGTTGAGCTGTGAACTTATCAGCAGCAACTTGAATTGTCAAACTGAGGAGGACGGTGCCAACACAATTCCGTCAGATGTTTTACAGATTGGTGTTAAATCAGGTACACTGAGTAGATATTGAAGTAATTAGCTTCTCATAGCAGGGGCAGAATATAATGTTCTTGCTACCTTGGCTCAATGCACATTGATTCACTGTCAATGTATACATTTTCTTTTGACAAGACAGTTCTCTGTATTTAGGATTGCTTTTAGTGTGCCTAATTTGGTTTCAATTATTCCTCAAAAATACTTTCCCACAAATTCACAGCCTGTTCTCAGGCATACCCCTGCTCTGGTATGAGGCTCTTCTGGGGGCTGCAGATGGATCTCTGCATCCCTGTGGATCTCCATGGGCCACAGGGGCACGGCTGCTTCACCATGGTCTTCACCATGGGCTGCAGGGCAAACTCAGCTCTCGTGCCTGGAGCATCTTCTGCCCCTCCTTCTCCACTGACCTTCGTATCTGCAGAGCTGTTCCTCTCACATATTCTCACTCCACTCTTCTCTGCCTGTAGTTCTGCCTGTGCAATCATTTTTTTTTTTCTTCTTAAATATATTGTCACAGAGGTGTTATTATTATTCCTGATTGGCTTGGCCTTGGCCAGCAGTGGATCTGTCCTGGAGCCATCTGGCTCTGCTGGACATGGAGGAAGCTTCCAGGAGCTTCCCACAGAAGCCACCACTCTAGCTCCCCCCACTGCCAAAACCTGGCCACACAAACATTATCCATGGAAACAAAACAAAGTTCCAAGGTTGGTCTTATAGTAAGTTTTGTGTATTGCTGTTCAGCTCAGCTGAAAGATGAATATTGTTTGGACCCAGCTTTATGAAAAGTGTTAAGTGGAAGCCAAAGTTATACTTGAGGGAAAGATACATGCCTTATCACCATGTATATTTTTTCAATTCAGTTTTTTCCTGGCCATTCCTATACGACACTGCAAATTGTGAAGACATTTAATTACATCTGCAAAAATATTTTTCACAGGCATTTGAAGATATCTATATAGAGCAACGTAAAACTATCAAGACCATGCTGGAATATGCTGACAAAGTTTTCACCTATATCTTCATTCTGGAAATGCTTTTAAAATGGGTTGCTTATGGCTTTCAAACCTATTTCACTAACGCATGGTGCTGGCTGGACTTCCTGATTGTTGATGTATGTATTCTTTTTCATGTTCTGTATGACAAGCTTTAAAAATCAAAATATTATGTTTTCAGGATAAGATTTCTGTTCTATTCAACAAAAACTCTATTTTAACTGTGACAGTATGGTTTATTGTCCATTATTTTCCATTATTTTTCATTCTGTTCAGAATGGAAAAAAATATTTTGATAAACTTATTTCTCTAGAGATGTTTGTTGAAATTCTCTACTTTTATGAAGTTGTAATTCTTTCTTGAAATGATGTTTTATACTATCTTTTTTTGGTGGTATAGAAAAGATGCTGCTCATCCTCTTCAGTTTTTTGTATATGGAAGCAATTTCTCAAACTCTTTCTAATATTCTAATCAATTACTCTAAGTGTCCTGTTGCTTACTCTGTGCAATATGAAAGGCAAATACTGCTAGGAATTTTCAGTTCCATTGTGCTATTCAGTACTCTTGCACTTTTCACTGTATCATGGGGATGTCCTCAAAGAGACACTTCAGAGAACCACAGATGAGCCCCCTTAGAATGGGTTCCCACATGGTTTTCCAAAGGCTGCACTACCAAAGAGCAGATACACATTGTAAAAGAGACCTAGTGAGAAGTGCATTGTAATTTCAAGTCTACGTGCACAACAATGTGTGTAAAGTACTGGGTAGCATAAATGGAAGACTACAGATCTTTGACCATATTGCAGATATTCATTTCCCTTCCATCCCCAATAGCCTCTGTTTGTGTTAATAGGCATCTCTCAGTTCCACAGATGTAATTCCCATGGAATGCAAGTTAAGAATATGTCTTAAACCACCTATTTGCACAATATCAAAAGCACCAGAATTCAATAGAAATTGCTATATATCTCCCTAAAGCTACAGTCATAGATCATGAAGTCTTTACTACACAGAGGCTGGAAGACACTGTACCTTGTAAATCCAGACTGCCATTGCAAATCCTCTGATAAGACATGACTATATACTCATATAATATTTTATGATCGAGTCTGTATCTTTGTAAAACATGTATTGGCTCAATTATCTAATGTATAAATTGCCATGATCAGTAGACCTTGTATTTATCAACAAATATTTAATTTTTATTTGATAATCTGTGGTTTAGTTACTTCTGTGACCCTTATAAATAGCTTTATTAGTTTTCCATGTCAACATTGGTGCAATTTTTTAAAATAAAAAAAAATTAATATCTGAAGCATTTTTTAAAATCTTTAGTCAGGGTATTGAAGTAAAAAAACTAAACATAACAATTTGGAGATGAAGGAATTGAGAGAACAGGAAGGATGGAAGGGAAGGGCATTGGAAATGGTTGGAAATAGAAGGTGATTTGTTTTATTTTTGGTGTATTAGGGCCACTCCTTCCCAATGGCTATTAGAAATACATTTTCAAGGATTATTGATGATAGATAATTGTATTATTTATTTTACAGCTATTCTAGTTTATTTACTCATCTGCCTGCAGACCAGACCAGCGTTGTGCAAGCCAGAATTGATGAAGTGGTTAAAGGAGTCACAGGGAATGTAATGAAGTGTGGATATGCCTAACAGTGAAGCTTCTACCATTGTCTAACAAACAGTTGGTTCTCAATCTTGATTAGTCTGGTAAAATATGAACAGCACTGGTAGCTATGGCTGTTGAATAAGATTTTTCTGGACACTAGAAAGTTACATTTGACCAAAAGCAAGGTCTGGATGTGGTTTTTGAGAACTTGTACATTCTCATCAAGTTCTGAAGATACCATGGGAAGTCCTGACCTAAATTGTCCATTCCAATTCACCCAGCTTTTGGGTGTTTTGTTTTTGCATGTGACTTCAGTTTTCTTTAAATCCCACCAAATGTTGACTGGTTTATGTGAATATAGAAGGCACTTTTTTATACCATTCTACCACCATGATTTCATCAACAGGTACCTAGAATATACTTTTATTCTACTTTGTCTGACCTAAAAATTTTTCTGCATTATAGAGGGTTTCCTGGAGAAAGAGGTCCAGCCTTGAATCTTCTTGAGAAGTTCAGGGCACACATCATTCCCACCATATGTATCGGAAGGATCTAAAGATGAATGAGCAATATTGCCTTTCTGTTTTTGTGTAGGTCTCTTTGGTTAGCTTAACAGCTAATGCCTTGGGCTACTCAGAACTTGGTGCGATTAAATCCCTTAGGACACTAAGAGCTTTGAGACCTCTGAGAGCCTTGTCGCGATTTGAAGGGATGAGGGTAAGACAACGTGAAAGAATCTGAAATAATGCATGCATCCACGGAAACAATGCATGCAGAATAATCAACGACCAATCCATGCAGAAATGCTGCACTACCATCCTATAGATTTCACATTTATCACTAACATATAAGCAAAAGGCTTCACTGCTTATATGAATTCATGTGTTATTGCACATATTGTTACACTTAATGAGAGTTCTTGACCTTTCACCATTTTTCATATTTTCATGGAGGGCCTAAGGATTTATCAACTGCATGGATCTATGCAATATTACTGAATTTATGCTATACAAACACATCCTGCTATAGTCAGAAGAGTTTTAAAAAATCTCCAATACTTCCTCTTAAAAGAGTGTGCACATACACCCATGTATGCATGCACATGTGTATTTTGTACCAGTTTAGACTATCATACATAGTCTCTATCTTTTAACATAGTATTCTGTATATTTAAATTGAAAATGTCTTCTAGAACTAAAAGTTTTGTAATTAATTTGTATGCTAATAAGTAAATTGGCACTATTAAAATACCTTCTCTCTTTCATATTAGAACCATTATATTCTATTTAAGAAAACTTTTCTAGCATATCAGAGATCAAGCTGGTTTTATGATTTCTGGTTGCTTACTGCTTTCCATATTGATGATAAAATGTTGATTATAATCTATAGAGCACTAAGCAGCATGAAAACATATTAGACTTTTGCTGGTATATTTGAGAAGTTACTGTCCTCAGCTGTTCGTTATCACTGTTACCACAGCTGAGACCCAACAGGGCACAGTCTGTCTCAGTGCAAAGTCAAAGTGGTTAGTTTAAATCACTTCTTTCATGCACTGAAATAGACAAAGACTCATACATAGCAGATGTACTCTGCTATGACTTGAAAGCTCTAGAAATGTTTCTCTCAGAGGTACTAGTGAACAACCAGATATGGTAGGTATTTCTAGCTCCAGCCACAGGAAGATGTCTGGCTTACAACTTCAGGGTCCATCTGTCTCTCTTGGACATACTGCCATAGTGAGCATCAGCAGATGCACCTGAACTGGAACCCTACTGCCATAATTAAGAGGAATCCTTGTGTGAGCTCCCTCCTGCAATCACTATTCTTTGGCACCCCAGGTGATAAGCTGATTAGCTAATTTGTAAGTCAACTACAAGTTGGTAAGCTTCTATAGAAAATGTCATGCCTCTCTGTGTGGAAAGTAAGAGAAGACTTCAACCAAAAAGGAAATGGGCTTTGATGAAATATTATAAATTCAAACAGGAAATAGCATTTCTTTGCCTCCAAAACATTTCTGGACTTTTACTAAAGCAAATTTGAAATTTTTTTATGTTTATATCAGAGGTAGAGGCCTGTCTAAAGCATCAGTATTATCTCACTAAAACCACATTAACTGCTGGGGTTTTTTTTATGACAACGATTAGCAAAACAAAAACCCAAAGTATAAAATATTTCAAATTTTATATAAAATTGTTTAAGTGGCAATTTATTTTTGCAAGGAAAAAACCAATAACCTTGTCATGAAGGTTTATGGGTAATTGTCAATCCCCAACATGTTGGTGTAAACTTCACCTATGGATTTGATCCTGATCTGCCAACTGTATCTCTTTGTAAAATACCCAGTTGAGGAGAAGATTAGCAAAAAATACAATAAAAAGTAGTAGATGAAGTTAGATTTATTAAGACTAGAAATGTGACCTATCATTTCATTACTTAGGCAATTAACCATTTAAATATTCCAACAGATGTAATGAATTTTGCCTTATTTGAAGTAATTAATTCCAAGTTTAGTACCTTTAAAGATACAGTTGCTCAGGTTGATGAAGAGATTAGTATGAGAACATTTTAAGGTCTGATACATGAAAATTCAAGATGTGTGTTCATAACAAAATCATTCCATTGGTGTTTATCATGTATGAACTGAAAATATGACAATACAGTACAATGCATATATTTGCATAGACGATTAAATTTACCTACATTTACTTCCCATATACAAGCAGGAAATTCTATTCAAAACATATAAAATTTTTAACTCACGGTACTATTCTCTAGGATTTGAACTTATGCCCACTCAAACTAGTAATTAATACAAAAAAAATTGCCCCTATGAAAAACATGATTTTTTTTCCCTGCATCTTCCCATCACTTTTATTGCTAGGAAAGTTATACTTTAATTTCCACTTGGTACTTCACTAAAATAGCCTGTGGGAATGTAATTATCCACACTCTGTCCCAAGCAGTATTACTCACTGCTATATGGTGCTAGGCACTAATACCTTTTTCTTTCAACTAGAAAACAAGGGGTTTGATGCCATTCTTACGCTTCCCCTTCTTTTATTTGCTGTCAGGCCTAGCCCCCTTTTCTTACACCCTTACCACCAGTGGAAGCTGGAAGGTGTTGGGATCAGTGTTTTCAGTGATGCTCAACCATATGTTTTGAGTGTCTTCAAATGATTCGTATCACAAGCTGGTTCTCTATAGCTTCAGGACTCAGACTGATACCAGAGAAAGTAGGTCAGCTGTAGAAATCCAGCAATTAAAGAAAGAACATGAGTGGACCAGCAGCTGCAGCAGAAACAGGAACAAAAATCTTGGGTGTACTGAGACTGAAAGCTCAAGGACAAATATTTTCACTTCATTAACTATCCCTTGATATCTCAAGAATCGTTCCTGATGGATGATATTATTACATTTAAGAAACCTACTTATATTTTTGAGTAGAAGAATTGAGATAACTTTCAATTTAAAAAAAATCTATATATTGGGAAAAAATATTTGATAAATATTCCCAAATTGGAAAAAAATTATCTTGCCATTTATTATTTCAGTCAAATTGCTGTAAAAATAAGTGAGTTCATGATTTTCCAATTTAAACTATTTCCGCATTTTAATCAGACTGTTCATTTACCCAGATCAAACAACGTCTTATGGCCTTCCACAGCCATGTGGTTCACAGTGCTAAATACAAGCTTGTCAACATAAGACAGCACTGTTGAAATAGTTGGAAGAGATTTATCCATCAGTTAGGGAATCATCTCTACCCAGCTGCTGACTTATACAATTCTATATTAGTTTTGCTTATTTATTTATAACAAATACTGCTAAGGAGATTTTTAGTATGATTAAGAAAATATTCTGATTTGGTTTAAATTTCTCCACTAGAAATAACTACTTACTAAAACATTTGATTTACAATATATGGAAAAAAAGGTACAAACAAACAAACAAAAAAAGAAAGATTTGGACTTCATGCACCATTCTGTGCTTTTATAGAGTCACGGAGTAGTTTACATTGAAAGAAACTTCATTTGATCCAGTCCCTAAATTTAAATATAATAACAATTTCACTGAAGTACTAGAGGCTCTCAAATGTTGTCCAAAGTATGTATCACCCAAAAGAGGAAGTGTTTTGGCAGGAATGGGCCCCTGAAAGTAAGACAGGAATTTCTCCTCTCCTTCTGCCCAATTCTACTTTATAGTACACATGATGATGGTTCATCACCTATCTGATATCCAAAGGGTTTATTTTCCGTTCTGTAAAAGGGCAAGGAATGAAAACCCACCTACCTGAATGACTAATTTTATAATTCATTAATTCTGTGGATGGTATTAATTGCAAATCTAACTGTAATGCCAAAATACTTCATAGACTTTCACCACATATTTGTATTTCAAACAAAAACAATAAGTTTTTTATGCTAGTGGATCTACCCTAGTACTTACATTATATAAACTAAAATAATTATTAAAAAGCCCATCAAAGTAATAGCTAGTGTTTTGCATTAAAAAAAAAAGAAAAAGCAAAGTTCACTAAGTTTTAAGGATCTGATTCAGTTGTTTTGGTAAAGTTGGCCGCAGTGCTCTATACTTAACAAATTTTATACTCTTAGAGTTATTTACAGAGATTTAAAATAGGAATTAACTAATTAAGCATCATTGATTCCATCATTAAATTAATAATTCTCATTCATAATGGACCTACTTTCTCCCAAATTGTATTTTCCTTAGTGTTTTATTTTCATTATGGCACGTTTTTAATCGTTGCTTATCATCACACATTAACTCATTTTCACATTTTTCTTTTCTGAAGCCTGATATTTCCCAAAATTCAGTTGGGAATTAAATCAAGTCTCTTTTTCAAGTTTTATCTGCCAGTAGCCTGAACACTAACATCTCTGGTGTGTTCAGATACTTGGTAGCTTTCCTGGTTTGAACATTTCTACTTTTCTGATTCTATATGTAAACATCCAAAGGAACATGCTTACATCACTGGGTTTTATTTTTAAAAAGACTCAAAGTTCATTTCAATTAGAAGTTTGCTCAGTAATAGCTTTGAAGTTACTTGGATTTTTTTTTATCCAGTAAACATGTAATATTAAAATTTTGGTTTGTTTGATTCAATCAGTGATTATAATTATTATGGTTTTGCAGACATACATTAAGTAAATATTCTAAAAAGTACTGATAAATACTTATTTTTCCCTTTTTTTTTTTTTTTTTAACTGGTTTTTTTTTTACCCATTATTTAAAGCTATCATTTGCTACTATTTGTGTTTTTTCCTTCTAATTAAGTTTGGCATTTTATCTTTTCTCTATACTGCTTGTCTGACTTGTTATTCTCAACAATTGAAGTATAACACAGATATTAGAATTATAAAGTATGTTACATTTGAGAGAGGCTGATGAAGCATTTGTAAGATCCTGGTGCCTGTGTTCTTACAGTGTTTCTCTTTGGTTTCATTTGTACTCCAGGTTGTGGTGAACGCCCTCTTAGGAGCAATTCCATCTATTATGAATGTGCTTCTTGTTTGCCTTATATTCTGGCTGATATTTAGTATCATGGGCGTAAATCTATTTGCTGGAAAGTTTTACTACTGTGTTAACACTACAACTGATGAGAGATTTGATATCAGCCAAATTAACAACTTCAGTCAATGTGAGGAGCTCATACAAAACAATGAGACTGCCCGGTGGAAGAACGTGAAGGTTAACTTTGACAACGTAGGCCTTGGTTACCTTTCTCTGCTCCAAGTGGTAGGTCACCAGTCCTTAATTTCTATTTCTATATCTCTGTTGTTTACTTGTAACAGTAAAGAGGTTTTGTTGCTGGGTTTTTTTTTTAATTTAGAAATTTTGTCTCTCAATTCTTGGTTTGAATTATGAAGTGTGGGATAAATCCATGACTCTACAGAAATAACACAAAGCCTAGAGGATATACTGACTATGAGAAAAAATACGTAATTCAAACCTAACACACCTTAGCTGCATTGAATCTGTATCAGCCTCTAATGCTCATGCACAGAAAAAATAACTTTTACATCAGATATTATTAATAATAGACAAAAGTTCTTAATAGATGCTGTATTCTCTATAGTCAGATATCAGAATTGGCTTGCAATTCTTGCACATGAATAAAACATACAATAGAAGGCAAGAGTCAGATATTAGGATTGCACTCTCCTGGTTTTTATGATGAGTACTAAAGACACTTAGTCTTCAGCTCCTAAAAAAATGCTTCTGAAAAGCCACTTTCCAGAAAAGTGTGACTTAAACACCTTTGTTCTTTTTATAGGCTACATTTAAAGGATGGATGGATATCATGTACGCAGCTGTGGATTCTCGTAATGTAAGTAGAGTCCCTTGACTCCATTTGTTTTGATTGTATGAGCTCCAGGATTTGAGAACGTAATTTTAACATCTTTCAGAAATTACAGTAAACATGAAAGAACAAAGAGTTACTATAATTTTGTAGTTAAAGAAAATGGAAACCATGGGAAAAATACAAGAATTGAGGAAACAGAGGAGCAGTCCTAAAGGATTACATGTTTTTTATGGTACACTTGAATCACAATTCCTCAATCCTGCAACACACCTATTGCCATGAAATACCTTTTCCTCCTCTCATTATGCATGGAGACATTATTTATATTTGGAAACAGACACCGATACAGAGAGGGGTTGTTTTGTAATACTGATCTTTTTTATAGTTAAGAATTTCATTGTGCTCTGCAAGCCGCCTGAGTCCTTTCTTTAGGACACAGTGCTTATTTTTCATTAGGCCTGTACATTTTCGTACCCTTTGGTCTGTCCCTTGTTCCCTTGGTGTGAGTTTTCCTCTAGTTCTAAGTAGACAATTGAATAAACTATACTGGTAAAGCTCCATCTCTTTTTTGGTAAGCTGCACTCACAGCAGGAGGCATGTTGAGTATAGTGAAAGTGCATAGCTATACCAAGAAAATATGTTTAGTCTAAACATGGCTTGGATGCCTCTCTTCCATAATCCTGTGCAGTTTCCTATGTGCCTGTAGCATTGAAATCTCCACAAGCCCACAACACCAGCCTCCCACAAGATTTACAAGAAATTCTGCAGATGTAAAACTTGATGTTTCTGGTTGTCTTTACACTCAGACAGTGAAGCTTTGCTAGTTTAACCCAACTGTGTTTTCAGTATTTATTCTACATTTGTACAGGCCAGTTACATTTTTTAAAATGAAATATCAGGTTTGATAGTGAAGTCCTTTTTCAAGAATGTAATTTCTTGTAGATTGAAGACCACTAAAATATATGTCAGGCTTTGACCATAAGAACCAAAGGTCACAATGATAGAGCCCTAAATTCTATCCAGCAGATATTTTGTGTTCATTGTTAAACTAATGCATAGTTTCTATGCCTTTTTTGCAGGTTTTGGATCAGCCAAAGTATGAAGATAACCTGTACATGTATCTTTACTTTGTCATCTTTATCATCTTTGGATCATTTTTTACCTTGAACCTTTTTATTGGTGTCATCATAGACAATTTCAACCAGCAGAAAAAGAAGATAAGTACTTCATTATAATTCTGAAAAGAACATAAAAATTTCTTATTTTTGATCCACTGTAGACAACTTTATTCATACTTTTTTTTTAAATGATAAATTAGTTAAGAGCATTGCATAGTAAATACATTCAATTATTAAAGCTTATGGTTTGGCTTGATGAGGGTTTAATGGAAAAGTGACAATCTATGACTCTAAATTGTTAGTGAAATACTCAATGTCATCTTTGTAAAGATATGGATTTGAGACTGAAGCCCTAATTGACTCATAAAAAGGCTAAATTGAAATAGCTAGATATAGCTATAAAAACTCTGCTATAGTACCTTCATGTCACAGAAGGCAGTATACTCAGCAGTATAGATTTCTGAACTTTGATAATAAACATTGTATTATATTTATTTGTACCCTCTTCAGTCTTTGTGTTTTGTCAACACTGCCTGGAAAGTTATCAGTGTTCCAGCTGCCAAACTCAACACTTTCTGTAGCTTAACACTTACTACAAAAACCATAAAACATAGAAGAGGATTTTTATGTCTGTCCTAAATTTTCCCACAGATAAGAATGTGAACAAGAGTGATCATTAGTATTATTTATAAGTAATCAATAAAGATACATGATTGTAACCAGTTTTTGTCTCTTGGGTTTACTTTGGAGGTCAAGATATTTTTATGACAGAAGAACAGAAGAAATACTACAATGCAATGAAAAAATTGGGTTCAAAGAAACCACAAAAGCCTATACCTCGACCAGCAGTAAGAATAAAAATATTTTCTGTTATTTTTGCATCTATTTAAAAGTTGGATTTTTTCTATCATGCCTTAGGCTGAAATAAGTTGTAAGCTAAAAAAATATGTGATACAAGAAAAGCCTTATTAATCTGAAATACCTTTTTTTCCCCTCTTTTTTCTACTACAACAGAATAAATTCCAAGGCATGGTCTTTGATTTTGTAACAAAACAAGCATTTGATATCAGTATCATGATACTTATCTGCCTTAACATGGTCACAATGATGGTAGAAACAGATGATCAGAGTGAAGACATGGAAAACATTTTATATTGGATTAACCTGGTGTTTATCGTACTTTTCACTGGAGAATTTGTCCTGAAATTGATTTCACTTCGTCATTACTACTTTACTATAGGTTGGAATATTTTTGATTTTGTGGTTGTGATTCTCTCCATAGTAGGTAAGAGCAACTCATTTTTATGAAATGTCTAATTCTGTGAAAATGGAAATATTTTTGGCATGTAAAATTTATATTTTGGTTCAACTTTGTCACTAGAAAGTCTTATCCATAGGATAACTGAAAAGTATGGTAAGAATTTTTTCAGTGAGGGATTTCACAGACTCCTACTTTTTTACTGGTTGAAATTAGATCTTTATTCTAAAATCAGCAGAGATTCATACACATACATGAAAGGCAATTTTGATATAAACTTACAGTGGCAGTTGCAGGTGAAAGAGTCCAGCCATCGAAAATCCAAGAGCAAACTCTATGTGGGACTACTATGAGGGTAGGATGCATGCACCCCAGAAAGCAGGGTAAATCACTTTGCTTACTTCAGTTTTGTTTGATCCTGAGAGGCTTTGTGCCTGAGCTAGAGTGAGCATTGGAGAAGTAGAGCTGAAGCAGATGTGGTAGCAAATAATGATCTTTGCTTTATCTAGAGTAGCAAACTTGAAAGAAGTTGAGTAAAAAATGTGTTATTTTAACTTTTATGTACTCCTTAATAGGCAAATCAGTTTTGCTATTTTTGTATCAAAAAAGTAATTTTTCTGCTTTGAGGCACGTAAAACAATGCTTAATTCTTTTGTTCTTCTGTGAATTATAACAAACCTTTTAATCAGTTTGTTTATGTTCTGAATTTCTGTGTCATTAATAAGGAATATGTGTTGATGTTATTTTAGTTATGATTAAGAAGTCGCAGTTCTCTTCAAATACATATTTTTTCAATAACCTAACTTGATTACATAGAATTTTAATACTACCGTGCATATGATCTTTCTTCAGAATAACTGAGATTATTTTTGTTACAATTAAACAAAAGGGTATTATTCTGATCTCAGCATTTGATAATATACATACACTAGTTATCAGTTTGTCCTAAAAAAGTATACCAAACACAAAGGTTTTGCAAAACAACCTGCGTGACTAATTCCTAAAAATCTGTTTAAGTATTCTACTCTTCTTAAAGTTCTACAATCCTTTAGCAGTGGTTTTTAACTATAATAATACTCTTTACTGATTTAACTTCTTTTTTCCCTAGGTATGTTCTTAGCCGAGATGATTGAGAAGTACTTTGTATCTCCCACACTATTCAGAGTCATCCGGCTTGCCAGAATCGGTCGAATCCTGCGCCTCATTAAAGGCGCCAAGGGAATCCGCACTCTGCTTTTTGCTTTGATGATGTCTCTTCCTGCTTTGTTCAACATTGGGCTGCTGCTCTTCCTGGTCATGTTCATCTACGCCATATTTGGCATGTCCAACTTTGCCTATGTCAAGAGGGAAGTTGGGATCGATGACATGTTCAACTTTGAAACGTTTGGCAACAGCATGATCTGCCTGTTTCAGATCACCACGTCCGCTGGCTGGGACGGTTTGCTCGCCCCAATTCTGAACAGTGGGGAGCCAGACTGTGACCCCCATAAAGATCACCCGGGGAGCTCTGTGAAAGGTGACTGCGGCAACCCTTCTGTTGGGATTTTCTTCTTTGTCAGCTACATTATCATATCCTTTCTGGTGGTGGTGAACATGTACATTGCCGTGATTTTGGAGAACTTCAGTGTTGCTACTGAAGAAAGCGCTGAACCCCTGAGCGAGGATGACTTTGAGATGTTCTATGAAGTCTGGGAGAAGTTTGATCCTGATGCAACCCAATTCATAGAGTTCAGTAAATTATCAGATTTTGCAGCTTCATTAGATCCACCTCTTCTCATAGCAAAACCTAACAAAGTCCAGCTTATTGCAATGGATCTGCCCATGGTGAGCGGTGACAGAATTCACTGCCTTGACATCTTGTTTGCTTTCACAAAGCGTGTATTGGGGGAAAGTGGGGAGATGGACGCCCTCAGAATACAGATGGAAGATCGATTTATGGCAGCCAATCCCTCTAAAGTCTCCTATGAACCAATTACAACCACACTGAAACGAAAGCAGGAGGAGGTGTCTGCTGTCATCATTCAGCGTGCTTACAGACGTCACCTTTTAAGGCAAAAAGTCAAAAAAGTATCATGTATATTTAGTCAGGATAAAGGTAAAGAGGAAGATGATCTGCCCATGAAAGAAGATATGATTATGGATAAACTAAATGAGAACTCCACTCCCGAAAAAACAGATATGACCCCATCCACAACCTCCCCACCTTCTTATGACAGTGTAACAAAGCCAGACAAGGATAAATATGAAAAAGACAAATCAGAAAAAGAAGATAAAGGTAAAGACAGCAGGGAAAGTAAAAAGTAACATAGAAAGCTGTTTGTAATAAACTGTTTACAGCCTGAAAAAGTATGTGTTTGTGTCAACAGGACTCCTGTAGGAGGTACATGCCAAACTGTCAGTTTTTACATATATAGATATATATATAATTATATAT
>VXBB01009311.1:863818-883538 GCA_013399915.1 Illadopsis cleaveri
AAGCGCAGTGCGTGTTTGCAAGCGCAGAGGCGACGGCGGAGCCCGGCGCAACCGCTGCCAACCCAGGAACTGGGAGATCTGGGTGAGGAGAACAAGCCCCGCTGGCGTCTGCGTTTGTGAGTCACCCAGAGAGAGCAGCTGTCCCCAAAACAGACTTACTGGATCCTTGCCTGTGAGACCGCCTGTCTCTCCTGGCGTTCGTGACACCTGAGGCGTAAAGGGATGCGAGGTGAGGTGGCCTGCGGCACCCCTTTAGGGCTCCCTGGGTTTTTGCTGTCCCTCGGTGCTGCCCCAGGCCCAGCACTTTCATTCCCAGCCGCGCCCATGGGCTCGGAGCCCCTCGGGGTGTGCGGGTCTGCCCGGCTGGGCCTCGCTGCCCGGGATGCCGGCGCACAGCACCCGGGCCTGCCCGCCTCGCTGCGCCCAGGGCACGGACAGAGCTGCGCTAGCCCCAGCTGTCCCCCGCATAGCGGAATAAATGGGAAATGTGTCAGGGGATTTCTGTGTAGTCTGTGCTTCTGGATAGATCTTGTGGTGCTGCAAGACTGTGCTAGTCCTGTGTGAGAAACTATGTTCTGTATCCGCTCAGCGCAGCAAACTCTGAAGCAACGAGATACCTCCAGTTCATTCTTTGTCTAAAACATCATCTGGTGTAAGTAGACAGGAAGACAAACAGTTGTGAGAGGCAGTGGCTGACCCAGGCTAGTAGAGCTAAATAATGAACAGATTGCTTCAGGCTGCAAAACATGCTCAGTTTCCCATGTTCTTTCACACTTGATGGGTAATTATACTCACCATAATATTGCAGTGTTCTGAATTAGGATATGTTTTACTGGGGAAAGATTGCTAACAAAAGTCTGCCACAAAAGATTTCACATCCACATTAGTCATCCTTACTTTATCAGTGTGCACATTGGATTTTTACGTAGTGTATGTGGAAAATACTCTAAGGGATTTGTAAATTTGAGTATATTTGCCCTGAAAAGTGGCAACGTAAATAAAGACCTAAGGGCAAAGGTACTGGAGTGACATACCCTAGGGTGATTCCAGAACTACTTATGTGCTTTTTAGTCTTGTCAGAGGAAAACAGGCTAAAGTAATCTCTAAAATACAGGTTTTAAAACTTGACTATAAGGAAAGGTCTGCCCCCTTTGTATGCCTGTTCTTATCTGTGGCTATTGTTTCAATATGTTATTTTCATGTTTACTGTTTGAACAGTAGCTTAGGTTAGCTCAGCAACATCCCTCACTAGTCACTAAAAACCTCATCATAATTTGTTTTAGAGAATGCAGTTAAGTGCAGCAAAATGAGAAAATGTGGATAGTTTGTGACTAAGTATGCTTTATTTCAAAGTCTTCTTACACATCGTAAAGCTTTTTAAGTCTATTTAGCTTTTACTATGAAATAAATAGAACTTTCTTCAATATGTGGTAGAAGTTTGGTTGAACCTTGGGAAACCTGTTTGTATTTTGAGTTAGGTAGTATATATGGAATATAAAGCACTTGAATGTAGACTGTTTCTTCGCTCTGTGGGAATCCTTACTTGGGTAATAGTCTGAGAAGTGTTTGCAGCATGCACTGTTACCTTGCTGTGAATTTATCTGTGTGATAGGTCTTGTGTCTTAGTGTTTAGATTTTTGTTTCTGTGAGGTTGTTCTAATGACAATTTAAAATTATTTCCTGCCTCTATGATTGCATTGCTATGGCTGTGGAGGGAATAAGCAATAAGCAACTGCAGGAGGTTGTAATGTGTGTTACAACACACATTCACTATTGTAAATTGTTGTATTTTGGAAACAAATGGCCTTGCAGAGACACTACAGATCAGCAGACAGCCTTGTTTGGCACTTGTCACACTGGTAGCACAGCTTGCTTTAACCACAGACAGATGTTACTGCATGGATGTACTACATCAGTCTATTTGTTCACAAAGTGAAGGGGGGTGAATGGGGCTGAACTGTGGTTTGGTTTACTTTCTTTAGAGGAATCTTCTACAGGTGGTTGCTGGTGACTGATGGTTTTGGTTTAATCCCAGCTGGCAACTGAATGCTGCACAGCTGTTCACTCACTCCAGCAGCAGGATGGGGGAGACAAGCAGAAGGGTAAAACTGCAAAAACTCCTGGGTTGAGGTAAATGCAATGCAGTAGGTAAAGGAAAAGCTGTGCACACAAGCAAAGCCAAACAAGGCATTAATCCAGCAGTTCCCATGGGCAGGCTGGTGTTCAGCCATCTCCAGGACAGCCAGGCCTCCACCACATGTAATGGTGACTTGGGAAGACAAACACTGTCACTCCAAACACCCCCGCTTCTTCGCCAGGTTTGTATGCTGAGCATGACACCATAAGGTGTGGGATATCCCTGTGGGGGCAGCTGTCCTGGCTGTGTCTCCTCCCAGCTCCTTGTGCACCCCCATTCTCCTCACTGGTAGGGCCGTGTGAGGTGCAGGAAAGGCCTTGACTGTGTGTGACCATTGCTCAGCAATGACAAAAAACATCCTGGAATTACCAACACTGTGTCCAGCACAAATCCAAAACACAGCATCATACCAGCTGCCATGGAGAAATTTAGCTGTCTCCCAGGCAAACCTAGCACACTAATTTAGAAAAATGATGAGCCAGAGAATAAGAAGGTTTGAATGCTGTAAAGGCCCCGAGCAACTCGTTTGATGAGCCATTGAAGAGGGCTTACAGTTGTTCATGTACTCTAAGTTAGACCCACAGGAGAAATACTGACAAGGTATTCTCAAGAGATCAAAACAACAAAAAGAACTTTATTGGCAACTTTAGAAAATCAAAAGACTTTGAAAACGGTTTAATGCAGCATTCAATCAACATAAAACACTTCTCAAAGAATTGACTTGGCCCATTCAACTTAGCAAACTCTAATCTAGTTCAGTTTTAAGTTCTCGAAAATTCCAAGAAGTGGGAATTAGAAGAAAGAAAGACAGAAGAGGACACACATCAGTACTAACTCCTGGATTCCAGTGATATTCAGATAAAATTTCCAAGAGGAAGTAGGGTCAAGACATCTGATTGCTTTGTGTTTGGCCTTAAATACCCCTTTGGCCTTCCTGGGCCCTTCTCCCATGTGGGACTTCTGGTCATTTGGGCCTGTTAGGAGCTGGGTTAGGGGCTCCATAGGTGGGGTGTGGAGCATTGCCTCCCCTGGCAGCCACAGCAGGGCTGGGATACAAGCTCTAGGGTGGGGAGTGCGGAGCAGGGCACTGCCTCACCAGGGCAAGGCCTGACCTGCTCCTGCCTCCTCACACATGGACTGCAGAGTCTCTCTAGACAACAGCCTTTTCAGTCTCTCACAGATGTCTCTGGCAGTGAAGGCATGTTCCTAATGTATGTATGAATCTGAGAAAAATAGAGCATTTGTGTTATTGGAAAAAGGATTCATCAAATGGATGCAGTGTTAAGTGAAGGACTGATAGGTGCATGTAAAATGGTCTAGAATATTTAATATTTTTCTTTGTTTTTTGCTGTTTCTAGTATGCATCATTGTACTGTATTAGTTACTTTCTTACCCCACAACCCATTTAAGGAAGCTTATATTTTTGCTAATTCTAAAAACTTGTCAAATGAATAATGCCACACTACTCTGAAAGTAAAATTTTACCTTTTAAAGGTTTTCTCACTAAATTGGTTCACTTTGGGTGGATTTCTTGACTTCTTGAGGTCTGTTTAAATACTTTTGCACACCTTAATAAAGATGCAGGTATCGGTGCTCTCCCTCTCCTTCATCCTGTTTGCTCTATGGCTTTGACAGGTGAAAAAGAAAAGCCTGTTGCATTTCCCATTTCCCAGGCAACTGCCTTCTCTGTTGGGAATGCCTTCTATTACTCTCAATATTCTCATTTACTTGATGATTAGTCCAAGCATTTTGCAAGACCAGTACAGTTCTGTGCCAGAGTGTGAGGCTAGGTCAAAAAGGAGAGTGGGCATGGCCAAAATGGAGATAGCTGCTCTTATCTGCCCTCCAGAGAGGGGGATGAAATGAAGGTAATCCAAAGTAATTGGTTTCAGCGATAATACATTCTGTATAATGGGCTGTCTGATAAGCAAGTGTTGTTAGAACAGATAGAAAAGAATGTATTTCCTAATTAATGGTTCTACAAAGCAACCTGGAACCATGAGCCAGTCTGCAGATAAGACTTGTACCTAGTTTCCTAAGATTCTTTTTAAATTAGTCATAATCTGATACTTAAGTAGTTAAACATTAAAAGCTATTTTAAACATATATGAGACTGCTTTGACAGTAAAAGCAGTTTTTGCAGGTAACTGTTTTGCAAAACTGTTTTCTTCAGAGTTCTCCCCAACTTCATTGTTGTGTCACAAATCAGCACCTAAAGGTCACATCATTTCAGTGCAGTACTTCTCATGTGGTGTTCTCCAGAATACTGAATTTCTCCAGTGTATCATACCAGACATTATGTATCATACAGGTATTTGACAGGAAAATAAATCTAGTGTCTCGATAAGATTATAATGGGGTGCTGAAAGGGTTGTGTTTGAAAGTATGAATCCCATGTTATTACATGGATCCTTTGATCAGCCTGTTGGGTTTTTTTATTCACACTTCTGCAAACTGTTTGTGTTCAAGTGGGAACTGCATGACTCTGGGTTTGACACTGCCTTTCACTTTGCTTTGAAGTGCCAACAGCCTTCTCAAAAGGCATGATGTTCTATTTTAGTAATCAAGCATTGTTTTTTGTTACCTGGTGGGAACAGATACAAAGGGCAAATTGCATGTATACCCTTGAGATATTGTTTTATATAATAATTGCATTAGAAGTCTTCCTTTATATCTTATGTAGTATTTTTTGTGTGTGTGTGCTTTAGTCTTTTGTCTCTTATGCTTTTTTGAAATCTGTTTGCTCAGTCCCTCTACACAAAATACAGTAATGTAAATCAGTAATGTACACTTTGTACCAAATATATCTGGAAAAGATACATATGGAAGTAGGTATTTTTGCACTGAATGTAGTAGATATGAAATACAAATTTACCTCATTTTGTATGAACAATGTCTGTATATATGATCAAGTTTTAGTGAAAATTTGCAAGATATTTGTGGAAGGAGGATTTGGAAGTAAGATTTGAGGCAGCATTTTGTTTTCAGGTTGAAAATACTCAAGCATTTTTTATACAAAACCCTGGCCTGTTGGTCATTTCACAGCAGACTTGTTTTTGTTATAGCCTTGCTATGTCACAACTGGCTTCTTTTGCAGTTCCCATGGCAACAAGGATTTTTGAACTGCAAAGCAGGATACTGGTTTGAGGGAGTATAAATATTCTTTATTACGGAAGAAATTTTGATCGTTGGAAGCTGATCAGACACTCTGCTATTCCCCCTCAGGTTCCTCCCCTTAATCATCTGTGTTTTGCCCGTATGTTCACAACTCAGTGTGAATTCCTGTTTGAGAAGAATACAGTTACCTGCTCTAATTTTTTACATAGTATAAGAAATTTTGAAAAAATTGTCAAGACTTACTGTCATGATAGCATAGAAAAACCTTGTCTTCCAGATACAGTCTCAACAATCAGGAGGACACTTTATATACCTAGAAATTTGTATGCTTATGTATTTGTGAAAAAAATAGTAATGAGAGTTTAGTTGCTCAGGATTTGCCACACTTCTGCTAATGTTTACTTTGGCTTGAACTTGTTTCCAAGATGCATTCATAAAATATTTACTTCTTTAACAGACATACACTAGATTTTTTAAGTGAAAGATCTCAAAATACTGCACCTGATTCACAAACTTAAATTTATTAACAGTGGCAATAATTTTGTGTGTTTTTCAGTGTCTGTCCCTCACCATCTCAGATGAGCACAAGTGGTATCCTGAACCAAATAGCTGTAGGATAAGCCTTGATAGAGTAACTCTGCTTGGATCATTTTTTCTAAGTTAGATAGGTATTCTGTCTCATTGTTTTTTCTTCTGAGCACTCATTCCAAAATAAGAAGCCAGTTATTCAGATGTGTCAGGTTCCCACCATTACCCCACAGTTTGGGTTGTTTTGTAACTGGTTAGAAAGAAAATGGTAATTATACAGTTGCTGAAACAAACAGCACAGGTAAACTAGGTAATTTAATGTGGCAAAGCCTCTGATTAGTGTGTCTAAGAAATTTATCCTCGTGACATGTGATAGGTAATTTAGAGATGTATTAAAAGCAAATTTGGAAAGTAAAGGCAGCTGCCAGTGGCCTGTTGCTTTTCGTGGTTTGGGCATGGTTTGGGCTCTGTTTCCCACTGTCACTGTCACCACACACAGATGTGGGATTATTATGGAATCATGAAAATGGAAAAAAACACCACTTTGACCACTACAGCTGGAGCTACTCATCCAAAGACAAGCAGTTCTCCTGGAGGAGGATTGTACAGGAGAGAGCAACCTAGTATTTAGTAATAACTTCATCCAAATATCCATTTGTTAAAGACTTTTTACTACTGCTATCACCTGTGTACGTTATAGCTGTAACAAAATAACTTGCATGTACATGAGAGACAAATTGAGCCTGGCACCCAGAGCCAAGCATGAATACCCTGGATACACATAATTTTTAACTTTTTCTTCCCAATAACTTCCACCAAAGTAAATTAAGAGCTAATGTTGGAAAAATGCTTACAGGCTACAGAGGTATGTAATTCATAATGCTGTATGTGATTCTGGAACGTTTTGTTTGGAAATTCAAGAAACTCAAGCTGTTGAAACTGGAATTTTGAACACGGGTCTGAAAGGATTTATGGTGATGGATAGCAGCTGGCAGTGTATTGCATTGCCCCTCCTCCCCTGCCTTCCAGCACAACCTCAACTCACTTGGAAGAGCTTGAAGGCTTATCTTGGCATTTGTTTTTCTGGCTTTGCTTGTAATACTAGGCAGTGCAGTTTTTCACTGAATAATTTGTCCAGTGCTCCCTGAGAATTCACAAGAACAGATAATTGCTACCTTGGGTTTTAGGCTGAAGAAATGCAAAAAGTTTGGGGAAAGGGATCCCTTAAATGCAGTTATAAAGAATAAGAGGAGTTGAGTAACAATGTCAGGAGCTCTGTTGCTTCTGGTGAGGATGTGAGGCTGGTGATTCTGCATGAAGGTCGATGAATGGATTGAACAGCCAGCTTCTGCATCTCTGTTGAAACACATTAGGAGTGACAATGTGATGACATAATCACTGACCCCAGATTGTTCTCGGCTATAAATCCTCTGGTTGCAGTCTCCACTGTTTCTCTGCATGTGCCGTTCACGTTTAAGGGCTTTTCAGATCATCTCCAGCACCATCTGCTGCATAATGGAAAGAAAACAATTGTGCTGTGTGTGGAGCCAGCTGACTCCCTGAGTGGAGTTGGGGGTTTGCAAAATCCATCTCGACTCGAAGAACTTGTCTGTCTGCTCGTTCTCGCTGCCATACTGAGCACTAGTCACTAGGCTGCCATGATGCATGAAAAATAAAACAAGGTAGGGACTCATTTGCAGGGACATACGTGTTTTTAAGCTGGTCAGATACTTTATGTGTCTTCTCAGGCTCATGTTCAAGCAATTCCGCACATCCTGACGTCCCCCTAATTGGAATGAGGGAAACATTGTATTTGAAGCCTCTTGTCAGTGTGTGTTGGTAGCAGTTGTCGGCACCGGCGATGAGAAGATGACAGGATTTCTTTAACTGCAAGCATTCACTAGGTGTCAGTGCGTGATTGCACCAAACTGATGCTCTTGCTGAGGTCTTTGATTGTGGTACCTCTCTTATGAAGAGGGATTTTAAAGAAAATTCCTACTTTTGTTTCCAGAATGCGATATGGATTACATTTAAGAATAACTAACGAATAAAAGTAATTGCTTAAGTCTTTTTTTAAAGTAACAGTCTGATAAAAATGCTGATATTAAAATAAAATTACTGTCATGTTTGCTGCTTAATGAAGATAATTTAAAGACTTAGAATAGCTCCTGAATTGATCACTATGAGGCTTTCTTGTCAGCATCTGATATATTACTGATAAAACACTCTACTCATACTGCTGTTGATCCTGGGTGTGACATAAATTCCTATTAATATGTGGAAAAATTGTAGTTTTTATACCTATACATTATCTGTAAAATGAGTATATTCACTTAATTATTATCAAAATTATTGTTTTCCTTAAGAGATGTTAAAGATCCACTCTGTAAATGTCAGAGTTGAGAGGAAAGCCCCATGAATATAGCTAAAATTGCCTGATTTTCTGTTCTCTTATCATATTGTATCCCTAGAATGAAATATAATATTTACTGGAATATCTTGAATTTCTCGTATCTCACTATTAAATTTTTTAAAAAAGATGGACTAAAAATTTATTTAAAAATCAATTTTTAGAACAGAATTAATATTTAGTCTGGTTTTATTAATAAATGATTAGAGAGCTCATCTTTTCAATTTGTATAGAGTGATCAGCATTCGTTTAGAAATTTAAGTTGTTCCAAAATGGATATTTTTTGTGTTGCTTGTGAAAGTGTTTGGTGAAAACTGTACATTAGCAGGTTAAAATAGCAAAAAGAGTCATTCATAAGATATATGGAAATATTTGAAATGGCTTTTGTCTATTTTCCAGTTTATATTGAACTTTTCCTGTTGTATTTTAATCCATAACATTGAGTGGATGATACCCTTTACCCTTTTATATTTAATCTGTTTACAAGTGAGGCCTTTTATAGAACTGTTCCAGGTTACCCTCGGGGAAGTGCCGATGTTGGTAGTAATAGATAAGAGAAGTTAGCTTGGTTACAAAGGCAAGTTTTTGACTTGTGCTGTACACTGTATTTCTACATGTTCATTATGTAGGAGAGATACCGAAGGGATTGTCTGATGGCCAACCTTCAGTATTTTCCCTATTTGATGTAGCTGTATAAGTGTACCATCTTTGCCATCTTTGTTTCATCATACCACCTACGTATGAGATAGGAATCATCTGATCATCAAAGGCAGATTTCTTCTGCCCCATGGTCCCTCCAGTTACATCTGCATCTCTCTTCATGGGACACAGCTACCTGACTGGCCAGATTTTTCAGACAATTTTTCATTGAGTTTGTATAAGAAGATCAGGAAGGGGTACAGTAGAAAGACTGTGGAGGTCATTGCCTGCGCCTCTCCCTTACAGACACCCTGAATATAAACACTTGTTCTAAATAAAGGAGAGCTTGAATGACTTCTCATTGCATATGACTTTCTGATTTTGTGTGTCTGAACACTGAAGGAAAGCCTGTTCTCCAGCTTCTTTTGCTCATTAACTTCACCAAAAATTATTATCTATTCACAATGATGCAAAATAAAGCAGACTCTGTCACTGCTTTGAAAATCGTTCCTAGCCTAAGGCTTTACAGTTTGTGTAAGAAGTGAGGCTTTTTGGTTTTAATGACAACTTTGGGATTCTTCCAGAGCCTCTCTTCAGAAACTGATCTGAAAAGAGCTCTCTCTGCCCAGTGACAATTTTTTTTTGTCTTTCCTTGTTTGACATGTCTTGAGAAAGCTGTTTAAATTAGTTCCTGATTGTTGCTTTTGACTACCCTGCTTTTCACTGCCAACCCTGATGTTCTGTTGGTATGGCTCCTTCAAAGTTCGTGATTCTGCTGAGCATTTTCTCGGAGGCCTGCTGCTGCACTGAAGGTGATTAAAGAGGCATTTGCATGTCAGGAAATCCATTTGATGTCTCTCTGCCTCTACAGCTTTTAAAGTAATGCTTACTGTGTTTTTAACATAGCCAGTAGAACTTGTGTCTGCAAAACATGTAAAGAGAAATTCAGTCATCCTGCATTTCACTGGGGCTTCTACCTTGCTGAAATGGGCATACTAGCACTGTAGGATATTTGAATGTATGAGCTTTTTAGAGTACAGTCAGCTCTATGCAGTGGTAATCCAAAGCACTGATCTCTTTTCTATCGGTGAATTCTTAATGTAATAGGATTTTCTCTTCTACCAGTGATAGACATGTACTTGTTTGTTGTAGTTGAGAGCAGTTCCTAAGAAAATGAGAGGTTTGGATACTGTTTTTTCTTGGCCTGAAAGTGTTGATATTGACACCTTCATCTTTCAGAGATATAACGTAATGAACAAGCTCTAAAATAACATTGGGAGGATAATGCTAAGCAAGAGCCTGCCCTTTCTCTTGGTTGATATTGGATGAAATGGGGCATAACACTAAAATTGGGCTACTCAGTTGTGTGTAGGGATAGGTGGGTTTTCTTGTTCACAAGATTGATTTGGAAATAGGGACTAACTCTTGTTCCCTGCCAAGTGAGTGTTCTCTTCTAGAATGTTTTTTTCAGATCTATACATGAAGACACAGGTCGATTTTTGAAGAACACTGCTTTCTTTGGTGCAGCTGAAGTTCCTGTCGCTTGGGGAATGAGGACATTTTAATTTATCAGCAAATTATGTAAATTTTGAATTCCACCTTAGCTATGATGGAGCAAAAAGGTAAATAATGACCTGTCATTTTACAAGGAGAGAATTTAGGCACACTCTGAATTTCTGAAAAAGCAATTGATCTTTCATATAATTTTTCCTTCCTTTTTTTTAACAGCTCTGCCACTTATAAGCTTTAAATTTGCTTACTATTCATTCAATAGCTTAACTTAATGCCCTACTCATCATCTTTTGTGATTAAAGATCTTTAATCTTTATGTGATACATAACTTATGTTTTTTTCATGTACAATGGTGATTTTTTCTTTAAAGAGCCAATTATGTTATTAAAAACAAACACTCTAGGACAAAACCGTGCATGGAACAGGCATGAGAATGGCCCCAAGGAAGTGTTTGTATTGAAAGGCTGGTAGTACTGGTTAGTCACATGTCCTTACAACCTGGACATGATTTCCTTGGATGCTCTTTCTATGTCTGTTTTGGTAAGCTGTGCATCAGCAGCACTGGGGAAAAACAGTGAGTACTGCCAATAGCAACAGTGCATGGCTTTTCTTAAAAGTATGCATGGGGTGAGGTAGAGTAGGAGCTCCTTCAGTAACTTCTGGAATTAAATTTTGTGCAAGTGGATTTAAAATGTAGTACTTTTATTGGTAGAAATGTAAAACAATGTTAATTTTTTTATACCAGATTGTTATGAAAAAATGTTATATCTGTATAATGTACTTGAGCTGATTAACAATTTGATACCTCTTTTGATCATTGGTTGGCACATGGATACATGTAGCATATGGCACAAAATCCAAAATCTAATACAGGACAAGGGTGACTTCTAGATATCAGTGTAGCCTTGTGATCTCTGGTAATCTGTGTGAACTGACTGTGAGCAGCCCCACAATCCCCAATAAAAGTAAAAGGCTAAGGGCTGCTTTTAGTGACCAATATGAATGAATATGACCAGTAGGTGAGGCTGAAGATAGGGTAGCTGTAGACTCATGAATGAAGCTGGGCAGGGGAGAGGGAGCAGAAACTTGCCAGGAAAAACAAAATTAGGAGGATTAGGACACTGTGCGTGTGGTTGAAACTAGATTGATAATACTAAGGGCAAAATTTATCTAAATCTAGTTGATTTTTAATTTTACTCTTGAAAAAAATGAGAGATGCCCACAGTTGGGGTAAGCATCAAATGTTTGGAGGAAATGTATTTAGATATTATGCCTGTTCTTAATGTTTTTCCACCTCTCCTGTTTGAATTAGATATTTGTAACTAATTGTGGCATAGCTGCTTAAGCTCATGATATTTGGCTTCATGCATTTGTGTTTCTGTAGGTTTTATTAACCTTAGAGGCTTCATCAAGTCAGTGCATTGGTAGAGGAGGAGTAATATAAATAAAAGAAGAAACTCTTGCCTGCAGAATAAGCAGAAAAAGATCCCTTACTAATCTTTCAGGTACTCAGCTGTGTTAACTAAGATCTCATAAGGTGCCTGTGTCATAGCAGTGAAGAGTGGTGTTCCTCCCTGACCTAGCTGTCAGTCTGTGTCTGTGTTCCTTTCAAAAGGGGGTAGTACCTCCTCTTTTCCATTACTATGCTGTGCCACCATCACTGGAGCAGATAAGGCTGAAAGCCAAGAATTTTTATTTACCACTAATAAAAACTGGGTTAATAAACTTTTTCAGGTTTGTTTAATTTTGCCTTTCAGTCATGAGATGTAGATTATGTTTCAAGAGAAGCTTGTTTTGGAAGTCTGATGTTTAAGGCTTTTGTATTGTTATTTAGTTAGAAGAAGTCCATTCTGGGTTTTAGGAAGCGCTTACCTGACTTATACTTAGTTGGTATGCAAATAAGCAAAATTGGGAATAATTTCCATGGTAGAAAGCTGGTTTGTACATCTACAAAACCATTTTGCGCTCAGCCACTGCTTTCCTTCTCTCCTACTCGGAAAGATTCACATTTCAGGAGAAACTAAGATGGTGAAGAAGGTGCTATCCAGTACCCAAGCCAGAAGGTTTATTTAGGAAGGAGGCGATCCTGTCGAACTATATGAGACAGGGATTACGAAAGAAACTTCATTCTTTGTAGAGTCAGAGAAAACAGAAGTAAATATTTTGGTAGTAATACACATAATCAGGGAAAAGAAAAGTGAAGGAAGTTGTTGCAGGAATCTGCTTTCTGGTGAAGCTTTCCTTTTTTCCAGTGTAATAGTTCTGGAGAAAAAAAAAAAAAGCGTGTTGCATGGAGTACCAAGTATAGGTAAGTTGAAAAAAAAGGAGAAATATCCAAACAAATACAAGTACAAAAAGTAATTCCTTGAGTCGCAGCAGGGACTGGGTACAAACCTGGATTCAGTTTCCCTTACTCCATCTCTGTGTGTGTGTGGTTAATTAGTCCAATAATGGCACTTTGGAGCTGGAAAGCATTGCTAAGATTTAGCAGGTGCTGGCTCTGGAAAGGGCCAGTCAGGTCCAGGTGCTCTGCCGGGGAGCAGCCAGTGCAGCAGGTGGCTTGGAAGGAGCAGGTGAGACCGAAGCCGAGGGCAGCTCAGCAGTGCGGAGCTGCTCTAGCCCGGGGTGGGCTGCCAGGCTGGATTGGCAGGATCCCCCCGGGCTGGGATCTCTCGGAGGCTCAGCCCTGGGGTCGGGGTCAGGAAGATGCCTGGCCGGGTCCCAGCAGGGCTGCAGCAGTGGGAGCACAGCTCCAGCAGGACCAAGGGCAAGAGGCTGAACTTGAGGGAAGGGACCTGGCAACGGGTGGGCAAGGGCTGCTGCTGCCTTCCTCTCGGGACCACCTGCGCTGTTTGTAGGCTGGCCTTGTGCCCAGGCAGCCAAACACCCCCACCTGCACAGGAGAATGTCCTCAGCACCCTGCAGAAGTGAATTTCATATATTTAAAATGCTTTTATCATGTAAACGACTTTACTCAGCTCTTGATGTGCAAACCTGGGCAAGTTTTGCAAGAACTGTCTGATGTTACACAGGAATCCAAGGAAAATGGGAAGGTTAGGTTCTGGAGAGTGCACAGACCCCACTGCTAGAGAGGCTGTGTGTGCAGCCCTTGTGGAACATGGGGGAAGCAGCAGCCTACTTAATGCTAATCAGTTTTTGTGGCAATGCTATTTGTGTTTTACTTTAGTAACACTGTCTGTCTGTATTAAGAGCTGCTTCATTCTGTGACTGTTTTGGTACTATTGGAGTTTTTGTTGGTAATACTCTCCTATTTTCATAGAGGTTTTTGCAATACATTCTGATTTACTTGTTTGTACTGCTCATTTCTTTGGCTACCCATTCTGATAGTGTTTTAGGGATGGAACAGTGTTGCACCTTGCATCTATATTTAAAAACTATTAAGTCTAGTTGTGGCACTACAGTTCTATATGTCTGTTCATTTCTCTCAGCACTCCGGCCAGTTGAAAGGTGAAGTGTTGGTGCTCAACTCCAAATTTCTTTCTGCAGATCAAAAAGAAAATAGATTTGAAGTCTTCCAGCCAATTACTTACCAGGACAACATGTCTGTTTAGATGTTCCTCAGTATTCCCTTTTCAGTATTGCTTATCAGGGCAAAATGTCTGTTTAGGTGTCCCTCAGTATTCCCTTTTTTTCCCCACTAAAGAAAATGGTATTGATTTTTTGGATTTGAAACCTAATAGTTTTTTAATGCTTACAGGGAGGGATTTCCATTTTTCTAGGCATCTAAGAAGAGGTTTTATGTTAAACTGAGGTAATTTGGTAAAAAAGGCACCTGCTTTACTTGTAGAGACAGAATCTGAATGTTATGCACAGGATCTGCTGGCAGTTTGTTGTGATAAGACTGACAGCTAATGTTTTAGAAGCTAAATCAGCTATTACTTTGTAGTGAAAGTATGCTAATTGGTATAGTCTTGCTGTGGTTAAAGATCAATAATTCATTGAAGAGAACAGATGCTCGTATTTAAAGGAATTCACAGTTAATTTTATTGGAAAGCTATAGCTGAAGATTAAAATTTATAAACACAAAGGTATTTGTCAGCTTCTGCTGCTTAATGTTTTTCTTTAAAGGGGAAATCCTGGAGTACAAATGCTTTGATATGGCAGTAAATGATATCTTAGCTAAGAAGACTCATGTTTGATTTTGATTTTAAATGTAATTAAACTGCCATAAACTAAATGTGATGCTGTTGTCTTCAACTGAGCTGATACCTACCTGATTTATATAGAGAGGCAGAAAATAAAAATTCTCTGATCTTGGAAATTTTTTTTTTCAAACTAGATTTAAGAGACTATAAAGAGACTAGGAGTATATTTCAGGCAGATGAATTGAAAATTGTTCACCTAGTCATTCTCTGCATTTGAATTCTTATTTAGGTAGGAAGTTTTGTGTAAAGTTCATGCAGCACACTGAAGGTTGGCTACTGTATTATAAATGCATGTGCACCATGTTGTAGAGTTTTGCATTGCTTGCATTCAAGAAAAAGTATTCCTTTTGAGGTATTTTATAAATACTGCCTCAAACGGAAACAAAACATAATTTGTAGGAAATTCCTGGCATCTATCTGAATTATTCTAATTTGCATTGAAATTTCAGATCTTTATTTGTATAAAAGCACCACTGTTACTTTGATAATCACAAGCTTTCCTAAATACACAGCAGCACTCTTCACTGAAGATCTGGATAGCTGAGTCAGTCTCAAAGAATGTATACAGGCAGTAACTGTGTTCCTACAGCTGTTGGCTTGTTTTTTCCTTACAAAAAGGAGCTGAAAGGGAGAATTCCTATTCAGTAGTGGAGCTGAAGGTTTATTAATAGACCTTTTTTTTTCTTGTCTTTAAATTTTGTCATTACCTTTTAGTACCGAGTGTCCTCACTGACTACTAAGTAGCTTATTAAAGCTGGTTTTTAGATGTGCTTTTTTGTTCTATTTTCTTCTTGCTGTTTTCCCATTTTGCTAGCATGCAGATGGGGGTGGGGAGTGGGAAATAAGGGAGAGAGCATGTTCCAGAGGATGCCAGGATGACTTCAGTTATTGGATGGCTGCTGTCTGATGGATGGAAAAAGGGGGAGTAAACCTTTCATTCTGCACTGACAGAGCTGAAACACAGAAACCCGATTTACAGGTAAGGGTGAAAAAAATTCCTGTTATGAATAGCTATTCTTGATCCTTGCCGCAACATTTCTTGGATATAAAAATGCATGTGCAGGCATCTTGCTTGTTCCTCACAAATGACTCTGAAGCAGTTTTTCCCGTTATTATTTCTTCTGCCTTGGAGGTTTCAACGGATGTGAGATCCATAAAGAGTGAAATCATAGGCATGCCTGATGCTGGCAGCTTTCTCATGTGACAGGATACGCATTGCATCTCATTGATGCCAAAGTTGCTCAGTAAGCTGTAAGAAGAGAGGTCATTTTGTGTGATGGAAATACTCACTGTTGAGAGTACAGCGTATGCTACCAACAGGAAGAGAGTGCTGTAAGATCTAAAAATGCTTTCTTTGAGTTTGGATAGGAAAATGAACTGCTTCTGAAACTGTCTTGTTTAGTGGTGAACAAACAGTAAGAATGGCTCCTCAGAGCTACTGAAAGGGATTTTGTAGATTTTTTGCGTTGTTAGTTTTGGAATGAATGTGATTGATAACTCGGGTATAAAATTATCTTTGTCATAAAGTAAAAAAAATGAATATAATTATATGTATGAGACATAAATCTTGTACCTACAGCATTTACATCTGAGTTTTAATAAATTGTTGAAATAGCTTGCTTCTGCAGAGTTTGTGTTAGCAGCAGCTGTTAGTTCACACAGTCTGAAGATGGCAAGCAGCAAATAAATTGCTTGGTTCAGAAAGTAGATTCGTTTATCAAGTCACATTATATGAGAATATAAGAATACAGGAAGAAGTCCTGGCCCCACTGAAACAATAGGATATTTTGATATTTGCCTCACTGGGGCAAGGATTTCAATGAGTCAGCTCTCTCTTGACTTACCTCTACATTTTACATGTAGGAAATAATTGTTATACAGGAGCCTGGTTTGCTGGTTTGAAGTAAAAATATTAATCGATGTAAATAAATTGTGTTTATAATTGATTTGAGTGTATATATATTTATAAAATGTATTTATAAAGCTAAAATAATGGAATTTAGTTTTATAGATTTCAGAGATTAAAATCAGTAAGTGCATGAATCCATTTGTTTTTATATTCACTGAGAGAATTCCCTTAAAGCAGGCCTACAATTACTAAAAATTTTGCAATAAAGAAAAAACTGGAACAAGTCAATAGAACTCTTATGAGTGTTAAAAAGGACTGGAAGAATCTTTGTCCACTGTCCACTTATGTACCTTACCATTGGGAGTGGTGTCCTTTCCTCCCAGCTGCTCTTTAGAAAATGGAGCCTGGTATGTTTGCTAAAAAATCAAATAAAACCCCCCAGTAATATGCAGCAAATATCAGTGATTCACAAAATTATTTTGAAAGACTGGTGAGCTGTATCTCTTGTTCGTTTGATTGTTGGGGTTTTTTTTATTATACTGGAATGTAAACACTGGTAAATAACACTGCCTGAAAAATAGTGGAGTTGTATCCTAGCATTTGTTATTTTTGGTAATGGATATGTATCTGAAAGCATAAGCTCAACTGTTAAATTACAGTCTCAAATCCATGTATTCAAATCACTATCCCCCCATCAAATCAGAAATCTGACTCAGAAGTGCTCCAGTAACAGAGAGGAGTTGATGAAAACAGAGATGTACTTCCACATGTGTTTAAATTATTCTGTCTCCTTGGAAACACTGCTGCTGCAGATGGATTTGGCTTTTGGTGGCTAAAAATATCTACTGCTTAATAATGACAGCATGAAAGATACTGAATAAAACTACTGTGCTGTCACTAGTTTTAAAGTTCTTTAATGATTCAGGTATTCTACATGAACTACAGGTTTGCATTTTCTGTCCAGCATTCACTGTCGGCTGCTGCCAGCATTCCCCAGCTCGGTGGAAATGAGATAAGCTCATTAGCCTTGGTTGGAGACTCTGCTGAGAAGAGAGCATGTGAGTGGGAGGTAGACTAGATGAAGAGTTGGAAGGCAGGTGGAAAGTTGGTTAGAAAAATTTATGGTGGTGATGCAGGTAAGGTGGTGTATAATATTTGAAGATACAGGCTTATTCCCAGGGAAGTCTATGGTAGAAAAAGTGTGCTTAAGCACTGACTTTGTAAGTTAACAACCTGCAAATGAAAGAATTTTTTTTTTCTTTTATTTATTGCATTAGTGAATGCATCCTTATCAGTTGTATGTGCAGGCGTCTGAAATATCATGCAAACCATTTCAAGTAGAGTATGAAATTACCTTAAGCAGAAGCCAAAACCTATATCACTAAAAAACTTGTTACAAGCAAGAAATAGCATTCAATTACTTAGCATTGCTAAGCAATTTCATCTTTTAAAGAGTTAATTATTTTCAGTTAAGAATGCGTAACCACTACCTGCAGCAGCTGGACTCAGTGATCCTTGTGGGTCCCTTCCAACCTGGGATATTCTATCATACTTTTTTTTTAATCCAGTTCTTCATTATTTATTCCTTCCACGTATCATAACTTGTTTTGTTGTTAGCTGGTATTAAATATAAATATAAATATAAATATAAATATAAATATAAATTAATATACCAGTTTTTTCTGTTTCTGCTTCTTTCCCATTGGATGACTTCCTGCTTGTGCCTAGAAAACAGAACAAATGACAAACATTTTCTTAGTGGGCTAAATATACCCCTCTNTAAATTAAAATACCAGTTTTTTCTGTTTCTGCTTCTTTCCCATTGGATGACTTCCTGCTTGTGCCTAGAAAACAGAACAAATGACAAACATTTTCTTAGTGGGCTAAATATACCCCTCTTATTCTTTTATTTTTGTTGGTATATATATGATTTCTGATAGCATATGTTAGTGAGTATGCTGATTCATTTTTCATCATTGAAGGGCATTTTTCCTGCTATGAAGTATCTTAAAGATAGCATTAAAATATTACAAGGTATTGTGGCACTAACAAATAATTAATCCTCTGCAAATTAATACTAAAATCCATTTTTAACTGACATCACAAGTACCAAAGTCAATTAAAGTGAAAGTTGAATACTTGCTTTTGATTACTTGAAATCACAGAATCAATTAGGTTGGAAAAGATCTCTGAGACCATTGAATCCAACCTATGACCAAACAACACCATGTTAACTAGACCATGGCACTGAGAGTGTCTTTCCTTAAACACCTCCATAGGCAGTCCTTTCCAATATCTAATCTAATCTAACCTTTTCTGTGAATAAATTCTTCCTTATGTCCATCTTAAACTTCCCATGGCACAGGTTAAGACTGTGACCTCTTGTTCTGTTGCTGGTTGCCTGGAAGGAGGGTGTAGTCAGGTGAGTTGCAGGCAGTGATAAGGTCCCCTCTGAGCCTTCTCCAGGCTAAACACCCCCAGCTCCCTCAGCCACTGTCCACCAGCACCCCCAGGTCCTTTCCCACTGGGCCATGTTCCAGCTGCTCTGCCCCGGGCCTGCAGCACTGCATGGGGCTGTTGCATCCCCAGTGTAGGACCCAGCAGTTGGTCATGTTGAATCTCATGCCCCTGGTCTGACCCATCAATCCAGCCTGCCCAGGTCCCTCCACAGGGCCTTCCTGCCCTCCAGCCGATCAACATCCTGACCTAACTTTGGAAATTTGCTAATGGTAGACTCAATCCCCTCATCAAGATCCTCAGTGAAGATGTTAAACAGGGCTGGGCCCAACACTGATTCCTGAGGGACGCCACTTATGACTGGACACCAACTGGATGCAGCACCATTTGCCATCACTCTCTGGGCCTGTCCTTCCAGACATTTCTTAACCCAGCAAAACGAGTGAGAGGAAAGGACATTGTATCTTTCAGTCTATATGAGACTGTCAGCATATTAAGAAAGCAGATAATTAAATGGATTATAGAAACTTTTCTATGACTCTTGAGAATAATTTGTTTTCAGTTGAGGTGGACAAACCTGAGTTGCTTTAATTTTAAACCTCCTTTTCCTGTGTATGTAGTTTAAGATTCTATGGAGATAATAAGTAGTCTAAACATTATTTGAGGAAGTAAAGGTGTGATACATTGCTAGAAGTACATCTTTGCATTTTATAGAGGTAGCTGAGTTGTGCCAATCTGTCATGAATCCTTTGGGGTTTGGGTATAGAAGCGAAAGTTCTCATCTGGTAAAAATAGTAATGAGAAGGTTTATTGCATATTGCCTGATGTCTAGGTTGTGAAAGATAGTGATGATAACATGGAGGAGGTACTGTGGCTTTTTTTTTTTTTTTTTTTTTTTTCTTCCC
>VXBB01009311.1:883577-900674 GCA_013399915.1 Illadopsis cleaveri
TTTTTTTCTTTTTTTTTCTGGTTTGGTTTGGCTTTTTTTATAGCAAGTTGCAAACAGATGCGCTGAAGATTCTGCCAGGCTAGATTTTTCCAGCAATTTTCAGCATTGCTTATTCATGTGTGAAGAGAATTCTGTGCTGTACAGTTAATATCAGACCACAAGGTGAAGAAAATCTTACCATGTTTGCCACTCTTCAGAAAACCTCCAAAATACCCACTTGTCTTGTTTCTAAACTGTCATCTCCTAAAGTTAGTCCTTTTTTTATCTTGTCACATAGAAGTAGTACTATTATTGTCAAAATTTGTGGCCAGAACAAGGTATGACATAGTTAGTCATTTTTTACCTAAAATTTGCATCTGCACTGCCCTGTCTTCACTTGGACATGTGCACACATCCCTCAGTACTTAAACAGTCAAACTGGAAGAGTCTGTATCACAGTCAGCATTGTGATTCTAGGTGCTGGGGGAGTGTGGCAAAAATAGAGAGGAAGGATGGAGTGTCCAAAAAAAAAAAACTTTAATGGTGGTAAAATAACAAACGCAGAGACCACATGAGGGGCAGCATCAAAAGCCTGGGGGGCGGAGCTGACTTAACAATGTATAAGGGTACGTGAGGGCAGAGGTCCAATCCTGAACACGGGATAGGGATGTGACTTTATATGTCACAGGTTCCGAACCAATGGAGAAACAGAACCAGAGACATGAGACATGACCTATTTTGGAATGATGCTATTAGCATCCTAATTTCCATATCCCACCTCCCATGGTCTCAGGTTTATGGTTTCTGCCTGAACTACCTGGGCTGAGATATCATCCATGCCAGCTAGCTCAGTTCCCACAAGACTGTGCCTGTATTTTTAGAAGAAAAAAAAGAAACAAGAGGAAAACCTAGTTCAGAGCAAGTTTTGCAAATGTGCTCCAGTAAGATTGTGTGTTACAATTTCATGCTGCTGCTCTTGGAGTTCAGATGTTCTGAATGTGGACATGTTGAGTGTTTTTGTGAGTTTGTTTGTTTGTTTTGTTTTGATTGGTTGAATTTTTGAAAATCTATTAAACACTACATATTTCAGAGTAGAGAATGGCTACCCCTCTGTGTCAAGATGCAGAGAACATGGGGCAGAAGAGGAGAGCTGTTGAATTCACGCTCTCTCTCTAGTGGCTTTGGTGGCAGTGGTGAAGGAGCAGCCAGGCTGTATGCTAATGCAGCATGTAACACAGAGCTGAGTGATGTATACTGGGGCTGGAGAGGTGGGAAGGCCCCTTTGGCATGTTCCAGTCATGGCCATACTGTATTTTGGCAGGAGATACACGAGATTCCCTGCCATGCTGTGCAGTTCCTCTGCAGGTGGGGCACAAGATTGATGTTCACGAAAGAACAGCGTGGAAAATCAGCACTGAAATAGTGTGAAAAGGTGTTCCAGTGAGCCAGTTAGTATTACTACATGGGCAATCAGGGCAAAATTTATATCAAAGGCCACTTATTTCCAGCACTAGGAAGTTGATAGCATTCTAGTCTTCATTATGGAGCTGGACCCTACTGCTGTTCTTGCAGCTGGAAGCAGAATACTGCAAAGCTGCTGTGCCAAATACACTTCTGCCAGTCTCAGAACCTCATTCCAGTTGCTGGGAAGGTGCTAAGCTAGCCAAGTGTATGTCCTTTTGCAAAGAGGTGCAGTAAAGATGTGTTGGTAGTATGCTCTCTTCCAGATAACAGACAGGCCAGTTCTTCCCATTACCTGCATGCTCACTCTGCTTTAAAACTCTCTGTACCTGTCAGTAGGTAGTAGGACTGACTACTGTTGTAGCAGTGTTTTTCTGTTCTCACATTTCCATTTTAGAAAGAGCTGTGATTTCTCCTGGCCTGACCTTTGCTGCAAGCAGTCAGGCAATACAGTCAATGCCAATAGTAGTAAGCCGTTTCTGAGAGCATCCATACAAACTTCAAAATTTCTTCTGGGATACAGCTAGTAATTTCTTTTTTTCTTTAAAAAGGGTAGAAGAAAACCTTCTGTAGAGATTTTGGGTGAAGGGATTTTAATTGATGAATTTTCATCTTGAAAACTCAAAACCTAGAAGAGAAGTACCTAATACCAGGTCTTCAGTGGTGTTACCTGGAGACTATGGAAAGGACTTTGACATAGGATGCTGCTAAAAGTGTTCTAGATGACTTATGTGGAGGTTAGGCATTATGAACCTGAGTTTTTTACCCAGCTTCAGGATGTCTTTCTCCTGAATCTCCTGTTTCCCTCTAGGACTTGCTGTAGCAAGCTTAGAAAATTGCTACAAATGAAACACAAGCTAAACAGCTTTTATGGACAAATCTCATCTTGACGGGAAGGCCCTCTTGCTAAATTCCTTTGAGTCCCTTTCTACCAGGTTGCACCTTCATTGCTGGAGACCTGAACGATAAGATCCTGGCTTCCTGGTTGAATTAATATTGCCTCTTACTCATTTTACTTTGTTCTCTGAGGAGCATGCTGAGAGAAAATTTAAGAAAACTAGCATAGAATTTTCTGCTGAAAATTGCTGAATTATACAAGCATTTCATTCAACTGTTGACATCAATTGATGTAGCTAAGAATTAGAAGGCCGTTTCACTGCTGCTGTATGCAGGAGTCTTGTGTTGGTGATGGAGAGGCGGATATTTGCATGCTTGGTTCATGAAGGACCATGTGAAATGCTTTTGGAAGACTAAAGGAGCCAGATCTGTCAGCATCTGTACTGCTTGTAGATGCGAGAGGTGAGCATATGCCAGCATCGTTTCTGCATTTTAAATTCATTGCCAGTGGAGTTAGGTGGCATGTGTTAGAGTGTACAGCAATGTGTAGGCAGTCTAGAAGATTAGTGGATTAGTACTCAAGTGTGAAATCAGGAGTACTGTAACATGATGGTATAGAAACCCTGCAAAGAGCAGACTTGGCAGGATTTGGCTTGCAATGCCAGAACAGATTCCCCAGGCTGAATTGTGCAGTCTTATCCTGCAGGATTTGCTTGGTGCTGTGGATTTGGCTAGGCTGAAGCAAATGAGGGGAGAAAGACTTTACCTGTTTTAGGTTTGTGTAAGTTGACGTCTGCTATAAGTAAAAATATATGAGTAAAATTATACTAATGGTATTCCCTGTACCTATACAGTGTAGTCTTTTAAGTGGAATTAGCTTGCTATGTGTTTGTAAATTTTACAGATGTAGTACTGAAACTACCAGAGCCTACCTCTGGCAACTGGTGCTTATGATTAGAGCTGCCAAATACAGCAAAACATGTATTGCAAACATTAATTTGAATTCTGAACAGCTGTTTGATTCATGGTCGTGTACCTCTGTTGTTCACTGTTTGCAAGCATTCATGCAAATGGTTTTTTGTCTGCATTAATACAGTTCCTTATGTGAACAGTCATTTTCACAAGCAAGTAATAGTCTTTGTGTGAGTGATGATGTCACTGTAGGTGCTTTTGGGTTTGGATACCCCTCCCCTCCCAAATTTAAAACTGTCAGTTACACAAAGAGCAGAATAATTCAGTGCATTATATGAAGCCAAGCAACCACCTGGATTAGTTCACAACCATCTCTGTTGCTGACGTTTATTTAGCAGGTAAGAAAAATGTCTTAAAAAAAATGCAGCTTTGTTTGCAGGCTAAGAAAAAGACTTAAATTCAAAAAGAGTATTAATCACAACAAATAAACCAAACATCTTGGCTTGTGAGCATCAATATGCATGATTTGACTGTGAAATTATTTGCCAAGTCTCCCTAGAATGTTGTAGTACATGCTGACTGGCCAGTGGGTGGGAGTTGTTTGTGATGAGTACTTTGCAGTAATGTTTTATGTGTAACATCTGTTTTCTGCATCCTCCAGTTCAGTTTGCAGTCATTTGCATAAAAGTGTTTTATGTTCAAAAGTGAATCTGTATAGTTGCTACAGCCTTTAAATTTTTCTGTATTTTCAGTTGATACATTTGAGATAAGGAAAATGCAGTGTGACATGTAGGACAGTTGTTTATTTAATGCCCACCTTTGATGTTTATTTTTGGTTTTATTTTCAGATTAGAATTTTTATTCAGGTAGATTTTATCATGAAATGTGATCAGGTCTCATAAATAAACCAAATAAATAAGTAGTTGGATTTCTTACACCCTTTCTTATACCCCAGCCCCCTCCACTCCAAATGCCAATGTGTTCTTGAGCTCTATTTCCTCTTGATTTTTCCATAGCTTTAGTCAATAACTGATTTCTATAGTGAGGCACAGGCATGCTCCATACTTCTTCAATGTCCCAGATGATGTTGTATGAGCTGTATACTATAGCACTGAATTTTGCAAAACACTTATTTGAAAATTTTGGCTAGGATGAAAAAATTTTTGGATTTGTCTTTGTGACTTGTCCTGGTTTTGCCTGGGCTAGAGTTAATTTTCTTCTTAGTGTCTGGGTCAGTGCTGTATTGTTCAGATTCAGTGTGAGAATGATATTGACAACACAGGGATGATTTGGTTGTTGCTAAGTGGTGCTTGCTTTAAGTCAAGGACTTTTCAGTATCTTACCCTCTGCCAGTGAGGAGCTGGAGCTTGGCCGGGCATGGCCAGGGCAGCTGACCCAGACTGGCCAAAATGATATTCTGTAGCATAGAATGTCATCCCCAGTATATGAACTGTCCATGGGTGTCAGTGAGACCCTGATGATATGGCAACTTAAGTTAGGTGTTGTAGAACAAGTTTGGCAGTGTATTTTACCACAGTATCATAAGAAAAAATTTCTCCTGGGGGCACTGGTAATGAATGCACTGTCACCTGTCCACTCACTCAGTAATTCTAACATCACTCTTTTTAGGCCTTTCATTGGGATTTGGAGATACCTGCTATCTAAAGAAGATATCTAAAGGTCTGCTGCAATGAGATTGTTACCAAGATTCTCTAAAATTTCCAGCCTTTTTAGGTACCAGAGAAAGTCAAACCAGCCAGACTTTAGTATTATTTTACTTTGTAGGTTCCAGATAGTACTGTGACAGTGTGAAAGGTATCTCCTGTATTTCCATGGGATTTTTATCTTCTAGTAATAACACGCTGCTTTTGAAATTTTTAAATATCGGGTGCCTTCCAGTTATCTGGCATTGTGGGAAGGCAAAGCCTGTTGCCATGGAGCTTTGAGGACTTGCTTCGCCAGTCAGCATACCTGCAGCTAGAAAACTGGCTAAATGAATCTCATTGTAGGAGTATTTTCATCAGGGTGGAAGAAAAATAGGAAGTGAAGGAGGAAAAATTGGACAGGGGGTGTTTAAGAAAGATACATCCTTCTCGCAGCCCGTAGCCATCATATGCTTCTGCTGTGTCAAGTTGTCACTTTTTTAAAAGAGTCCTTAACTGTGTTAGGCAATTGGTGTTTGACCTAGAGCTCATAGCAATGTGTTAGCTCATTTTCCTTGCTTTAATACTGTTCCCTGTGTTTCAACTTTGTTTTGCCTTGCTATGGACTAATGCCACACAAGCATGGTGAAAAGGATGGTAGAGGATGATGTGTCACATAACTGTGCAAGGCTTTGTTTTGTTGTGAAGGATATATCTATGAACAGGAAAGATTCCAGTGTCTGCTTGTTACTCAGTTGTGTGAATTGGAAGGATACTGTTCCAAATCAACTGTAGCTACTAGACAGCTGTTTAGTAATCATCTGGAAAGGTCTGTTTCTGACTGAACCTTTCAAGCCAACTTTCGCTCTTTTTAACCAAATGGATAAGTGTGATACCGCAGATCTCTTTACCTGTAGCTGGTGGTAATTTTTCAGCCCTGAAGGCTGAACCTCACTGGTGCCTTAGTGGAAGTCCAGGAATATTGATTGACCATCCATTTGTTTTTCTTAGTTATGTGCTGTTGTTTGGTTCCTGGACGTGGACTTCTGTGTACAGCATTCTATACCTATATACATTTGCTCACTTCTTTTCAGAATATATGTATTGCTGAAGTACTTCTGTGTATTTAAGAGTATTCCCATCCTATATAGCAGTAGTCTCACATACCCTAAGTGACTTGCGTTAGCAAAATTGTTTTGCTGCATAGTTACATTACCCTTATGATTCCTCCTATCAGTTACGGGATTTATTTATCGTTTTGCTTTCCATTTATGTATTGAAAACTTGACTTGTGTAAGGCTTTGGTACCTTGTGCCATTAGATCTACCTCTCAGGTCTTCTGCTGAGATGAGATAGGATTTGGATTTCTTTGTGACTGTAATTGCTTCTGTTGATTCCCCAAAAATCTGAATTTACCTATGCAATTGTAGTTATGGTGCAGGACAAAGAACAATTCAGTTGAGTTCTCTGTCCTGGTTCCCCAGTTGTGCACTTAGGGAATCTGTAGTGATATCACTAATTTTGTGTTCTCACTGCTATTAGAAGTTTGACTGTTGCTTATTCCTGTTGGTCTCTGGCATATATCCGTGTCTTCTACTGGAATATATCACCCAATGAGCAAAGAGCAAAATAATGCTTTCATAAACAACACTGAGTTGTGTGTCCCATGCTTGTTATGTCCTAGTTCCTGGAAATGTGGATCTTGCTCAGGTACTGCAGGATGTGCGTGTAAATAAGGCTCCCAGATAGAACATGCCTTGTGCACTACTGTGCAGATGTGCTTCTTTCTGAAGAATATTGGCTTATGGAACGGCATCTGTTTATACAGATGTTATTCTAAAGAGATCTCCTGGTGGTATATAGTGTGTACAAACAGCTTTAGATACTCTTTAATCTATCTCTCTGATAGCCAGGCTCTTGAGTAATGGAAGTGTCTCCTTTCCCCCACATAACGTATTCCTGGGGAGACTTGATTACAGAGAGATTGGAATCAACAGATCTCAGGAAAGTGGCAACACCTAAATTTGATCACAACTACTTTGTCAAACAACCTTCTTAATAATCTTCCTAGAAGAGATTCAGGACAAAAATCAGGCAACAGTCACACTAAATATATGTAATGGCTAGCTATGCCTTCTTTGTGTTGTGGTGATACTCAGGTTCTGCAGTATCCCTGTACCTCTTGTACCTTATCTTGATTAGCTAGCAATGTAGAGCTAATCTATGTCAAATCCAAGGATCCTGAGACCCATTTGTTATGGTTCATTATACAAATTATGAATGAAATAATGAATGAAATAATTTCTTAATGAAATGGCTTTGCTGCTACCAGGTTGTAGCACTTGTTGCAAATGTAGGCTATGCTAAAAACAGGCAAATTTAAAACCTTTTGGTGTAAAAAATATTTGTTTCTGCTACTTGCTGGGAACAGTTCTGGCTATTGACACTCTCACTGTGTGCAATGACTTCACTGATGTGCAAGACACCATTTAGTCATCCAGTCACTGTGTGCTTTTGCTGGTGGGAGACAGTGTCTGACAAAAGGGCTTTTGTCTGGAAGTCATCTCAGGGTATGAAATGAGTTCTTGCTCTCTGACTGGCTGCACACTCAGGATGATCACAGATACTAGGTTTGCCTTGCAGTGCAGTTATGACTTATGTTCTTTGGACCTGGAACTTCGTGGCTCCTGTAGCCACAATTTCAATGGGTGCGCACATGGATTTGACTTAGGTCTCACTTGTACGATAAACTCTTTGTCAGCTCATTTCTCGCTCTCTTCACTGAGATGTTTGAGTGTAAGCATTTTCTTTCTCACACTCCAGCTGCTTCTTTACCCTCTTCTACAGTCAAGCTATAATCCTGTGGATTTGATATTGCAGGCTGTTGCCATGGAAATAATGGTGATTTCACAATTTCAGTGCTGTAAGCACTGCAGGAGACAATGGAAAAGGTGGTTGGCAAGAGATATAGTGAGGATAAGGGGGACAATTCAGAGGAGTTGTTTCTGAACCTGTATTTAGGGGGTGACTCTCAGTGTGTGTGTGTTTAGTTCTTTTATCTCTCTCTTTTTTCTTTTTTTGTAGAAGTGTTTTTATTAGAGATTGGTTCATAAAAATGCATTCTTACATTCTTGCAAAGGTTATTGCAAAGTGATGCTAAATTCCCCTTTCCATGTCCTCAGAATAAAAATACAGTGCTTTCTTTGCAGTTTATAGTAATTCATTTTTGGACAGAAGGGCAAAGGTTGAGATCTAAGCAAGTTCTGTTTGAGTCATACATTTAGCCTGAAGAAATCCCTTTCAGGAAAACATTTTTTTTTCATAAATAGTAAAACAAGCTGAGAACATCATGGTGAGCATATGTATTTAAAGCTGCCTGTGTGACTGACTGTATGAAACCCTAATATATTTGTTATTTAATTTTTAGCGTGCTCTGCATGCAAACAAGTTTGGTGCTGAGGATAATCTTATGCAGCATCTGTTCTTAGCATTATGTCAGGATTCCACATCTATGCTGAAATCTTTTCTCTAAATTAGACACATCCATAAAGGTAGAGTAAAACTTACTGGAAGAAATAACTATGTTATAAAATGAATTGAATTGGCAGCTTAACAAGCTGAAGGCAACTGGCATCAGATGAGAATTTTTGATACTAAAATCTTAAAAGCATCAAACAGCCTTTTTTCCCCAGCTATTTATGGTAGCATTTCACCAATCAGTATAGTCAGAGAGTAGATATTATCAGTAACTTTTAACTTAAGATCTTATAATTAATTTTCAGTCTGCAGTAGGAATTAATCAGTAATGAGGGTGATAGTAAACTATTTTTAATTAAAGATAGAGAAAAAATCAGATGCGTTAAAATTATCTAAAAATGTCTTTAAAAGTATTTCCATCTTTTTCTGCTTAGTATTCCATAAATGGAGCTAGGAAAATCAGCTGTTATATATGAAAGGGAAACAATAAGGAATGTTCAACATTACTCTGGCTTTGTTGGGCAATGTGATTAGGAAGTCAGGTTCTTAAGCATGGACCCAGTCCTTTGATGCTTGTGTGAATGGAAATAGTCTACTTGTGTGCCAGCAATCGTATCTGAATTTCAAAAATTCTCGGCAAGAAACTTCGAAGTAAATTAAAACGACAAAATGAGCCAGAACTGTTTACTCAAAGCCTGGCCTGGAAAGATGCAGAGTGTCTCATACAGCTCTCAAATCTAATTGCAATTGTGGGCATTTGTTAATACTGAGAATTACAAAAATCAGACCTTTAAAATAAATCAAAAGAGATAATGAGTTTTTTTTCTGAGTTATATTTATTACAGAACAATTTTTGTCACGTAATGTTTCTTGGTGCCAAGTAATTTTTTAAGTGTTGTATAAAAGTCCATTTTTGATGAATTACATTGGAGTATTATGCTTGACCTAAATTTTCTGCATAACTGAATATATATATATTTATGTATGAGATTGGCTATAGAATTGTCTGCATTGGTAGAATACAGGTAGCATTTACTTTCTGTCTTAAAGTCAGTGAGATGATAGGTATACTGATGATCAGTTGTGAGGTTGTTTGATTCCTTCTTGGAAAAGTTGTTTAAAACTCTTGGTTAAGAGCCATTTAGCTGCAGATTGTAGAATCTGACTGACACGTGAACTCTTTCATGATAAATGAATTGGGAGACCTGCACAGTAGGTGGGTGTTTCAGTGCCTCATTGCCTCTGTTCCTGTTACAGGTGCATGGTGACAACTGGAGCACTGCAGCAATGAGTGGAATTTTAAAGAGGAAGTTTGAAGAAGTTGGTGGAACCTCACCCTGTTCATGTGTGTGGGAATCAGATGATGACATTTCTAGCAGTGAAAGTGCTGACAGTGGAAGTAATGTCCATCCATCTGCTTCTAATCATTTTACTCGTAAGTACTAAAGGGATGTCTAAGGCATGATTCTGCTTCTTATACAAGCTAAGAAATGTTCATTTTACTTGTTAGAAATACAGTGAAAGCTATATGGGTTTTTTTGAAGTATTTTTCTGTTTTATTACATTTAAATGCTGGCGCTGTGAGGAAGTACTTATGTTTGAAAAAATAACTATTTCCTCCAGTAATTGTTTCTGTGAAAATCTTTATGTCAGAGTGAGTTTCAGAGGAAATTCCACATTTGCGCTCTATCATTCACATCTGGTTAGTATGATATGTTTTAAGTATATAGGAGAATGTCTTCCACTTTGGGTAATGATTTAGGGGAAGGGGGAATATTGGCAGTAACTAATTTGGAGGCCAGTGCCTCTGCTTGGCATTGTGTGTTCAGAGTTGAGAGTCTGTCACAGGCTGGTGACATTAATCTGATCTAGCCTCATCTTTGTTCAGTGTAAAATTCTTACCCCCTCAGCCCACCTTATGAAATAATGTGTTTATTCTGTACACGTACTCCATGAAGTCTGGTCTCATACTGTGTGCCCAAAGCCATTCTGCTGTTCAAAAAAATCTAGAAATATTCATGTAAATTCTTCCCACTTTTATTTATCATTTCTTCTCTAAGGAACTCCAGTAAACCATGTCAGTACAGAGTAAGTCTTTGAGACAGTAGAATGTTGTAACAGTATTTTATAAGCTGCATGTAGATTAAGGCTGTTGTTAATAATTAATACTCAATATTATACAATTATATTTATATTTAGCTTCCTGTGGTAGCCTGTGCTATGCAAAAATAAATGTTGTGCATATACAAATCAATTAAATGATTATAGCAGCCTTATCTTGATTTCCTTTTCCTCAGTGGCACCTATGGAAATGAATATGCCTTTTTCAGAATTAAAGGCAGAAGTGTTCATGCATGTATACACATGTGCATATATTTATAGTGTGAGAAAAGCATAACTATATATGTGTATGTGCTTTTTCAAGTGACATATATGTACTTGTGCTTGTGTTCATACGGATGCACACATGCAGTAATTGCGCTAATAACATACAGAAGCCTTGAGTGATATTTTAAATGTAAAGGTTGTGACAGAATGCCATAGAACTGAAGAGTGAAAAGCTACAGGGTTTATACATATTTTTGACTAGGGTGCCAACTATGGTAACAGAAGAAATAGATTTGTCTCTCTCCCACTGAGGTTTATGGATCTGTGTGAATCGAGTACTCTTCTAATAAGAATCCTGCATATAAGGCAGTACACAAATAAATCATACTGTTCTTTTTAAGGAGATTTGATTTGTGTTTTTTTTTCCTTTGTTCCTTGTAAAAAAAGTTTATTATTTCACTCATGGGTTGTTTGCTGGTTATTTTACTGGAATGAGGATTTCACTTCGGTTTTAATTCCTAAACTCATGGTAAGGGAAGTTAACAGGCAAATTTTGCTGTCTCAAACTTTATCTTAGGTGCAACTGGGATATCAGTTAAACTTCATAAGGCTGCTGAAGCATGTTACACACCAAGTGTGCTCACCCTACCATTAAATGTAATCCTTAAGCAGGGTGGGAAGAGGGGTGTGGTGTGAGCATCTGAAGGTGTTTAGCAGGTCTGAGAAGTCGTAGATGCTATTAGGATAAAACATGGTTTATTTAGGCAATTCTAGGAAAGCATAGGGAATCCAAGTACCTGTTTGCTCTCTCTTCAAAATATATTTACCTAGTTATTTTGAAAGAATAAATTAAAGGTACAGAGGGACAATTTGTCAAAGGAAACCAGCTGAAACAAAAAGAAGTCCCTTAAATTTCTCCATAAAACCTAATTCAAGGCTTCTGAGATGGTAATTTTAAGATCTGAGTACTTGCACATCCACATTGCTGCTTTTCATGTTATTAGCAGTTAAGCTAATCAGTTTGCTCACCTGCAGTGAGGCCAGTCCAGTAATATTCCTGTGTATTATGACTATTTTCTTTTCAGCAGGGTGATCTCTGCTTAAAGGGCAAGTGTTTGCAGTAAGGCAGTCCTGTCAGTTAGTAATTATGAAGTGTCAAGTGGTTCCAGTAAAAGGCAGGAAGAACTCTGGAATTGAAGTTGGTCTATGATTTAGCTCTGGGAGATGGAGAGGGGAAGACTCTTGTGGCCTGTCTTAGTCAGGAGTAGAGTTACATTTTATGGAGTTTCATGTCACACGGAAAAAGCCCGAGATAGTGTTTGGAATGGAGCTGAACCATCTTGTGTGGGGCAGAGGCCTGCAGATAGAAGTCTTTTTCTGAACAGCATTTGTAAGAGACAGAAACTAATGGCAATATAGATTTTTAAAGTGGTTTGTGTCAGTTTAAATGCCAAAAATGGGATCTCAGGAATGCTGAGAACACTGACCTAAAGCCCCTCCAGGCTATCTAAGATGTGTGATCAGAGAAATTCAGTCCCCTTATAGCATAAGCTTACACTGAATGTTTTGAGAAGAGTCTGTTTGCTGTTAATGTAGCCGACGTGTAGAGCAGGAGTGATAAATGCTATCACTTTCCACACTCTGAACAGGTTATTAAAAACGATAATAATACCTGTTGTTATAATATTCTTTGTTTGATTTGGGAATCTTGTTGACTCCCTGGTTAAATTCACATAAATATCTCCGGCACAAAAAGACAAGCCTGCACACATTTTCCATTGCTCTGTTGTTGTGTCATGACTGACTTCAGTTTTTACAGTTTCTATGACAACTGTGATTTTTTGATTGGTAAAGAATCAAGCACTAAAGGATTTTTTGGAGCTGTAAAGTAATTTTCCATCAAAGGAGTAGAGTGAAAATATCAAGATGCTTTTCACTAATCAGTATTGAAATTGAATTGCTGTCTAAATGTGGATACCTGCTTGTGGCAGGCTCCACATACACTAATTTTTCAGATAGAACAGATGAGAAAATAGCCCTATTACAGCTGCCAAATAATTTTCTGGAAAATTAATGATAATTTATGCGTACAATTTAAGACATTCTTATTTTTCAAATCATGAGGGTATTGACATTCCCAGGTTAACCCATAAAGAAAGGTATTTATCAAGACATGGTTCAAAGCAACACAACTGGGTTGTTTTCTGAGATTCTTAGGGAATTTTTGCAAATCATCAGCAAAATGGTACTTGGTGACTAATGATGAAATTACATTAGATGGGAGTGAAAAAAAGAGATTAACAGAATGTACAGGTGAACAGTTTGTGGTTACTGGGGAAATACAGAGAGGAGCTAATAAAGAACTCATCAGGGTGGAAAGACAGCTTGCAGACTATGTCATGTATGAAGGAAAAGAGAGAAGGAGGTTCCCCAAGATGAGGAGCTCGAGAAGCAACAGGGTGTTTTTCAGTAAGAGCAGGAAAGCAGTGGTAACAGATTTTACTTGGTAAATATGTCAGCTTGCAGAAAGGGCTACAGATTGGCTGGCTCAAAACTGGGAAAAGGCGGGGGGCTAATGAACAGAATGAGAACAAGCCAGCTTATCAAGATCAAAGGAATTTAATGCTCCAGGAGTTTGCAAATTCTTAGTCATTGAAAGTGACTCATCCTCTTTCACTACATTGATGTATATGGAACGTATTTCAAAAACAAATTAGAAAATTACTGGGAAATGTTGATTTTGATTCTACAGCACATCTGTATCTGTGCTACATTTATTAGAGAAAAGCCTTGCACTCAGAACAGACATATAAGGCCTGGTCTGTATTCAGGAGTGTGCACTGTCAGAAGGTCTGGAACCATCTTTTGCTGGCCAGTCTTAGTTCAGAATGATGCTAACACAATGTATGGGATGCTATTTGCTGATCAGATGTTGTCTGTGAGATTGCATAAAAATTAAACATGATGGTTAGGTATTGCCCTTGATTTGTTCTACAGAATTAAAATTATACCTGATCATATCTTAGCCATTGGTTTTAGACTTTCTATAGCAGTTGCTGTGTCTCTAGATGCTATTACAATATGCAAAATAATTCTAATAACTTTACAGTTATAAACTCAAAGAATATGGAGTTTCTTTTTTCTCTCACCAATGAAGCATTTTAGAAATGCAAAATCATGATGACCATGGCTTTTTTGACAAAGGGGGATAAACATGCCTAAGCTCATACATTTTCAAATTCTTTCAGAAGTTTTTCCTAGCTTGGATTTGAACTAGGCTCAGCTAACATTCTTCTCTGGAGAAATGGTAAGACTGGGAAGTAGGTGAGTTTTATTTTAGTGAAGACTTGCTCAATGGTCTTTGTAAAATAAGATCAGAATTTTAAAATGTATTTCTAAGGGTAAAAAAGCCTTAAGATGTCTTGGGCACTAAAAGAAGCTGTCCCTTTTTTCAAGTACAATAAAGCATTATGACAACATTCTGATACCAGGGAAAGCTGTGGGTGGCCCGATACCATTACACTAGCTTCTGTAGGGAAGTAATTGGTGAATCAAATCATAAAGAAGGGAAAAAAATTGATTTTTCTGTTACCAGTTTGTAACTATGAATAGATTCATTTTTGTCTGAAAAAAAGTTTCATGCTTGCTTTCTCCTGACTGCTGTATCCTAATGCTCACTTTTATTCCTAGTGAGAGTCCCAGTGGCCTTCAGCAGCTTTCTTTGAATTGCTTTATGTGCTCTTACAAAGCAAATGAAGCTTCAGAAAGATTATTGTGATATCCCCTCTCCTCATTTAGTGCCATGATTAGTACATATTTTTCATTTTATACTAGTCTACAATGACTCCTACCAGTCTCTGTAAAGATGGTTTTAAAGATGTTTTGAAATTTAAAGCCGAGTTAGGTTCAGTGGTTTGACAGAGTACATTGTGTTACTGACCAGGTTGGATGGGACCCTGAGCAACCTCATCCCTGCCCAGGGTGGGAGGCTGGAACTAGATGATCTTTAAGGCCCCTTCCAAACCAAACCATTCTGTGATTGCCCATTGCAGTGACCTTTATAGCTAATTTCAGACTGTAGCACTCTCAGTACAGGTGCTATTGTGCAGTGTTTTCTCCTTATTGAACGTTGCTCTGCTGTTCCTTGCTCTGATTTAGCCAAGCACTAATTTAGCAGTAGGAATGACTGAGGGGAATTAACTTCAGAAGGACAGCAACATAAAGGCACTACTGGTAGTGGATCTTCTAAAAGAAGTTTCTTCCAGGGGCTTGTCCCTGCTTAAAGGCTTTTTCTCTATCAGTTGATACAGCTCTTGTTTGTATGAACATGCTGATCTTAAGTCTCTAGCAGTGAGCTGGGAACAGCCTTCTGTGGGGTTTGGCTTGATTGGTCTTTTTGTGGTTTGTTTTAATAGACTAGCAGTTCTGCTTGCAAAGCAGAGTTAACAAGCAGATGAACTTGAGTAGTTTTATCTTGGTGCTTTGTAATGAAACCATTCTAATGCTTACAAGAAAGATGCAACTGTATTTTATCTCTGTTTGCAGTCTTACCAGCCTTCAGTGGTTGAGTTTTATATTTAGATTTTTCTTGCATCATTTATATTGTACTAGGACCTTTTGGCTCTACTGGGGACCTGGACCTGCTTCAGATGCATACAGAAAATACAGGCTGATTTTCTCCAATATAAGACAGCAACCATATACAGTAAATGCATGTGGTTGCTGTCTTGTAAACTGCAGGGAGGAATGAATCCATGGAAATTACTGACCCATGGGCAAAGATTTTAAGAACTTTGATTGAAACATTAGGGAAAAAGAAAAGTGTTCTGCTTGCTGGAGGCTGTATTGACTTCTTCCTTTCTTCTTCCTCTGTAGACCAGCCCCATCTCCCATGTGTATTTTAGTCTTGCTGAGATGCCTTGGTCCTCAGGGCAGTTCTCTGGTGTGCGCTGAGTGTGAAAGTGTGTTTAAAGTCCTGATCCTTAAAGGAATATAAAGAAATTGAGTACCAGTCCTCCCCTTGTACAAAATACTGTAGTGATGTTCTCAGCAGGTGCGGTTAGGAGACTATAATAGCAAGCTATCATTTCTTTGGAATTTGCCAATTCAGTGAATTAAAAACAGTTACATTAATTGTTTGATTCTAAAGCTTTCACAAGCTGTCTCTGTTCCCTGAGGGTTTCTCTGTTTGGCTTCCCAGCAGTCTTGCTGTGGTGTCTTGTGTTCATCTACCTGTTCATCTGTCTGGTTTGAGCTTTCAAGAATTTAAAGCAGGTGGGGGGATGTGCTTCTTCATAGATGGTATTCAACAATATTGATAATCATTATTGTTCACTAAATATGCAGCATTTTTGGTGTTCGGATTGTGTGACTACTGATGCTAGCCTACCACAAAGTATTTGTAGTACTAACAGCATTAAGGCATGTGGGTAACATCCAGTCCTCAAAGTTTATATTTCAGAGTTTTTATAATACCTGTACCAAAAAAGTCCTCAAAAAGCAAAAAAAAAAACCCAACCAACCAAAAGAAAAGACAAAGCAAAACAAAAACCAACCAACCAACAAAAAACCCAGAAAAAATAAACAAACAAAAAAGGGATAGAAGATAAGCAGCTCATTTGGTCTGAATTTACGTAATAGTGATATGACTGTTCTGAAGGGGAAAACTGGTTAGCAGTTATCAAGGACGTTGGCTTGTCGTCCTGTTATTTCCCAGTTCACTATCAAAGCCAATTAAGACTCTTTTTGTAATGTGGAGTCTTCTGTATTTTAATGAATTCATCATCAACTGTGTATGCCCCAGAGTAATAGTGGTGAGAAGGGGAGTTTCACCATCAAACTGATTGAAGACTCAATGACTTCATCCCAAGTGAGGCTTCAACTGTTATTACCCGTGGCTCCAGCCTTGTTACAGGACTTGTTTTCAATGGGTGCTTATGTGCAAAATAATAATATGCCAAGTCATTAACCCCCACTTGCAGTCAAGGTACTGAATGCACAGGACTTGCTGTGAGATTGTCAGAGACAGCTTAACCTAATGGTAGTGCTTATTGAATTTCTGAGTTACTGATGTTTATTGAATTGCTCTGTATGAATATTTTTTGTATTTGCAACTTCTTGTAAAGTTGTTTCTCTCCATTTTGGAAAATCCAGGATTTAGACACAGACAAAGAACAGATTTTTTAGTACTGAAAAAGGGTTTGTGTGTTGTCAACTGGTTATCTGAGTATTTTATTTAGACAAGGATATTAGGAGATGTTTTTGAAAATGTTTAAACAGGAGGAGTTTTTTGCAACAAAACTAATGTCAATTCCAAACTCTTTCTTATTTTAACTGAGATATGACTGCTAGCAAAGAAAGCAGCCATAGGCAGTGGTCATCTATAGAGCAGTGGTTACTATGGCAACCATAGGTGGCCTACATTTTACCAAAAAGTGATCATATGTCTTTTTTTTTTTTT
>VXBB01009311.1:900715-920368 GCA_013399915.1 Illadopsis cleaveri
TTTTTTTTTAATGGAGCATATCCATTGACTTGTACTACTATTTTTCATCTTTTACATATTGTTTTACTTTAAAAGTATTCTTAGTTTTGACTGATTAGTGTGAAATGGACATAAAAAGTTCTGGAGCAGAGATACCATTTCATTGTTATGCTACTATTTAAAATTAGTAGAAATTTTTACCTTTGCTGTCATGCCCAACTGTATGTTCTTAGGAAGAAGGTAACACAATTTAATTAATTCCAGCTGCATTAAAATAATGTATTGTTGGTATGCCTACCAGTGTGTGGTTTATAATGGCTTGCAGTGGAAAGACTCATTGTTGTGAATTTATCTATTTCACTACCATTACAAGTCAGTAGGCTACAGTCTGAATAAAGCTACCCAAACTTTGGACTTTGAATAAGCATCAAAAATGCTTTTGGCTGTAGTAAATTCATCTTGCCATTGCCTTTAAGGAAGTGAGAATTTTCTTAAAAAATGAGACTATTCTGCAGACAGACAGACGAGCAGCTAGGATGCATGACAAAATGTGACATTTCAGATAAAAATTGAGTTGGCATTTTAAATATACATTTCTCACAATGAGATTAACACAGAAGAAGAGGTACTGGGTCAGAGCATGTGCCCAAGGAAGTCATTAAATGTTGTGATTTGTCTAGATTTTCACTTGCAGATGAGCCAGGCCTGGATTTTCATAAAACTTTGTTAAAAGAGTTCTTCAAGAAAGGATTTAATTTTCTTTTCTAATTTTTTTTTTTTTTTGGTAATTGGGATGACTTTGGTAGTCTTCAGATAAATACAGTGTTCTACTTTCAATTGTTTATTGTGCGTTGTAGTGTGAAGGAATCTTTAGTTTCACATTAATGAAGGACACAGAAATCTACAGTAGAGGCTTTTGAGACCAAATTTTATTTTTCATAACTTAATGGATCACCTACTAATTATGAAAACCCTGGCATAGCCATGAGAGTCTATTATGGCATTTCGTGAAACTACTAGGCTGAGGTAAATCTATTCAGATCCATATTTTGCAGTCCTTCCTCACTGTTCCCATGTACAACATCATATGCATCCTGCAGCTGATAATGGAACCACCTCCTTATGTCTCCTGTATTTTCCATTTTCTCCTCTCTGCCCCACGCATCTTTTGTACCCTGTTTATTGCTTTGAAGTTTATACAGCCCACTCAGTTTCATCCATACTGCATGGCATGCTTTGCACATCACTTCAGTCATGTGTTATTAGATTAGCTATAGACTCATTTGTTTGCATACCTCAAAAAAAGAAAATGTTTTTTTGTTTGTTACCTTCTTTGCTGCTTCAGAAAGCTGGAGTTGTATGCTCTGTGTCCATTTGTGTACTCTGTGATACATGCAAACAGCAGCAGTGGTATCGGCAAAGAAATATTAATTACTTGTGTGAAACAGCCAGTACTAAGTGGTTTTGGGAGCTGATGTATTTTGCCTTTGTGATACCGAATTTAATTATCACCTACACTTCCTGTATTATGATCAAAAATTTTTTTGCCTCAAATCATTTTGATCCTAAAAATTCTTACGTATCCCTTAAGTAGACTGTCACAATAGCAAGCATTGCAGCCCTGGTTCTCAAGATCATAGCTAAGACAGTATGTAAGAGCTGTATGCCCAGAGAATTATGGCCTGTACTGAAGGAGGATGTGAAAATCACCAGAGGTCTAACTGGAGTCTGTACCAAAGCTAAGACCAACTAAGCGAGGATTCTTTCATTATTTTAAAGCTGGATCACAAGTGTTGGGGGCAGAATGGAAAGGGACACTCTGCTGGTTTTGGCTGGGGTAGAGTTAACTTTCTGCACAGTGGCTGGCAGGGGGCTATGTTTGGATTTGTGCTGCACACAGGGTTGATAATACAGAGATGTTTTGTTATTGCTGAGCAGGGCTTACCCTGAGCCAAGGCCCTTTGTGCTCCTTGTATGGCCACACTGGAGAGAGAGGGGGCTGGGGGTGCCTGGGGGACACAGCTGGGACAGGTACCCCAGCTGACCAAAGGGACATTCCAGAGCACGTGACATCGTGTTCAGTGTATGAAGTGAGCAGGGAGAAAGAAGAATAGAGGACATCTGGAGTGCCAGTGTTTGTCTTACCAAGTAACCTTACCCTTGATGGGGTCTTGCTCTCTTGGAGATCCTGAGCCTGCCTATCTGTGGGAAGCAGTGAATTAATGCCTTGTTTTGCTCTGCTTGCATGCATAGCCTTTGCTTTCCCTATGAAACCCACGGGTTTTCCAGCTTTTACCTTTCAGCTCTCTTTGCAGTCCTGCTGGTGGGGCAGTGAGCGAGTGACTGCCCAGGGCTTGGCTGCTGTCTGGGGTTACACCATGGCACAAACAGGCATCTCTAATGGCAAAGCTGCTTCTGTCACTGCCTTGTGCCACCAGCCCCTTCCCTCTATATGATGATCGCAATTTTGCAGTGGGGATTAAATATTAGTTTGTTTTTAGCTTGGCTTTTCCAAAAAAACTATATCCAAAAACATATTTTAGAAAGATATCCAACCTCACTTTAAGGACTTCAACAGATGGCAAGTCTGTCACCTGCCATGGTAAGCAGGATTAATGTTTAATTGTCCTTGCAATTACTGAATTTTGCCCTGTTCAGTAAAATACAGGAAGGTTTTCAGACTCCCTGTTGTTTCAGAGCAGAAGTACCTCATGTGTTCCAGAAATCAAATGTGCATATTGGCTATGTGCTCGAAGGTTGTATGATCATTTATTTTTTATATATCAATATGCTCTTCTGAATTTTTTCACCATAATATGGTAACTTGGCTTCATTGCAAACAAACGGAATTTTCTGTTTATTCTGTGAGTTTGCATATGGCATTGCATCATTTTTCATAGAAATTCTAAGAGTTTGTTGGTATCATTTTAACAGAAATGAGACATGAATTTCGTTTTTTAGAGAACAGATTAAGGAAATGTCTACAGACTGAAAACATGATTTCAGAGGTCTAAAAATCTCCTGAGAGAAACTAGTGTTCTTTGAGATCACAGGGTCAGTAGTACAGTAGCAGTTATCCACATGCATATATCTCTACAGCTATACAAGTCCATTTTCATTTTGTACCATTTGATAGTACAAAACATGATGCCATATTTTACATCTCTGCAGAGATTTTGATTAGCACTTTTGGAAGAGCATAAATAAAAAAAATCAGTTTTCCAGCTGCACCTTTGTGTTTAAAAATGCTTAAAATTCATGCTGAAACCTACTGGATTAGCATACATCAGCAACTTCCAGTGAAATTGGATTGATGCAGGTAAAATGTTCCTAACTTGTTGTTTGTGTTTGTAAATAAATTATTGTTGTATATTTGCATCCTTTGTCACTTGCTTGCAGAGGTATCGCCTGTTTAATATTTTGGAAAGGGAAACACCAAGTTTTCTGAAGAGGTACTTTCAAGGCTTTTATTTTAATTGTCACATCATAATGTAATTTATTTTTTCCAGAGACTGGAAGTAAGGGATAGGATTTATTCAGCCACAAAGAGCTGGCCAATACATCTCGAGTAGTAAATGTGTTCAGAGAACTGTGTGTAATCAGTAAAATATTTTAATAATGTCACAAAGTAACTTAAAATACTTGATAAATAGCAAGAAAACGATGATAGCATCTTCTCTTGGTTAACTAATTCATAATTTCATGTAAGCTTTACTGGGACACTGGAAAATGGGTATTTATCTTTTGTTTGTTTATTAGGATGTTATTTTTGCATGTTACATGTACTGATGAAGGAAAAATCAGAAAGCACAACTATAGGTAACCCTTCTTCTGAAGAGTGTGTTTGATTTAGGAGTTAACCATGATACGAATGCAGACATTAAATCTGTCTGGTTTTTGTGGGTCTAAGTGTGATAATTTGTCATATTGTCCTGATTTGACATGTCAAGGAAGGGTAGGAGTTCCCACCCCCTCCCTGCTTCTCCCCCTGGTACTCAGAATTAGGTTTCTGGTCTACATAGGAGACGAGCTGAAAAGGGTTTCATTTTCTGAGCTTTATTTAGTAAAGGACGTAAGTAACCTGTCTAATACATGAGATAATAGGATAAATAAAATGATAAAAGAACAAGTATGGTGGATTTTTTGTTGTTTGCTCACCTTCCCCTTTGTTTTGTGAAGAGCAATTTTGCTCTATGTGCTCTTTGAATGACAGGTTGACTGCTGTAGCTAATTCCCAGGAATAAGCATATTCCAAAACAAGGCCGAGGTGGGAAAATTAATAATTTAAACTCAAATAAGTGGAATTTTTTAATTTTTCATTTCAGTTACAGGACAGACAAATGATACAAATGTAAGATGGCAAACAGAATTTTGAAGAAACAGGTTTTACTCATATTACCTGTAAGAGGAAGGAGTTGCTAACCGATTGCAATTCTGCTTTGATTTTTTTGTTGTTTGTTTTTGTTTGTTTGGTTGGTTTGGTTTTTTGTTGGGCTTTTCTGTTTGTTTATTTTAAATATCCAAACACAAGGTCCTTGTCCACCATTTATCTTTATACCAAAATCTCTGGCTAACAACAAAGGAGAAAAAAGACTACCACCGCAACAAAACAAACAATCCCCCAAACAAAAAAACCAAAACAACCCCCTTCTACAGGTCTTGAAATGACTCTGCATTCACAAAGTCTGAAGAGTGATGAGGATGAAAAATTTACATGCTCAAATCTCAATCCATTGTCTTAAAATGGGGAGAGTGGAGAGACAGCATAAATCACTAATCCAATTGTGCTAGAACAGCTGCCCAGATACAGCAACCGTGAAATCTGTGCTAGCAACCTGATTAAGTTGTTTTTTAGCCACTGTGTCATCTAACTTAGCTCTGTGTGCAGTATGACAGTATCTGGATTCAGTGACTGCTGTAAGACATTTTAGCTCATGGGGATGAAGCCTAGTGGGAGTTCCTGCGCAAATGCAGTGTTTGCAGCCTCTCCAGAGGTGCTGGCTTGGGGCTGGATTGTGCACTTGGCACAGGAGAGATGTGAGACGTACAGAGATTTACCAAAGGCTGTAAATTTCTGAAGGGGACAATCGCCACTATCACAAATGCAACAGTTTTCCCATGTCAGGATCCATAAAACTGCAGGACAGCTGAACAGAGGATATTTCAGGAACAAATGATGGCATAGTCTTATTTTTTGAAAGGACCTAATTTAATTTTGTGTGATGGTGCCTGCATTTTAATGCATAGCATAATAAAGCCTGAACCCTTTGGCTGGGGTCAGCCTATGTACTAGTGTCTTCTTTTAGGAGTAGTTAAGCATATAAAGAAAAAATTCTTCTCTTCCCATAAATACTTTCCAGTGATTAAATTCAAGAGCTTTTCATTAGAAATCGCAATATATGGGAACTTGGAAGATTTCTGTGACTACAAGGTCCCTCATAACACTTATTTTCCCTAGAAATGTAGAATAAAAAGACGTGTTCCATGTTGCAATTGCTGTAAAATTTATGTTGTATATTTGGGGTTTGTGTTATAAGTTGTGGCCTGTGGTTTCCTTTCTGAGAGTTTTGCTCAGGTGCCAGTATTAGCTAAAAAAAAATTAGATAATTATTTACTGGGGACAACAAAATCCACTATCCAGAGAGCAAAATTAATTTGTAGGTTTTGTACTTATGATGTAAGCTATAAAATGCATGACTTGCCCATTTCAGGGTTGGGAGACAGTTTAAAACCCCAAAGTAATTCCACTGCACAAGGTATGTATTATGTAAAGAATAAGCATTTTGATAGTATCTCTACCCTTTTGTCTGGTAAGACACAGATTTTGTTGATAGTATGATGTAGTGTTTGAAATGTGACACAGGGAATTCTGAGACTTGCATTCTATCCTCTAGAGTTTCCTTCCTTTGGGAATTCGAAGAATTCATTAAATAAATCTGACCAGAGGAGATTAAAGCCCTCTTTCAGCAAGGTGCTTAAGTTGGATTCATGGTTAATCAAAATAATTGTGCTAGGACCATTGCTTTCTAATATTTGTTCTCACTCAAATGGGGCCTTAAAAAAATCAACCCTCTAAAATGGCAGCAGAATAGGTAAAGGATGCTGATGAACAATTTCCAAAAAGCATACTATTCACAATATTTTAAGAATCTATTTCTTTCTACCTCTATTTCTTCATTACTATTCCTATTATCCTTTTGATTGTTTGAAAAGCATTATAATTCAGTGGTCTGGTTTAGTACTTAAGTAAGTCCTAGACACATTCTTGTTATTTCTAATCCATCAAGAGTACCCAACAGCTCCTTTATTTTCTTTATACCAGTCTAATGAGGTTAGAAAGGTCAGAAGAAACTAGCAAGAAGGGTCAGAGTGGCTTATGCAAGGGTCCTTTTCTGTAGGCTGATATTCAGCATGCTGTGAATGGGTCTGGCTATAGTATTTGCATTCTGCAGTGAAATAATGACATGAGCAATTTGACAAGTAGGCTTCATTATCCTTTCCCACAAAATGTATTTCCACAACTAGAGCAATTAGTAGGGATTATCTTTGAGAGGAGAAATAAATGGCTTTTAACCACTTCATGTGTACTAAAATACTGCTAGATGCTTTAAATTTTTCCCATTTGGAGAATTTATTTTGTCTTTTAAATACAAGTGTAAAGATACCACTCTGTATATGAAGAAACAGTACTATCCCATCCACTTACTGGTCTAACTTAGAAGTAGTATCCTGAAGTTCATATTAGACTTAAATTTCCAGACCTGACATTAAAATTTTCCTTCCTCCCCACCTATTATTGCTGAAAGTGCAAAATATTTTCTTCCTGTAAAATTTTGACTTGTTCAATGGAACAGGTTCTCTCTAACTGGTGGTCTTGAAGACAATCTCTTGCTTGTAACCACTAAAAGCACAGTTGACGGATGAGTAACAATAAGATTTTTTTTTTTTTTAATTCAAATGGAGATGCTAGGTATGGAGTAGTTAAATTGCTCAGAGTCCCACAGAAGTCCTCGTTACAACTGGATTTCAGGATGCAACTGATCTTGCAAACTGATTTCACATCTCTTCTGCTAGTCCAATGCAAGCAGTTCAGTAGGTTCTTCTTTTTACAATCCAGAGAAAAGTTTTGAAATACAGCCATTAGATAAAGTATTAATAACACCTGTATACTGAAAATAAAAGCAGTCTAGCATTTAATAAGGACTTGGCATCCTATTTGTTACCAGTTTTTTGTTCCTACTGCTGAATTGTATGCAGTCTGGCTGTGGCTTAAGAGTCCTCATTGGTTACCCATTGTCTAGTAAAAAATTCCTCTACATTTTATTTGACATTTATTATGTGACATCTCAACTTTTGGGTTTGTTTTCTGAAGATTTGACTTTGGCTGATGATTGGGTGTTGGATAGAGACCATAGTGTTGGATATCACTGTCAGATTCACCTTATTTGTATGCATGGAACAAAACACTGGATGTGCAGACAGGCAGGAATTTTCATTTCTGGTTCAGGCTGTATTTGACTCAGCTGTCAGCTTGTCTAGTGTTTGGGTTTTGGCATTTCCCACACCCATTGATAGTAGTCTGAGGTCACTGGTATATTTTCACCAAATTCTCTGGTTTTTAATAGCAGAGTGAAACCTTTCACCTTGCACTTCTTGCTCAATGAACTTCGCACTTTGTGAATTTTGCTGCTGCGTTTGCTGGAGGGTTAGGATGCAAGGGAATTCCTTTTTATTGCTTTTTCTTTTTTAATGATAGAGTTATGTTCCTAGCATAAATTGGCCATCGGTGCCACAGTATGGTATTTCTGGTATTCTCATTCAATTAATTTTTCTCTGTCGTTCATTTATTTTAGGATCCATGTGCCTTATTTTCAGCACTTATATATTAGATAAAAATATATTTCTTAGATCTCAAACCAAACATTTTGGCCTCATCTTTCACAGTTCATCTTCAAGAATTTAATTTCATCTTCTGAAATGTTGGCTTCCCTGTGCTTTTTTCCACTCTTGGTTCTTTTATTGTTCTAATTGCTACTCAGTTTATTTTTGGAAAGTCACTTTGTTCCTTCCATATCTTACAACTTCATAGAAAGTAATATTTTTAGGGGCCTTTTCATTCTCATCTGTACTTTTTCTGGTTAATTTTTTTTTTAAAAAAAGCTTATGTATAATGTTCTTGCTAACGACATATGCATCCTCAGATTTTTACTGTAAGATTGTTTTCCAGTAAGTGGTTTGTCTCTCCTCCAAAACAGTTGACTGAACTCAGCTGTGAAGCAAAAGAAAAATCATATGCAAACTTCTTAGCAATTTCCATCTCAATATTACAAAATCCTGACCTTAAAAAAATGCATTTTTGCATTCTCTTGTATGTCTCAATACTGCTTTGAAAGTAATGTTACTTTGACCTGCTGATGCATCCCGATTAGCATCACTTTTTACTGTCATAAATGTGCTTTCTTTTTCTCTGCCTCTTGAAACAAGCAAGTTTTTGGTCTTTTCCTGTCCACTTACCAGTCAGGGTTCACCAATATTGGTAATTTTTAAAATTTTTAAATCACCTGCTGTTTCAAATGTTTTGGAGAAGTTCCTGCAAATGTGTTTAATTGTTTTTTAAAATCTCTTTTAAAGCTTGCCTTCGTCATTATGTGTATAAAATTGTCAGTTGTCATGCAAAAATAACTGTTACAAGATGACAAGTGGTAGCTCTTTGTTTCTCTGCAGCACTAGGTCTTTGAATCCATCGTTGCTTCCTGCTTGACATTTAAGATACTTAGCTTCTAAGATTATATATCAGGTTATATATAGCTTTTAAGGCTGTAAATGCCGTCATTATTGTGGTATACTAATTTAAGGCATCAGGCAAGGTTTGTGGGGAAATTAGCATTTTTTAATTAGATTAGCTTCTACAGCTAGAAAAGTAGGCAGGCTTTTGTGTCTCTGACCCCTTTCTCTGTCCTCAAAGGGTTTGATTTTCCTACTCATCTCAGTTTGTCTACTTCAAGATACTGCTGTTCTCTACAAACTGCCTGTGTCATTGCTTGACACACTGAATGTCACGACAAGGCTGGCAGCTGCTGATCTGGGTCTGTTCCTGTGTGATTATGATCATAAAGCAATTTTTGAGTTGTTTGCAATTTTGCAACTAGAGAAAAGAATAAGAAGATCAGCACAGAGCATGTACCAATTTGCTGTTGTGAGTATGTAGCAAGCTAAATGTGACAGCTTTTCAGGAATTCTCACAGTGCTGGAGATAATAAGAAAAACTGCAGGATACACACTGCAGAGTTATGAACTCATTGCCATTGTAAATGACACAGAATATGTTTTCTGAATGTAAATGGGCCACTCCTGTCTCTCAATCCAAGACATCCAGGGCAGTGAGAATGTCTTTTGCTCTGGAAAAGTAGAACATTTGGCGCTGGCAGATCTTTGTATTTCTTGAAATATTAAATGGCTGAAGTCTGCATTTGCAATCCTGTATCCTAGAGCCTATGTAAGTGGGCATAGGGCAGGAGAGCAATTCCAGGCCGGCAGCTAGAACAGTGCTAGTGTCACTGAAATCTGCCCACCCCAGAAGATGGAAAGAGAGCCAAGGATCTTGCTTCTCAAGGATCTGCTCTTCAGTCACAAAACTGGTGAGTTCCCCTATGAGCTTGGAGCTGTTGATGTGGTAAAAGTCTGTTAACATCAAATGACAGCTGGTGCTGTCAGCTTGCACCTTTGCTGTGACCTAGAAGGTCAAAACAGACACACTGACTATGCTATTTCTAAATATCTGACAAGTCTAGTATTATCTCAACTTAATATAGCAGAAATAAACATGGTCCTCATGTTCCTAAAAGGGAAAATATTATGATGGAAACGACATTATCCTCAGTGCCTAAAGATGTTACGCCAAAAGAATTAATCTCTTCGAGGAGTCACAATCATTGCAGGGATGCCAAAAACCACACTGAGTTGGTAATTGCTTCTTTTCTGCAAGGCAGGAAACTGTCAGATGATGCAACTTTGTATCAGGTGGTATCAGCGGTCCCTATGGTTTTGCCTGTCCCATAAATTGGTGATCCTAATGCAAAGTATTTGAATGTAATCCTGCTTGAAAGTCTAATTTATTTTTTTAAGATGTTCACTGGAAAGTATGTTGAAGAATGATTTTAAAAGGGAAAAAAAATTCCTCCTTTGCAAGTGCACCAACACAAGAGGCTGCAGTCTTTAGGGACTGTAGTCTGACTTCCTCAGCCCTTGGCTATTGTACTGCTGTCAGGGTGATAAGTGTGTCTACTTAATATTGTGAACAAAAAATCCAACTGAAACATTAAGTTCTGCAGCTGGTAGGTTTCAAGCAGTTTAATTAAAAAAAAATCATGATGGTTTCTGAAATGCTGAAATCTTGAAAGATATTTGAATATAAAAATTCTCTAATTAAAGTCTTTATTTAGTTCTGATCCCTTTTAGGTAGAAATCTTAGATAAAACAGTCACTCAATAACTGCTTCTACAAAAGAACTTCCAAACTTGATCATGTTGCAGAAATGTTGATCCTTGCACAGTCTCAGGGAATCTAGCTACTACACTTAACCCTTTACCTGCTTGGAAAGTTAGACCAAAACCACGCTGTTTTGAACTTTGAACACCAGCTGAAAATAGTGTAATCAAACTATAAATCAGTCCATTTTGATCTCTGAAGTTATACCAGAGCATCCTGGAACTGTCCACTGATTTGCTAATATGAATGTGGTTATTTAAATACTGCTATCCATCTTCTTCCTATATGAAAGAAATGACAGTCAGTATTCCTTAGAAAGCATATTTCTGAATTGGACTGGCTTACCTTCATAGAATAGAATCATAGACTTGGGTTTGAAGGGACCCTAAAGATCATTTAATTCAAAGCCTTCTGCCATGGACAAGGATGTTACGCACTTAGAACAGATTGCTCAAAGCCCTATCCAACCTGCCCTTGAACACTTCCAAGGAGGGGACGTCCACAACTTCTCTGGGCAGCCTGTTCCAGTGCCTCACTACCCTCTGACTCAAGAATTTCTTCCTAATGTCTAATCTAAATCCCCCCTGTTCTAATTTAAAACAGTTCCTCCTTGCCCTATCACTCTCTGCCCATGTAAAAAATGACCCTCCTTCTTTCTCCCCTTTTAAGTACTGGATGGTCACAATGAGATCTTCCTGAACTCATCTCTTCTCCAGGCTGAATAGCCCCAATTCTCTCAGCCTGTCCTCACAGGAGATGTTCTCCAGCCTTCTGATGATCTTTGTGGCTCTCCTCAGGACCTGCTCTAACCAGTCTGTGTCTTTCTTGTGCTGAGGACTCCAGAGCTGGCCTCAGTTCGTCAAATGGACTCTTCTGACAGTAGAGGGGCAGAATCAGCTCCTTTGACCTGCTGGCCACTCCTCTTTTGGTGCACTTGGATTTTCTGGTCTGTGAGTGCACACTGCTGGCTCATGTACTTCCTGAACCCTTAGAATGTTACAATGACATAGCAAAAGGTTTGCTTTTTTGCAAAAAGCGGTTCAGCTTTTAACTTGATGGAAATTACATACACATGCTAGGAAAATTATTTTGGATGCTAATATATATGAAAAGATTTTAAATTTAATTTCTTTAACACTTAATGTTAGGGCAAGTGAAATCATTATTGTGTTTTTAGGGTAGGAGAAGGGAAATTACCTGCAAAAAGACTTTTCGTTCATTAATGTAGGCTGCTGCCACGGAACATTTGGGGGGAGGTAGGTCTGGGGAGGATCTGTGTTGTGTTTTGCTGGTAGAGAAAACTCAGCATAAGCAATAAAATTCCCATTGCTGTACTGATGTTATCACTGATGCTGGTAGACAAACCAAGTAAACAAAAATTATTTTCAAGCTCTCCTGGATACACAAGAAATCAATGCTGGCTAAATGGGAATGGACACAATTATTAAAGAAGAATCAGTTTCTGTTCTTTGGCTGTTTGAAACAGTGAAAAGCTACCTTACAACCTAGAATTCAGTGTTTTTTCAAGCTTTAAATGATTGTGTTGTATGTGGGATGTACAAAGGTGGAAAAAAGTGTTGTAGCAGATTCACTTCCTGTGGAATGAGATCCTAAGCTGATGTTCAGCAATTCTAGGCAGGCGCCTTTAATTTTAGAATTTAGATATCTTCTTGTCTATAGGGTTGAAAGTCCACTATGTAACATTATGTATTTTATTCTAAGTAGTGTATTGAAAATGTCTTGTGTTTTAAGTTGGAATGCTTCATAAACTAACTGCTGTAAAATGTAAAAACCTATTTACATTGCTGCTTAGATATGTCTGTGTGTCTGGTATATTTTCACATCTGTCTCTGCTCAAAATACTTGTTTTTGTGGTAGATGAGAACAAATTTGAAGATTGTAACAATAAAAAAATACATCTTGGTGTGGAAGATCAAAACTAAAGAGCTTATCTGCTTCACTGTGGAAGTTTGAAGACAAGGAACGAGGTAATGTTGCTGGTTTAGCAACAGTGGTGCTTTAGGAAGGTCTGTTGATGATAAGTCCAGTGAGGAAAGCCAGTCTGCTTCCATCTGGACTTTTTTCCTGTTCCAACTGCATTGACTCAGTAAACTTCTTTTTGGTTTACTATGGTACGTAAAAGGGAACTAGAAAAATCAAATAGTTGGAGAGAGAAAATACTAGCTATCATGCTTGCTTCAAATATCTCCCAATTTTATTTAATTTGAAACTTTTAAGTTACTATGAGAAGAGGTGTTATTAGTGACCAAGCAAGGAAAAGAGATGGAGTAAGAAGTATTTCAGTTAAAGGCACCTTTGTTTCTTCTGTTTGCATCTTACAATTTCTAACCACACCAAGCATAGCTCTGGGTAGTTCTGAATTACTCCTCAGCATGGGTCATGTTGGAATGTCTGAGGTGTCATGGAAACTGGATGGAGAAAAGCTGGCTTATGAAGCCATACCAGACAGCACAGGCAATTTCTCTTCAAGTATCTGCCTTCTTCTAAGTCTTTATTTTTCCTTTTTTCTTTTTTTTTTCAGGAGAATGACCACTTTGCTCTTTCAAATAGAACTTACTTTGTTTTATTTGAAAGAATCCATGCTCTTCTGGCATTTTGAACAATGACTGTATCAAGCATTACATTATTAATTATTTGCTTTAATTATTCACATCATCTAAAGCAACAGCAGTTAAGACATTCTTTTGCTACTTGGCTATATACCTCTCAGTACACTAGTTTGCCTTCCAAAGTTAGTATTTATTTGATTTTGGTAGTTAACTATCAGTTTTGAGAAAGATTGTGAAAGGAAAAAGAAATTCTGTATGTTTACTGCAGATGAATATTTTTGTTTGTGTACAGTAGCTCTTCTAAAGCATAATATTTTTCAGCACTGTTTTCTGAAAGGAATTGTGCTCTCCTCTGGGATATCAGCCTGGAAGAGGTTCGTTTTATCCTGGAAAAATGTAGTTTATGTAAGATGTAGCAAGAATGTATCATTAAAAATGAGGTTGTTTTCAAGACTTGTGCTAAAAATCACTGGGAAGGGATGTGCTCTGCTATATCCCACAGTATGTGTAAAGAGAATTCATTCTTACTCTCTGCCAGTTTTTTACCCCATGATTTAAAAAGTTGCCTCTGGTCAAGAAGATATTAAGAGTCAGAAAAAAAGCAAACTACAGATGGTGTCCTTCAAATTGGCATGGCAGGGTAAGGGTGCTTGGAAGTAGGAGTGAAGGGCAACACCGGCAGCCGTACACTGATGTGCCAGGAGTCACTGTATGAAGTTTGGTGATGGGTTTGCTAGAGTGCCAGAAATCAGAACAGCTGCTCACAGGCCTGCCCCTCATTTATAAGCTGCTTTCTCCATCTGTCTGTTGATCTGAAGATATCACCTTTCAAATAGATTTTGTCTATTTCCATTCATTTCAGTGACTAGACTCTTATTTCAAAACATGGTTGTATTTCTTTGTTGAGAATGCCATTTATGAATGAGTGATATTTTCATACTTGAGCAGTTCGAGAACCCAAAGAATGTCATTCCTCCTGTCATGGCAGGCTATGGAAATCTGTCAAGCTCCAGTGTTTGGAACTGAATATTATCATGACACGGCTTGAAGATCATTTAGCCGTGACTGATCTAGAGAAAGCTAGAGATTTGGGGCCAGGGTGAGGAAATTTATTTGATTAAATTATATTTGATCTTGAAAAAATATGTAGAATTTATACTTAAGATAGTCCTACCTCAGTGTTACTTATTGTAACTTTACATTAATTAATATTACACTATTTTCTCTTAAGTGAGCATTTTTAACTCTGTAGAACTTCTGTAATGGCACAGTTCCATGGGAAGTTTGCAGCTATGCCTCATCCCGAATTCAATTTAGAGGAGTTTGCATGGGCAAGGTTTATAGATTTTACCAAAGAAGCAGCCACATATCATCTGTTTCCAAGCCTGAAAGCCAGTGCTGAGGCATTTAGAGCTGCTGGTGCTGTAGCTCATAAATTGTAAACCATGGCATATGAACCATGCTGTTTGTAAGAGCTGGAGTAAAGCATACATGGTTCAGTGAATACATTTTATAAATCCTGGACTTCAAATCTTTTTTGTCACTAGAAGGCTGTAAAAGTTTCAGCAAAACCCTCTGATTACTTAACTGGTGTGGAAGTTATTACATTTCTGGTGTACTTGAAGAAACCAGACGTCTTGCATTTTATTGCAAGGTACAGGATTCCAGCCTTTAGAATAACAAGGCATTGAGTGCAAGTTGTCCCTTTTTCGTTTCATGAAATTGAACAGTGCTCTTCCCATAACTGTTTTGATTCTTATGTGGTTCATCCAACTATGATACAGGATACTGAACAGCAGATGAAGTTGGATACCCAACAAGATAATGTGGTTGTATTAGGTGGAAATGATTTCAAGTTCAAATCATGGGCTTAATCTGGTTTGTGATATATGGCTGGTTTTGGGTTATTGTGGGTCTTTGGGTTTTTGTTTGGGGTTTTTTGTTTGTTTTTAAATTCTGTTCAAGATATGAATTTCAATGCATATGACCTTTATAAAAGTACTCAAGTCTAAATGCACATAGAGTAGAATAAACCAGGATTTATAAAATTACTACTTATTAATGATGGCGATTACTCAGAGTCCAAATTTGCTTAGCCAGTTCACTTTTGCATTAGCTTCTGTGAAGTGGGAAAGCATAAGAATGTTCCTATTAATTGTTTTTCTTACAAAGTAGATGTGGGATCTGGCAGTTTACCCTTATTTACAGATGGTCAGCAGGTTCTTGATTCCGTTTCCATTTGGATTCACAAAAAACCTTTTATTCGAGAAAAGAGAGCCCTTGCTTACCTCGACTCCCATGGGAGACCCTGGGTGGAAGAGACTGCTAAGCATTTGTATTCTCCCACTGTTGTTTCAAGGAGACCTGAATTTGGATTCTCTTGAAGAAATCCTGGCTGTTACAGGAGAGGTATCAGGAAGTATTGTCTCATTTCAACCTTGTGGAGTGACAAGGGAGGCCCAGGTTTTGGCTCCTGTGGATCTCTTGAGTGATCTATAATCCCTTTTGTGGTGTCAAAAATGCCCTTCCTCAATAATATGTTTGGGCAGAAATTCAGCAATGTGGCTCTGACAAAGACTTCCTTCTATTTAGTAACCCTGTGAGAAGAGAGGATGGGATGGGATAGAATATAATTTTGCTACCTAAAAATGTCAAGTTATATTTAGGAAATTCAAAATTCCACTATGGAGGATTGAAGCTTCCCTCCCTCCCCCCACCAGCCTTGAAGAAGTGATTAACCGAGGGTGTCTCTCAGCATGGAGACTGCTTGCTGCTATTGTCTCCTGCAGAAACAACTCTTTGCTGCTAACTGGTTTAACTGTATCGTGTCCTTGAACATGTTTTCCTCTAACCACCTTTCAGGATTTGAGGACTGTTCCATAGTGTATATAACAACACACAGAAAAATGTGGCAATAGTACTCCTTTCCTGACCAATTTTTGTTCTTTCCATCTGTCAAACATTTGGGTTTTCTTTTTTCCCCCTAGTGCTACTGCAGCAAAAATGCCTGCCTTTTGTTTATGTCTTCCTACGTGAGAATTGTGACATCATCAGTGGTATCGCCAGGGGAAAAAAATATGCATAGCTGTAGCTAAACCAGCTGTTCGTTAGCAATTCTTCTAGTCTGCTTTCATGTCTTCTCATTAATGTACACACAGTAGTGTTTCCTGCCTAAGAGACATGGAAGGTTCTCAGCCACAAAACATCTGCTCAGTCCGTGTCTTTGGGTAGATGAAAATGGTGGCACTTCAAAATACATTCATTCTTGATAATGGCATTTTTTAAAAACTGAAATGAATGTGAGAGCGTAGAAGATACTCATTACTGGATTTAGTTGTGGGTAATTCTGAATCCTTTACTAACCATCTTGTATAATTCAGTCTAATCATAGAGACTGCATATCAACTGTTTCAAAACCTTATTAATACAAACTGAGCAAGATGCCAAGAACAACAAAGAAATGAGTTTTGTCATTGATTTGCATGACGACACGGTAAGGCGAATGAATCTGTTAGTCATGCTTGTCCCTTCTTCCATGCAAATCAGCAGCAAAACTTCCACTGACTTTGATAGGACCAGAATAATGCCAACCATGAGCTACAAGCTGTCATTTATTCTAATGAGAGAGATCTTAAATAGAATGAGGAGGTATTTCATTTGTGGAATGTTAATGAGAAAACAGTTTCTTTTGCTATCTCATGTTATCAAAATGCTCTGAATTATTCTAGAGATAATTGACTGTTTTGTAGAATAGCTGCAATGTTAATATTATGGATAATTGCGTGTTCGGTATGAGTTTTCAGGGTGGAGGAGAGATGTTCATTTATCATCACTAGCTGTTTGTAGAAAGCTAGCTTTAAATTAGAATATTCAGGGAATTCACTCTGCAGTAGGAAGTATGCTATCTCCAAATATTCTGGCATGGAACCCTGATACTGATAATTGATCAGTAAAAAAAATAATTAATATTTACCATTTTCTGTAAGGGCTTCTGTAATTTGAATTTAGGTATTCACTTATTCTAATATGAAATGCTCAGGTAAATATTAAGTTTTTAACCATAATTTAAATTTATTTATTTTATGTTATTTAAATTTATAATTTTTCATTTAAAATAAACAGGAAAACTGAAGCCAACCAACCAAACACACGCGCACACACGCACGAAAACAAACCCCAGAGCATCACCAACTATTACCAAGAAGAGATTAGACTTCATTGTATTACATAATTTGTCATTTGGATTTGAGAGTAATCCTTGCTCAAAGGGCCAATTCTTATTCACCTGAGTAGCCTCACTGAAGCCAGCAAAACTCATTTTATGACCAGAGATTACAGGATAATGCCCTTGACTGATGAGACAAATTTAAATTAAGGGGCTGTTTTTTAGGTACAGTTTTTCATCTGGAAGCTCGTCTTCCACATAAAGCATAAACACTGGCAGATTAAGTGTTGGCAAAATACTACCTCTTTGAAATATTAATTTCAGTGTGTACTGTGTGCAGAGCAATGCAGACAATGCATGGCTTGTGCCACTCCCCACAAGAAAAAATTACATTTAACAAATCTCTTTAGTTTCTTCTTGGACCAGTATTACAGTGGGAATGATTATAATAATTTTAAAAAAAAAAATTGAGGGAATTTACATAACAACTGCTGTCCTAATGAACTAAAGAAGTCTTAGAATTTGTTATTCCTTCCTCATAGTAGACCTCAGCTGATAAAAATATCCGTAGCTGGTGAAATCAGTGGCATGCCTGGCTTTCTCAGACAAAACTCCCATGTGATCACACAGGCAGCCTCAGTGAGCCCGAAGCTGCTCAGCAAGCAGTAGGTAATGAGTCTTTGTGCAGAGTGAAGCTCTTGTGGCTGAACAATAAAGCATATGGTACCAGCAATAAAACACAGTGCTGGGAAATTTAAGAAGATTCTGCTGGAAGTGGGAAGACAGTGAATATGTCAAACATTATAAAATGACGATCAATCTGGTTTGGGTCCTAATTAATAAAAACAGTGCATGGATTGGAAAAACAACAATTTGAACAGGTCAGTTGTTTTATAGCTTCTTCACACACTTCAGTGTTTTAAATATAAATGGGGTTTTTGCTATTTCTTTATTGTTAATAAAGCCAGGTTTCTTTCATTTTGTAAGGTGGGATTGGAAGGATGCACATCAGTGTGATACCAAGCTGAATAAATTGTGTAAGTTCTGTGATCAAATTCATTGTAAAAATGTTTTTACCATTATTCCTATGCAATTCAAACTTCAATTGTGCATGAAAAATGGGATAGCAAGTAAAATTAAATTTATGCTAGATGGATCATTTACCAATATCATAAAATATTTAGTAACAACAATCTATTACTCTTCTATGTATTCAAGACTAATTCTTTCTCAGTAGGAGATCTGTAGTGTTTGTGTTTGGTTAAAAACAATATAACATTAGAGCACATCTAACAGTGCACTTACATGGGGTTTTTTCCTCCTCATTCTTCTTGGAAATTTTTGGAAGTGGTGTTTTATGTTATTTTTAATGCAATTGTATACACATGGGAGTGATACATTATGACCCTCTGCATGCATTTCACTCTACTATTAATGCAAAATACGTTGTTTTTTTTTTTTTTAAGCAAGTAATTATTTCTCATAGTAGTTCTTAGTTAATTATACGTATTATTTTATTTTGAAAACTGCTCCCAAAGATTTCTGTGGCCTGTGCTTGTCTTACAGAGGATAGACATGCAAATTCTCGGTGATTTCACATAATGTAGAAATTAATCATGTAAAAGTTTTATTCCTTAAATCTCTTTACAGTATTGGGTTTGAGGTTTTTTTCTTTCTTTTCTGAGTACTGAAGATCGTAACTTACATATACTGATTTTTGGGGAGTATTTCAACAGGAAGGAGATGGAGCCCTTGAAAAGCAATTGGGGAAATAAACAAAACTCGAAATGCAGAGGACAGTATCTCTTTTCGTGTGTACTTATGATTTCGAGAGAGAAATGTGCTTTGTAAATAGCATGTNGGGCCGTGCAGCCCGCGCGCTTTCGCAGTCGGAAATGTGCTTTGGCTTTAAGGGCATCATTTTCCAGTTGCAAATGTTGCTGATGCCTAAGCGAAGGTGCTTTGCAGTCCCTGCTTTAAAGCGGTTCTCCTTTAAAAGGTAATTTTACTTTACGATCCTGATTCAGCTTGGCATCTCAGGACGCAGGCCTGTTCATGTTTTAGACAATAGATCAAAAAGGATACGTAAAAGTACTTTTTCACCGTATTTACGTGCAGGTATTAATCTGTTTAACAGGGAACCATGGTAATATCGTAGTAACACCTGCAGTATGTACCATAAGATTGGATGAGATAACACTGAACGTGTCGCTCTATGCTAATTTAAATGGAGAAAATACAGCAGTGTACNGTACTTATGATTTCGAGAGAGAAATGTGCTTGGTAAATAGCATGTTTATTCTGTGGCCGTGCGGGAGGCGCAGGGCCCGGGGCTGGAGCGATGTGCTCGCGGTCCGCCCGTGCAGGTTCGCTTTGTGCCGGCCTGCGCGCACAGCGGAGCCCGCGCTGCCGGCCCTCCGTGATTAAAGAAAGGGAGAAGGGGAAAGGAAG
>VXBB01009311.1:920468-931030 GCA_013399915.1 Illadopsis cleaveri
AGCTTGGCATCTCAGGACGCAGGCCTGTTCATGTTTTAGACAATAGATCAGAAAGGATACGTAAAAGTACTTTTTCACCGTATTTACGTGCAGGTATTAATCTATTTAACAGGGAACCATGGTAATATCGTAGTAACACCTGCAGTATGTACCATAAGATTGGATGAGATAACACTGAACGTGTCGCTCTATGCTAATTTAAATGGAGAAAATACAGCAGTGTACAGTCATGCAATTACAATATAATTACTGTATTTGTCTAAAATGAGTACAGTGGATTTTAAATTTAAATTTATGAGGCAGTTAGGTACTTACAGTAAGTGCATGCAGAGATAAAATTAACAGTGTGCAGTAAAATAACAATAGGAGCATCCCTACAGAACAGCATTCCCACTGTTAAAACGGAATCACAACTTTGAAATATACCTGTCTTGTCTATTTATATAGGATGGAAACAAAAAACCCCAGTGTTTTTCCTGTGGATCAGGCTCTTTATATTGTAAAACACTCCCAGTATCAAGTTTTTTAAGGACGCTTAAAGGAAAAATTCCTGAAGCAGAAAGCTGAGCTGTGTTGCTACCAAGTTATGGTGATCTGAAGACACACTTTCCTTTAAACTGTGTTGAAATTGTGGTTTATGTAAACATTTTATGCTGCAACTTGAATGGTGGCTGTTGAGTCTCTTTAATAATCATAAATAGAACTAAATCTTTAGGTATGTATCTGGCATTTTGGAGACAGACGTGATTTAATCTCTCATGTTACTGAATTTTTGTGTTAATTATACTGTCTTAATTTACTTCTGGATCTGCAGTGTTTTGGTTTGAGGATGCACTGCTTACTGTATATCTTAGTTTTTTGGTCTCCTTTGTTTATCAGAAAGAGGAATTTGCATTTATTGTAAAATATCTTGCTTTGGACAGATGCAGTAGTTGACTAAATGAAGTTTAAGTTCAATATCAGTTGAAAACATGTAGGTCATGGTTTAGAGTACACAGTGGCAAATGTTTGGAAACTGCTTCCAAACCTTAAATATTTTCCCTGAGATAGCAACAGATGATTGTCTCATCTAAAACTTTTACTTGCTCTTAAAATGTACTTCTGGTAACTGAACCTTGAAGTTTAGAGTTGTTTTCCCTTTGAACAAGCAGGTGGAGAATCAGGCTGCAGCGAGGCACCTATAATATATTGCAGCATTGGTAAAGATGTCTTAAAGATAAATTTACATGCAGTCTGTCAATATCTCTTTTTGCTCTTGCTCTGAGCCAGATATGATGCTGAGAAAAACTGGATTATAAATGTGCCCTTTCCTCAATAAAATATCCCCAGACACCATGACGTCTTTAAAATGCTGATACCATTTGAAGTCCTTGAGGCCAGTGAGTTTTGACCACTGCTGCTTCATTGCTCTTTGGTAGGCTTTTTTAACCCTGGAAAAGGGATTGAGTGTAGACAAAAGACAGATATGACTCATCTACAAATGTACAGAACCCAAAAATATTTACTAGGTTAAAACAGCACTGAGATAAATAGTATGTCTTTCATTTCTCCATCTCTCCACAGGTATGGATACGGTATTCTAGTGAAACTTGTGGTAAATGGGAGATGTGAGTAATTGATACCAAAAAAAGAAAAACCAAACTGGAAAATTGTGGCCTTTTTCTTCCCTCACATTTGCATATAATTCTCTCCTACTGCTCCCCTATCTCTAGTCGTATTCCCTACCCTACAAAAGAGGTTTGCATTTTTAGCAGCTCTGCTTCAGTTTTTCCATCACTTCATATAATTTTTCACAAAGAAATAGGGAAAATGGGAAAAGGAGTAAAAGCTGGTATTGCCATAACAATTTGATGAAAAATTCCCTAAATATATGTAACTGGACAACTTACATAATGTGAAATCAAGGATAAAAGGAAGAGGAGCTGCTTGAGTTTTTTAAGGTTTTTCTATGCTTAAGCGCAAAAATACAAGCAAGGATATTTCTTGTAAACTAGCATCCAAATGTATTGGACAGTTTGCATTCAGGGTTTCGGATGAAAAGATACATGGCTTTGTTTAGTATTTCATAAATAATTTCATGGAATATATAACTTGAACTCGTGATTGATTTTGGGGCTGATTTGTGTCCTGCTCTTTCATAAGCAGTAGGGATTTGCATATTTATTTCATTGTCTAATGTGAAGTAGGAAATGTGGGCTTCAGAGTATGGAGCCTGACCCTCATCAGTCGTTCTGAGGGATACGGGCAGGAACTACAACATCATTTACCGATTGTAGCTTCACCACCTTCCGTAGTTGTTGGATTTTGATGAGGAAATGCAAGCAATGATACCATTATGTAGTGGAAGGCTGCAGAGTAAATAAGCCTCTGTGGTATTTGTAGCTCTCATTAGCATGCTGCCCCTTCATTACATCTGTTTATTCAATTCTGGCAGATCATTTCTGTGTATGCCTATAAGTAGGTGATATTTTTCGTCTGTGCTGCTGGGGGAGAATAAAGGCAGCGTGCTGAGCCCGAGCTGCGGCCGCGCTGTGGTGCCGGGGCTGCGGCGCTTCTGTGCGGCCGCTGTCGCTCCGCCACGGCGGCTCTGCAGCGACACGGCGACAGACCGGCCCCGGGCCCTGCCGGGGTCCAGCGCGGGGGACAGGGCTTCCTTTTCAAACACATCTCCCCGGGCTGCTTGTGACTGTCAGGGCTGTGCGCTGTGCGTGCCGTGTCCCGCCTGAGGAGCGCCTGGCTGATCCTTCTGGGATGATGAAATAGGCTGATATGGTGGTGGCTTCAGGAGGAGGTTGGGTTTTTTGAATAGGTATATGAATTTGATGGTGAACTGCTCAGTGATTTAAAATCTGTTCTTTGTCACTATTGAACAAAATCTGCCTTAAATGTATCATGAATATGTTAAAAAGGAAGCTGGATTGCAGATGTTTTTAGTTGTACTTCCTAAGCGATAGCCATGTCTAGTAAATGCCATTTGTGTGGGGGTGATAGGGTAAACAAAAACATGTTGAAAGCCACAAAATGTATTTGTTAATTGTTTTTAGTGTGGACAACAAATGGTAGCACTGCTTACTTCAAACATGAACTGTGACAGCTAAGCAGGCTATTCTCAAGCAAACATTTTTGTATTTTAAATAATCTATTTTAGGGGCGGGGAGGGAAACCCCAGGACTCAGAGGGGAATTGACTTGCAGAGTTGCCATTGTTTTGTTCTCTTGTTGTACCAGAGTCTTTATTGAAGCATTCACTTTCAGGGTAGCCAGAGGTTTAACTTTGTAGCTGTCAATTAAGTCGCTCAGTTGTTTACTGTTTATGGCCTTCTCACCCACTCTCACTTCTGAACAAACATCTTTCAACAATAAAATGGAAAAGTGGAAATTGCGCAGTATTAACCTTTTTAGCTCCTCTGGAAAGGACAGAGTGATCAGTGATTTAATAAAGCAAAATATATCAAATAATAATAAAAAAACCGCCTCAGGTTGGAAGTATAAGCCACATACCTTTACAGCAGTGCTTTTCAGGAGAGTGTAGGGCAGGTAATTAATTTCGTCCCAGCAGACTCCCCTGGCTGAAGTGGTGCTGAATGGTCATAAGGTGCTTGCAAGTCAGGCAGTGAGATGGCAGTGGGCTCGCTGCTCAGCTTCTATTCATCACTGTCTCAGTGACAAGAGTACCTTGGGAATTGGATGGGTACATACTTATTATTAGACCTGCAGCTCTTCTGTCAGCTTTCTAGTGAAGTTTTCAGCTTTGAATTATAAAGTGAACTGAAAAGAATTCTTAGACATGTTTACAGTGTATACAAGTCACTACAGGCGTAAACTCCTGATTTCCTTTAGTATGAAAAAAAAGTGAAGAGAGCCAACATTCAATTTAAACACAACTGGGAATATAATTTTAGGTCAGTCTTCCTGTGGTCTGTCGTGTTGTGTTAGCACCATAGACCCTTCCTTTGGGTGCCTTTGTGTTGATTATACACAGGTGCACATGTACAGGTGAGTAAGGACCTATGGGTAATTTTGGCTGGCCACAGATATGAAATTACTATTGGAATTTTTGCCTGTAATTGAATATGTGCTTTTAAAACCCTTTTTGAGGTTTGCAGTTTTTGAAATTACAGAGAGGACTACTGGCTTACAGAGAAACATTTTACTTTATTGATTACACATATTTTGTCTGCCTTCATTAAAAAAATCTCATTCTATGATACCATGGTCACTAAATCTGGGACTTTGAAATCTTAATGTTGCTGATCTTTTTGACTCATTTCTTAAGGAAATTTAATGCAATTATGCTTTCTCTGTGCCTGTGATATTGTGATATTCACATTATGAATACGTCTATCCTATGTTCCTAATTAGTTTTTTTAACCTGTTAGCTCATACCTGTTAGCTTGAAGCAGAAACAGTCAGTCTTCTTCAAGTATTGTGCAATTGGGTGGTGAGATGGGAAAGAGAGATTGCTAGTTTACACCAGTAAAAAACAATTTGCACTGTGGCTAAGACCCTGATTATCAAAGTAATCACACAGAAGAAAGCTTAAACACCATGACCCTGGGGAAGAGCATCATTGAAGCAGCCCTCATACTGTGCATTGGGTAATCCATCCAGAAGAGACAAATCCACAATGAATCAAGTTCTCTTGGTTTCGCAGGTGGTTTGTTGGGGGGGGTGGTTTGTAAACTTGAAATTAAATTCTACTCATTTTTTAGCTGGTAGCTGAGTAGCTTATTTTTACCTTATGCTCTTCTTGGAAGAGAACGTGAATTGTTAGTTTGTTACGTATATGTCTGTGGCAGAAGAAGACTTCACAGCTGTGTTGTATGAATTCATGGTTTCCTGTATTCAGTAATTTGTTGTGTATGTTGCAGGAGGGGTTTTGGTGAATTTCCCTCATCAGTGTTTAATTGTGAAATAATATTTCTAAAAATCTCTAGGTTTTTAAAAAATAAATGTATTGTTTTTCAGAGTTGAGTAGATACACCATGTATGGTGCAAAATCAAAAAGCAAATCCTAGAAACAAATAGCAATTTTACATCTTTTATTTTTGTGTAATTTTTCTGTGGGCCTGGATGCCAACTTAGAACTGTCTTGGGTGTGCATAAAAAATGCAGATTGTAGCATTATATTTTGGTCGTGCGTTGTCCTTGATCTAGATAGAAAGCTTGAATTATTATAGCCATAAAGCTATTTTTGAAGATAGTGATTTCAAAACATCACAGCCTTCCAGTAGATATTAATAATTTATACTTTCCAGTACAAATAGTTTTATTGACTTTATTCTCTAGGGAGAAAGATGCACTTAAACATATTTTTACTAATTTTGGCTTTACTTGAGGCCAGGCCTGAATGAATTTTACTGTTATGCCATAGAGCTGCATTCATTTCATTGGTGGCAATTACATGTTGGCTCCTGCTGACCAAAATTATTTTTGCTTTTTTGCCTGTTTTATTCTTCCTGACATATTTCTGCTGACAAAAATAATATGTTTCCTGGTATTTTCTTAGCTGTAAGGTTTCTGCCATTTTCTTTCAGCTTTATAGTACAAAGTAGCAACAGAGTTTTGGGCTACAAGAGAAGCCAGTCTGTAACTTTACATGACTACTAATAGCTGTGTCAGGTATTTATTTGGTGTCTTAAAAATATGCATAGCACTGTGATTTTATTAGAGAATTGGGTTAATTATGTTCTTTCTAATGTCAGCATTTATTAAAAAGATAAAAACAAGCAGTTATGGGAGATTTTTCTGCTTTTGGTGTTTAAAAAAAAAAGAGAGAAGGAAAAAAATAAAAAGCCCATCAGTCAAAAATCTTTTGATTGGTTGCTTATAAGTCATTGGATGCAAAGAACCAAGATCATACCATGAATTTTAAATGTCTTGTTACTGAAGTCAAAGGAATATAATCGGACTGTTGAAGTATCAGGACTCCACACTGTTTTTGATGTGTTCCCTCACTGAACCTGGAGATTCCTGGAGCACCCAGATCTGTCAGTGCTTGCATAGGAATAGAAGGTATTCCTGTAGCTGTGCCTTTTATTGAGTGGATGTGACAAGGCAAAGGCATGAGGTTGGACAAAATCATCTGCCAGGCTGGAGTTTGAAGGCGGAACTGAGGGAAGTTGAAACAGTGTCCATTAAGGAACCTGCTGAGCATGTCTATTGTATGACGCTGCAGCAGTACTGAAATGCAAATGGCTGCTGGCTGTGCACAGGCAGGTCTTTAATATCACAGGATTTGGCGCATAATAAGCTAAGACCCTTTTTCATGCCGCCTCTGTGCTGAATTCTTATTACGGATGTTTGTTAAAGCGTAGTAAACGTGTATGTTTAATGTATATACATAATTAAATTTTACCAGTGTATGACAAAAAAACTCTATGTCAGAAGAACAACAAAATTTGCAGTTAAGTAAAGAATAATTATTATAATAGCCTAGTTTTTCCATCGTATGACCCTCTATTGTGTATTTATTTTGATATCCAAAGCAATGTGTATTTACACTTCTGAGATGCCTGTTGAATCTAAAGATGTATTTCACAGGGCTGCTGCAAATAGTCTGTGTTAGGGTAGTGTTCTGCTCCACAAATTAGTTCTGCTCAAAAGCTGTGTGTATTAGTACAGCTGATCTACTTTTGCTGCTTGTGCTGATTGTTCAAAGTGAGCTGAGCTGATGCAAGACCTTAGCTGTATGTTCAGATACATAGCATAGATGAACATCACTGAATGGTAACTCTCAACTTTGAGGACACCTGTATTTTTTTGTATCTGCTTTGTACACCTCATTTATAACTGGCTTCCAGTGATCATGACAGAGCATGGCTTTGCTATTTCATTTATATTTCATTTAAATAATGAAGGAAATTTGAAGCTCAGTATTTTTGTCTGAGTCTCGGTTTTGTAAGAAAAGAATCTCTTAATAACCTTTTGCTTCAATCCCTTCTCATGTTTTTTTTTCTTTCTTCAGTTTTGCCTCTTTCATTGTGGTGTTAGTCTGTATTACCATTTAAAAAACCCAACTAATTTAGGCATATTATCATGCTTTTAGGCACATCTTTGACATTTCTCAAAATGTCTCTTCTAAGAATTTCAAGTCTTTTCAGTAATGTTCTTTGGAGTCAGAATGCTTTTCAACCACTGCAGTTGCAAAATTTTTAACTATCACTGATTTTTAACGCAGGTAAAACAGTTTGTCTCTTTCTCCTTTTGAAATATTTTTTGCCAAGTTCAGACATGTGGAACATACATATGTAACTTGTACTGAAGATGAGAGAAAATAGGTAAAAAGTGAGAGAGTGAGAGCAAGCTTTTCATGCTCCCTCTCCAGAAGAACTCATTTAGAGGTCAGAATAGCCAGCATAATTGATTCCTGCCAGAGGCAATATGAATTTATATCTTTACCCTTGACTTGACTTTTAGCCTATATTTGTTTAGCCATTTAAATTGTTGTAGCCGTTTCTTTTGACCATGCCCTTGGCAGTCTCATTGTTGATACTTTCACTACACTTCCTCTGCATTTGAAGTCATAATACCTGTAAATATTTTTGAAAGAAAGCATGTAGGCTACAAGCAAATTCTCTGTACCTCTAATCCCAAGAATTTATGCCTTCTCAATTAAAGCAAGCGTTGTGTAATATAAAGTGTATTTCATCGCAGGAAAATTCTGACTAGATATTGAAATTGTAATTTTGGTGTTGCATTAGCTGGGATATGCAAACGTAATACTTTAAAGACGTAATTAAGGCTGTTTAGAGAGCAAATTTGATTTTAAGATGTCCAGAAGATAAATTAAAGGAATTCAGTTGCCTTTTATTGAAGGAGGAGGAGGGGGGAATTTATGTTCAGAAAAATAATTTTGAAAATTAATAAGCCAAACTATCATTCTCCCAGAGATCCTATTATTTAATACATCTGCTTTGTGTATCAAACATTTCCTTTTGGAGTGTTTTAAAACGTATAAGAATCACATTGTATTTGAAGACAAGGCAGAATTACAGGGTCAGCAAAGCTGGTTTACTGATACAGAAGTGCAAAGTGTAGGGAGAAGTGCATGTTCTCTAGCAGTGTCAAGATGGCTGTAAAATTCTCTGACTTTCCAATGGCTCTGAGCAGGAATGGTTTTTGTCTTGTGCTGAGGTTTGGCTGTGGCCATTGAGGACTGCAGGTCTTCTGTTTTTGGGTAAGGTTTCAGGATTAGTCTCTAAGTCACGTCCCCTTAATGAAGTGGGAAGCAAGGCAGTTGGAGGTTAGATGGCTTGCGAGAGAAATGTTTTAATGCCCAGTGTCCCTGTGGTTACCCTTCAGCATGGAACCACAGCTTGTGCAGTTGGAGCTCTCTGTGCTTCACAGTCCAGTGCCCACTCCTGAAGGGAGGTACTCAGACTTTCCCTTCCAAGAGCAGAACATAGGTCACTCTTCTCTCAAAACATCTTTCTTGTAAAGATCTGCTGCTGAATGGGTCTCTTGTTAATTTACACAACAGAATAGCTAAGAAACCCACCCAGGTGTTGGAGAGCTGAGTCTGTTGTTCAGTACCTGCTGCCTCTACGCTATAGCTTAGTGGAGGGCGTTGTAGTCCTTTGTTTAGGAGAAGACCATTTTGCTGTATAGAAAATAGTGCCAAGATTGATGGTCCAAAGAGGGTGGGCACAGGTAGCAGCCAAGTGCTGTACTGTTTTTACCAGCCTTTGGGTACATAAACAGTTGCTCATGGGTTTGGGCCTGGCCCAACCTTTTGGTCCCTTTTCTTTCTCGACATGCTTTGCACTCATAATAGATTTTCCTTTCACTCTTGGACACCATACTTGGAAGAACACGAAGTTTCAGGCTCCCAGGGAGACCACAACGGGAACTTATTCAGACATCTCAAATCTCTGTAATTTGGGTATATGCAGAATTGCCTTTATGCTAGGGGAACTTGAAGGTGAGACCCTGGAAAAGCTCACATGCCTTTGAAGAAGACAATTTGGTGACAGATTAGCAGAGCCTTCTAGGAAAGAAGTTTTGGTCTGAAGGATGACCAACGACAGGGACGTTGGAGTAATTTCAATGTTGCTGGTTACTCCAAGTGAAAGCAGCTGTTGCTCAGTCAGCAGTCAGTAATTTGTATGTCCCTGTGTAATTTGTATGTCCCTGTGCCCATGCAGGGGGGAGACTGAGGAGGCATAGGTGTGAGGTGCCAGTGTACCTGTTGAGATGACACATCACTCCCTCTGTTCTTGTTTTCTAGCCCTAGGAAATATGACACCAGTTCTCAGAGGAAGCACATGTTGGCTGTACTGGGGACCAGTGCTCCCTCTGCGTTATTCTCATGAGCTACACTTTCTAATGGGAATATGCATCTTGTTCTGGGGATTAGTAACTCAGAATTGGGAAGAATCTGAATAGTAGACAAGTGCTCAAGTGTTTTCAGACTTGCACAGTTTCTTGCTCATTTTCTCTTCCTTGTTCTTGCTGGTGAATGCTTTAGTTCCCACATTAAAAGTGGAGTAGTGTCAGCAAGAGGCTGTGTGGCTTTGGGGAGCTCCCCAGAGGCAGGCTGTAAAGGGTTGCACAGCTGTGAGATTGAGTGTGTAGGCAGGAACATGCCAGGTGCTTTCCAGCAACGGCAGCCATTGGACAGATGCCCCAGCTTTGGGATGCACAACTTAACGTGCAGTTCCATTTGTGTCTCCATCGCCATTCCCTCCCTGCACACCCCCCAAATATAAAGCTGTTTCCTAATACAGAATCAGCAGATGCACTCTGCCTCCCATGTAATGTAATCACTACTGAAACGGAAATACCACTGTGATACAGAAACAAGATGTCAGTGACTTCTCTCCAGCTGTCTCCACTTTGTGGGGGGTACCTGTGTAGCTCTGTCTAGTACAGCATGCTGCTGGACACTGCTGCCTTTCTGCTGCTTACTGTCTGAAATACTGTAGAGATTGAAACTGCAGTGATTTTGAAGGGGGTATGGCTGTAGTTTCAGATGTGTTTTGTTGTGGTTTTTTTCTTCTCAGGGAAAACTAATAGGAAACTTGTTGCCTCAGGAGACCGAGTCAAGTGAATTTCTAAGAGTCTGGGCACTGTTATATAGCAACATTTCAGTCTCATGCTTAGGGGAAATTGGCTGCAAGGATGAGGAAGCAGAGCTGTGTATCTGCAGTGGTTTTGGCTGGATTTTGCATCCCATTGCTTTCCATTGAAGCATTAAGTAGTGACTACTGCTGGAGACAGGATATTAAACTTGGTAAAATTGCATGTGTGCTTTTTGGAGCTTTTGATTCTCAAGAAGTGAATGAACTCCCTTATAAAACTTCTGTCCTAATCTTTGTAATTTAATAATAAATAAAAATGTTGTATAATGTACATGCAATTTCTAGTCTTGACTTACAATGGCAAGTTTAAACCTGCTCATAAGTCCGTCCTGCTGTGCTTAGGAGCTGGCAGGCAAGGTAAAATGCTTTGTCAGCAAAGCAAAATAAGTAATTAGAACTAAATTTCTGTTGCACTGGGAAGAAACCACTGTGTTCTTGCCACTTCAACTCTTGAATTTCATATAGACAGGCTTCAGTGTTT
>VXBB01009311.1:931508-982061 GCA_013399915.1 Illadopsis cleaveri
TTTTTTTTTTTTTTTGTAGTTCTCATTCTCATATACCCAGCTTTACCTTGTTTTGACTTCATACCACGCTGAAAGGTTGCAATTCTCTTCACACTGTCACTTTGTTTTTTTCCAGGAAAGACACTGGTGTTGGAGCTTGAAGGGAGCTATAGAATACATAGGAGACATTGAAACTACTTAGTATGAGGCCAAGTGTGAGCAAAGATAGCAGAGAACCTGCTGAAGTGCTGTGCTTACACGTCAGAACACAGCAGCTGCATCCTTGAGACTGCCTCTGTACTGACTGAAAAGATAAGAAAGATGCAGGTTAGGGACAGCATTCTCTGGCTTCTGCTGCCAAGTGCCAGGATACAACTCTTCTCCACAATGGCTAGGCTGTCAGGCCTCTGCCAAAACCCAGGTGCCCTCATCCAGCTTGCCTGCTGGGAAGGGTTCTGGCACCTCCTTCATCCTGCATTATCCAGGAGAGCGCAAAGTGGCCTGAGCCAAAACCCTGAAATGTGCTAATTGTTATACGTTTTGGCCAGTACTCTGCCTTAATCTTGTCGTCTTTAGTAGCCATTTAGCCCAGCTTATACAGATATAGTGTTGTTTTAAACACAGAGCCATAGAGATGTTGGTTGGAAGGGAGTTCTGGAGGCTATCTTAATTCATCTTCCTGGAAGGAGCAGAATGTGGCTGGTCCCGAATTACGAAATCCTAAAGGTGGCTGTAGAGATTTCAATTGTTCAGTTTCATGAGTAATGTAAATTAATTTTTTATTTTTCTTGTTTTCAGTGGGATTTGGCAGAACCCTTTGTCAAATCCGTACTGCTGCGTTGTATGTCCCTGACAAGTACAGTGTGTCATCAATCCCAGACAAACTTTTTGCCTGGATAGGTGTTAGGAGCATTTGTCTTTGCAGTGCTGCAGGCAGGATGGTGACAGCTGTGTGTCCGCTGGGCAGGCTCCAACTGTTCTTGATCTCTCCTCTGTTAGTTAATTACATGCAATATTTCCACCTCTGTTGTGTCACGGTTTAGGAGGGGTACTCCCCAGTTTAGTGCTCCTACAGAAACTCTCCACACTGCTGCTCACTAGCCCCCACACTCTCCCTCCCCCCTGCAGTGGGCTGGAGAAGAGAACTGGAGGCACAGAAGGTGAAGATCGTGGGTTGAGATAAGAACGATTTACTGGAAATGGCAATGAGATAAGAGGAGGAACAGTGAGGGCAACAATATTCATGACAGTGAGTACAAGAAAATAAATGTTATTGCTCACTGTGGAAACCCACCATAGACACTACCACTCCCTCTGGCTTGGAATTGGAGCCATAAGGAACTTCTACTCCCCAGGAAAAACTCCCTTCCCCCTGCCCCCAGTAATGATGGGAGGTTGTGTAGAATAACCTTGGTGTCCTGGCCATGCCCCCTCCAGCTACTGCAAAAAATTAACCCTGTCCTGGCTGGAACCAGAACCAAGACATGCTGCTAAATTTCTGCTTGAATACTTAGCTTTATAATATAATACTCAACCTCAGGAATATATTAGGCATTTAAGTTCTTACTTTTGGTAGTACAGAATAATTTAGGTTGGAAAATACCTCAAAAGATCATTGAGTCCAACCATTAACCTGACCTGACAAGTCCACCACTAAACCATGTACCCAAGGGCCACATTTACATGTCTTTTAAATACCTCCAGGAATGGTGACTTCCTTGGGCAGCCCATTCCCATGCTTGACCACCCTTTTGTTGAAGAAATCTTTCCCAATATCCAATCTAAACCTCCCCTGGCATAGCTTGAGGCCATTTCTTCTTGTCCTGTCACTTGTTACCTGGAAGAAGAGGCCAGCCCCCACCTGGCTAAAACTGATGAGATCATCCCCAAGTCTCTTTTTCTCCAGACTGAAAAGTCCCAGCTCTCTCAGCTGCTCCTCAAATGAGTCACTTTCTGGACCTTCACCAGCTTCATTGCCCTTCTTTGGACTCATGCCCAACTTACTGTCTTCTGCAAACCGACTGAGGGGACAGACACTTGATGCCCTTGTCCAGATCATCAATAAAGATATTTAAACAGGACTGGTCTCAGCTGAGCCCTGGGAAACGCCACTAGTGACCAGCCACCAGCTGGATTTAATTTCATTCCCCACCACTCTCTGGGCCATCCAGCCAGCCAGTTTTTACACCCATCCAAGACGTGAGCAGTCAGTTTCTCCTTGAGGATGCTGTGGGAAGCGTTGTCAAAGGCTTTAGTAAAGTCCAGGTAGACAACATCCACAGCCTTTGCCTCAACCACTAGGCAGGTCACCTTGTCGTAGGAGGAGATCAGCTTAGTCAAGGGTGACCTGGCTTTCGTGAACCCATGGTGGCTGGGAGAGGAGAACATTTGGTAGGCAGTTGGTGTCTTTTAACTGCTATGGTAACTTCTGAAATCCAGGTGTTTATTGAGCACAAATTCATATATCGTCTTTGTGCCTTCACTGCCTTGTATCTGTCTGTAATACTGGAATTGTCAGATGGAATTCTTAGAGGATTTCGTGAACACTAGTTACATCACATATATTTAGCATTGGGAACTGTAGTGTTCAGGGTGATTTCTTCTTAATTTCATTCCTGATTGTGAACATTCCTTCCTTCTGTGGCAGCCACGGAAGGGACCAAGTAATTTTTTTCTTTGTTTGAAATTTCACAACATAACCTAGAAGAAATAGGGATGATGTTTACATTGTGGGAAAAATACTCCCTGAAAGCAATCTGCTACAGATTATTCTAGTGAAATAATCATCTCCATACATGTCAATTGAGCGTAGGACTTTAGATTTTTTTTCTTCTCTATGGCTTCACTCTCCTAATTAGTCATGTGTCATTTCATATTAAATGATTATTCAAGACTAGAAGTGGCAATTTACTGCTATTTTGAAATAAAAATTACTTTGGAGTTTATGATTGCATATTCTGCAGCTGGATGTTTCAGTGGCTCATTGCCTCTGTTCCTGCTACAGGTACATGTGACAGCATTGCAGCAATGAGTGGAATTTTAAAGAGGAAGTTTGAAGAAGTTGATGGCTCCTCACCTTGTTCCTCTGTAAGGGAATCAGACGATGACATTTCTAGCAGTGAAAGTGCTGACAGTGGTGATAGTGTCAATCCCTCCACTTCTAATCATTTTACCCGTAAGTATTAACTCTGTTTACCCAAAGAATTATTCCTGTTTCTCAAAATAAAATAAATTCTGTGATTAGATAAACATGATGATTTTTAATTGAACAGATCATAAAAGTCTCTCCATGATGTTCAGTTTGTGGCTTGCTGAAAACGACTTAGTAAAAATACTTTTACATTCTTTTGACTTCTTATCTGTTTGACTGTTGTTGTAAAAGTTTTAAGTCTTTTGGAAGGTCCTACCTATTTGCTATATGAATTATGAACCTGTTTGTAGTTAATGTTAGAAGTTGTGTTCAAAATATTTCAAACAGGTACTGTAGGGAAAGTACTTTAGCTCAGTTTGTTTATTTTCCTTAGTTAAATGTATTACAGCTGTCAGCTCTCTGTAGTACAGTATTGGTGAGAGTTCTTCTCTAAAAGCAATGTAAGCTTTCTTTTATTTGGAACTGATGAATGTTGTGTGTGGTGCTCATTATTTCAGTAGTTTCTATTTTGCAGGTACCAGAGGATATTACTTCCCAATGGTTTTGCGTACAAATAAGGATTTGGTCTTAAGTTAGCAAAGGTACATTTGCAGCATATATTTCTGGGAATGATAAATTTACAGTTGATTATATTATTTATTAATAGTAAACTGCATCTTCTAAAAAGCAGGGGTTTGTCTCCTTCAACTCTGTTGCATTTAGCTCTCCTCTATGGAGTTATTCCTTAAAACTGTGAGCCAAGGGACAGGTGAGGCTCCTCATTGCTGCCCATGCAGAATGTGATCCATGTAACTGAGTGGTTTGGATGTGTCTAGGAATCATGTTTGTAGCATCTGATATGAATGTTCTTATAACTGACTTATCTACCAGACGCTGCTATTCAGTTTGAGTGAGGTTTGGATGTGAGGGTCTGAATCCTCTTTGCTCTGCTCGGGAATGTTCTGTGCACAGGAGGGACAAGCATGACTTTTGAATGGGTTTACATGGAACACTCCTGAGGTGCTTGATATTTAAGATGGAGTGCTAGTCAGGCACCTATTTTATTGAAATGCCACAAAGGAGTAAGTGACCAGTAAACCATTGTCACCAAGATATTTCTAAATACTGCCAAAGAGGTAGTATTTAGAAGTATCTTGGTGACAATATTATCTGCATGCTGCTACTTTAGCATTTGCATCTGTTGAAGAAGTTAATTGATTTTTCATTATAGACTAAAAACAGGCTTTTTACATCATCTTCCCACCCACACAGAAGACCACAATTTAATTGTGAATACATGCACAGGTGATAAAATGAAAGGGAATGATTCAGGGGACAAACTTGGAAGTTGTAGTACATGCATGAAACAATAAGTTTAATTGTAGTTGACATAACAAATAATTTAGTTTAAAGGAGCTTCCCTTTCTGTAAGAGAAACTACAGTATTTCAGTGTTATGGTTAATGATTTATGTAACTTCAGATATTTGTGGTCAGGGTAATAGATGTTTATCTGTGTGTGCACTCACACACATACAGAAATTTACATATTACATTTTTTAAAAATATATCTGTATATGTCCATTGGTGATACAGAAATAGAGCAATCAGTGTGTGTGTGCATTGATGGTATTTTTTAAAAAGTATTTTCTTTAATGTAGATGTACCAGCCTAAATTCCAAGAAATCAAGTACAGAACCCCTGTATTACTTAAGTGCTATTAAGTGATACTCACATAAAAATTACATGCACATGTAACGTGTACTAACAAAACTGTTAACAGTATACATTGGAAGGTATTTTGTTCATGCTTTAAGCTCATTCGTCTTCCATAATAAAAGACAAGAGCTTTTCTAAGTTGAATATTTGAATCTAAATATAAGGTTGAGTTCTGTGAGACGTTTCCAGTGAGCAGACTGAAAAGAGCCAGTGCAGAACAAAGACTGGTGAGATTCCTTGCCTCTGTTATATGCCTGAATACCTCCTTAATGGAGGTTATCTTCCTAAGCTATATCCTGACATGTTATACCATTTTCTGTTCTATTTAGTGAGACACTGTCAGATCCTGTGTACTGTCTTTTTTGTGGTCTGTTTTCATATTGCTGAATATGAAGTTTACTATAAACTCCTTCTACTGACTGGAAAAGGGGAAGAGGATTGTGTGACCTATTGTCAACATCAAGATCTATATATTAGTTCTTAAATTGAGAACAAAAAAAATATCTAACACAGTCCTCTAAGTGTTGTTTTTTCTTTCTATTTGACCTGACAAAGAGATAATTCTAAATTGCTTGTAACTACAAACTCTTCTGCACTTTAGCAAGCAGGCAGTTTGTATATAAATCCATCTAGCACAACTGATCCATCCCTGTATTTACACAACTCTTGAAATTATATGTATTGGGTCAGATAAATGGGAGCCTAGCAAGAATTCTGCTCCATTAGTCTTAAAGTCAGTTTAACCTGCCAGCTAAATGAGGCACACAGCTACTGTGGATCATTCAGGTGGGGCAGAACTACAAGAAGATAACTTTCTTCTCAGCAATTAACCCTGTAGTGTGATGGCAAAAAACACATGACTGAGATGGCCGTAAGTGCTATTGCTTGTGACTACTACACAGGGATAAGTACAGAGTTTCTTTAACAGTATATCCATTTAAACAAGTAAAGACAACAACAAGAAGAAATTAATAAATCCCTAGCCTTAGTTACAGGCATCTAAGTCAGTAAATAAAAATTACAGTCCGTAAAGAGTAGACAACTTTTACCATTAACATTTCCTTGATTAGGTGTGTGTGTTTTTACAGATGTGCACATTTTTAAATCTCTTAGCAAATGCTGATGGAGTGCCTTCGTTACTGCTGGCAGATATAATCCCTGTTGTGTATTTTACTTAGCTTTCTCAGTCTATTGAAACAATTTCAGTTTGATTCTGCAGGTCATTAGTCATTCCAGATTTAGTTTAATGGATGCCAGAGCATATTACTAGCTAGTCCACATGCCTGTCCCATTTCACAGCCCTGCCTTCATATCAGAAAGAAGGATGTTCATCGTAAGTAGCAGTCGAAGCGTGCATGTTCAGTATTAGTCAGGACTTAGGCATACACAGAATGCAGGGCTGGAGCACTCACAATGCCATTTGAGCTCCTTTGAATTGCCCTGTTCAGTTCTGGCACCCCACTGCTGTGTTCCATCTGCTCCACAGCAAGCTGAAAAACCTGGAATTGCTGTTGAGCATGTCAGTACAACCATTCCCATGTTTGTGTGCACTGAGGAACGCTGAGTTCCACATTCCAGCTCAGCCGTGGGGCATTATGTGCCCTTCCAGGGAAGAGTAATGAAGCTCGTGAAGGGTCTGGAACAGAAATCCTGTGAGGAGCGGCTGAGGGAGCTGTGGGTGTTCAGTGGAGAAAAGGAGGCTCAGAGGAGACCTTACTGCTCTCTACAGCTCCATGGAAGGTTGTAGCAAGGTGGGGGTCAGTCTCTTCTCACAGACAAGAGGAAGTGACCTTGAAGTGTGCAAGGAGAGGTTTAGGCTGGATATTAGGAAAAACTGCTTCACTGAAAGAGTTGTTAAGCATTGAAACAGGCTTCCCAGGGAAGTGGAGGAGTCACCATCCCTGGAATTGTTCAGAAAACAAGTAGATGTGGTACTTCATGATGTGGTTTAAAGGGCATGGTGGTATTCAGTCTAAAATTGTATTTGGTGATCTTGGAGTCTTTTCCAACATTAATAATTTGATTCTATTCTGTGATTCTCCCTGCTTTGGTGAGGTACCTGCCTCTAAATGTTTGGTGGTTTTTTCCTGATACAGAAGAGTATCCAAATTTAACTTACAGAACTGCATGCATTTGAAAGACCTGTGGGGACTTCGTGAAGTCCTGTCTTTTGCACTTTGGTGCTGGTAATAACTCCCCATAGCACATTAATCATAGATGCATCTCTTAAGAAACATAAGGAGCTGCTGCTTTCCTCTGCCATTTCAACTTCAGTGTCGTGTAGCTTAAACTTTACTTCTCTTCCTTGCCTGCAGAGTCACTTGAGATGGCCAGCAGCAGCTTATCTGATAAGGTGATTATCACCAACAGGAGGTGGTGCCATCACACAGTCTGGCTGATATTCTCCATCAGTTATCTCTCTATTGCCATTAACATTATCGCTGTCATGAGCAAGGTTATCCTGGGGCCATAATCACAGGTCCCATCATTCCAGTAATTAGGGTACTGTCTTTAGAGTACTTGTGGATGTACTTAGGTTCATTAGGAATGGGGCAGGTCACTGAGGGCTCTGAGAAAACCCTTTGGTCTCTAAGTGCTCTTGCCATCTTTTGATTTTGCTGTTAAAGATAATGAGGAATTTGAAAACACAAATACATTCCTGTTGCAGTTCCTTCAATATGCCCTGTAAAGCACTGTTTGAATTTTGTAGAGTTGCTAACTTACTGAGATTGCCTCATCTATGTGGCCATGCATAATGGGAAAGAAGGTATGAAATCCTTAGGAAGGTGTAGCTTCTCCTGAATTATCTTTATGGAGGGATAAAGTTTTATTTGGTCTAAGGTAAATAGCACAAGACCTTACCTGAGCTTTGAATTTCAGCTGTGTGTTTAAATGCTGGTTGATGATAGAAATCTAAATGAGTTAGAAATGGTGGTGCTGGTTTACTATGGGAAAACACTTATGTGTAACTAAATGCAGGCATTCCTTTTTTCACGGCATCTGGCAGTTATTTATGTTGCCAGCAACCAGACTTTGAATTTTTTTGTTAATGAGGAATATGTTCTAATTGCAATTTGTTGACTCATGTTATGAAATGCTAACAGGTTGAGAGGTTCTTGTATTTGATTTTAAAATAAATCAGCTCATCTGAGCATTAAAAAGCAAGAAATGCAAATAAATTCAGCGAAATGTAGTGCAGTGTCATTGCTGAAACTCACACAGAGTGAGAGGACAGGGTATACCATGAAAGCATCTTTTCATGGAATAAGGAATACTGTGGTGAGAATTGTTAAAAATTGAAAAGAGGGCTTATAAGGCAGGCTCCCGCTAGTTTTTAGAATGATTTGTGCAACTAATTATCTTTCTCTGTTTTAAAATAAGTTCTCCGTTGTAAATTAGTGCACTTTGCACACAGTACAACCAGAGAGACAGTTTTTGCCTTCCATGATGTTTTTGCTGGCTTAGAAAATATCCAGCCAAATCGTTCTGTCAGAAGATGTTCATGATAGATACATAAAATATGTTTGTAAATGCAAAGTGTCAGTCAGCTGAATGGGTAGCTGTGTTTGTATGAAATGGCCATTCGCAGAAGTCACACACAGGATGAGACAAAGGATTGCCTGTAGTGTCATAGGAGAGCTCGGCAAATGCAATTGTTACACATGGGTGTTCCTGCAGGGATCCCTGGTAGGACTTTCCTCTTCACAAAGCTGGGGCCAAGGTCAGGAATAATCATCTATGGAACAGCAGCCAGCATTTAGAGGAAATGGTGAGGCAGAGAGTACTTAGCCAACTCCACTCCTCCCCACAGGCTGATGATATTTGCAGAATGGAGAAACTGGACTAGTGTGGTGAATGTCACAGAAAAGCACTCTTGAGGTAGAGGGTGCTGAGGAAGTAAACTTAAAGCTTTCACTGAATTTTTAATGGTCAAGTTCCAACTTCTAGTATGCATCCTAACAGTTAAACTTTTCTGAGAGATTTCAGACAAAACTCTTGACAGTGACATAAAATGCTTCAAATATAAATTAAATCCTCTCTATTCATGTCAGACTTGTCTGTGAGCTATTAATTTTCAAAAACCTTTTCAAGTGTGACTTAAATAAATCTGGCATTAGACAACCATTCCCATCGAGCTCCTCCTGTGAGGTGAATTTAGCTTTGGCTTTACCCTAAAGGAAACTGCTAGTAGGACAGAGTGGTGAAGTGCTCTAGGTAGGTGATGGTGTTCCACAGCATTGCCCCTCTTCTCTCAAATTTCCACTAATTTACAACTGAGTATGCAGTTTGCCTCATGACTTCCAGATGCAAATTTCTTATAGAAAATACCTCCCTTGTCCTCAAGACTACATGTTTCTTTTGAAGGGTGTATTTTATGTCACAGGATTTCCTCTTAATGTAGATTTCCAGCATGGGGGAAAAGTGTTTTATGATTCAGGGTTGGAAACTTGTAAATTGAGTGTATGGAGACTCCTAGAAAATACCCTTTGGAAGACAATGGGACAGAAGGAGAGGTAAGAGAAAGAGGTAGAAGCAATTTCTGGATACAACCTTTTCCTAGATTTTGTTTTCTGTGAGGGTTGGGAAGCAAGCTGGCTTTTATAAGCAGTGTTCTGACCTGGATTACCAGGAGGGATTAGGCTTTGCTGTTCTGTGGTGTTAGACTTGATGAAACATTGTGTGGGAAGTCATGGAGCAGGTGGAGAATGGTGCTAATCCTTCTTGCCATAATGGTTTATATGACACTGAGTATGTAAAAAGCAGACAAATGGGTGGTAGAACGTAAGAAATGCAGCATTTCCACTGGTCTAAGAGCTTTAATCCAAAAGGCTGCTTCACACATGTTTTTTCCAGCCTTTTGAAATTTTCACGTGCCTAAGATATTTCTGCGCTGGTGACAATGAATTGCTTTGCCCTCATTGATGCAGGAGTATGAGTAATCTGCTGAGGAGCCATATGGTTCACATTTATTTTAAATGTCTTTGACATCAGGAGAATAGCTGAGACAGCAGAAGAAAGTGCTTATGTCTTGGACTTCAGCCAGAACTGAGATCATTTAGGTTTCGTAATCAAAGAACTATCAGTTTTCTGGGTAAAAAATGTTAGAAAAACATGATGAGCTTAAAATGTCATTCCTATCAGGATTGTATAAAGTTAGGAATCAGATTTTGCGTTTGATGGATGAATACAGCTTCAGTGGTGCTTTTCTTAGGTGGAGGTGTGGATTCCATTTCAGCCACTAAACATGCAGAGGAAGTGCTGCACCTTCCACAGGTTTCACACTGCTGTAGCTCCACTGCCCAGCTTGGGAAATGAGGGTGTTGAAAGGCAAAGGGACAGTGCTACTGCGCACAGTGCCTTGGACGTATGAGAGAGCAAGTCAGGAAAGCTTTGTTTCAGTCTGCTCTTGCTTACCTATTGTATCAGTTATAATTTATTAATATACAAATGAAACTTGGGTGATTCTTTAAAGCATACACTGGACTGCTTGTGGAAATACGGATTTTCCCCTTTAGAAATCTGCTTTTCATGGAATTTGGGAGTCGGATGGGCCAGTGATGACATCTGTTCCCAAGATACAAGAAATGAATTATGACTAAATATGATAAAACACAAATTTTTCAAATTTTCAGTAAATTTTGCTAGGTGTATATTCATGCTTTCTAATAAATCAGTACATATGTGTTTTGTATGTTCTGCTCTATCTTGAGTTGAGCAGTGTCCTTAGCAGTGATTCCAGCAGATTTAACATACTATGTAAGGTACAGTGCATGCAAAATAATAAATGCCCCTGACTTTTGATAAGGTGATAGTTCTATTTTGGTTGGCTTGAAGCAAAGGGCTTGAACCAGTTACAGAGCATTTTGTCCCTGACATTGGAAAATGTTCAACATTTCCATTCAATATCTAATAATATTTTTGAGCTCACATCAAGGCAGCCCTCTGCTCAGAGATTTTTAGGAAGTGTAATAGAGCAAGAACACAGTGCTTTGCAGTGCTGACTGTGCTTCTTTCCGTGTCCTTGGTAACTGAGGTGGTCACCATTTTCGTGTCTCCTCACTTACATTTTAATCTGAGGTTTTGAGTAATCAAATACAATCCTGTAAGCTCCTGCAGCTCCTGCCCAGATCTGTTCTTGTAAGCAACATTCACATAAATATGAATATATTCTAACTCCACCTCACAGTAGCATTCAGGAGATGACTGTGGAGTTCTTCACAGGGCCTTAACTCTGCCCTTTAATGAGCTCTACCAAAAGATAGTGTGTGTTCCAGATAAAGTAATCCCGTGTATTTTGAGGGCTCTGAATGTTTACATTCATGTTTAATTACAGATTGTCATATAATTTGTCTGAATCAGAACTATTACGTTAATAAATAACATCACAAATTTTGATGGCATTTACAACAAGTGCATGTCAGCTGTCACATTGTCTTCATCCATGTCTTCAATCTAGTGCTGAATTTACAGTGCCAGGGACAGTGCAGTTACCGTATGTCAGCCTTTTCATGAAGTTCAGCTTAATTCTATTTTGACACAATTTTAATCAGTGATATATCAAAAAAACCCCACAAACAAACACCTTTGGTGGTATGGTGTTGACAATTTAATTACTGAAACTGATAAGAACGATAAAAAAATTGAAGAAATGCATTAGTGGGTTCTTTAAGACATCCCATGCCATCTGCAGTCTTTACTGAGAGACTGCTGACTGAATTTTCAAGCGTAAACGTATGGCAATGCATGAAATTCATGTTCTAAATTTTGATGCACACACATGGGCAAGTGTAAAATAGTGTAAAAGCTCATTCGTGGTATCTAGTTTTTATCAGAGATGACTTTTTTTCGTCTGGGAGTAACTAAATCACGGACTCTTCTACTTGGCTTCATTTAGCTGTTAATGTTGGTGTGTAGTGTGTTAATAAAACTTAAGGGTAATTTATTTATGTTTGACCATTAGTATGAAAGTAGTACCTCTACCACAAAGAGATTGACAGACTTTAAAAAACAGAAGTGCTTTTATTGCAGCGTTTGTCATTCCTACCAGTAAAGCAGCCCTGTCAGGAGTTCCACACTAAGATCTAAACCAGATTACTGTCAACGCCGACCCTGTGTTGCAGATACTCAGGTTTACTGATGAGGATTCAAAGGTTTGTGTGAGTCTCTAACTTGTGAGATTTACAGATGCAATTACCTTCGATTTCTTCATTTTGCTTCCTTGGTAAAATGATAAAACATTTTTATGACACGACGGGAAAGAAAAACTTTCTTGGCCAGGTATTTCTGTTCTGAAGTAGACAATGGTGTTCATGACTGTAGCAGCTTCTAGCAGCTTCTAGGTTTACACACATGGAAAATATTTCTAATGTTATCTTCTCGTTATTCTCACCTTGGAATATGGTGTCTGTGTAGTCAGATATTGTCCCTTATGCAGTTCCCTTTACCTTAACACATCTGCTACCTGACTGCAAGTTACCATTCACACTGAAATCTGCCTCTCTTCCAGCGTCTTCAATCCTGAAGAGAGAGAAGCGGAAGAGAACAAAAAATGTCCATTTTAACTGTGTTACTGTATATTACTTCACGAGGAGGCAAGGCTTCACCAGTGTTCCCAGCCAAGGAGGAAGTACACTGGGAATGTCCACTCGCCACAACAGTGTGCGCCAGTACACACTGGGGGAGTTTGCCATGGAACAGGAGAGGCTTCACCGAGAGATGTTGAGAGAGCATCTAAGGGAGGAAAAACTCAATTCTCTAAAGTTAAAGGTAAAGCTTGTCTAAGACTTTGATCTCTGCCCTAATTTAAATGGACAGTATCAGAGCTATATGGGCCCAAGGTGTATGTGTTAAACAAAACCTTCTATGAGCTCCATTTTCAGTTGAAACGGATGTTTTCCTGGGGTTTTCTAATTTTACTGAAGATGCATTTTTGTTTGATTATACCAAGTGCTCTTGTTGTTGTTATTGCTGTGTACCTCCAGGTGCTTTACAGGGAGGTTTTTGTTTACTTCCTGTTTTCTACAGAGAGGAAAATAAAAGCAGACAGTGGTGCGAGTTAGCGTTGAACAGGGTGTCCAGCAGACGTCTGGAAATGCCAGGAAGAGAATGAATCTTCTAAGCCCAACACCTATTAGAGAAGGGAATGGTAACATTATAGGTACAGAAAGTGAAAGAGCTTCTTTTCTTGGCCAACTTGAGTGATTTGGGAAAAAGTAAGAAACAGTTTATACTGATTATACTAAATTATTAATTTATACTACATTTTGATTCTAAAATGTTTTTGTTTGCAGTGTACCAATTTTTATGATTGTGTGTCTATACTATTATGCCAAAGAATGTCCATTAAAGAAAAAATGTATCAGATAAATTAACCAGCTGTATCAGTTTAGCTAGTCAGAACAAATCCTGGCTAGTTTCCACAGGATCACAGAATTTTTAAGGTTGGAAGGAACTTCTGGAGATCATCTGCTCAACAGCCCCCACCAAAGCAGGGCTCCCTTAGAGCAGATGACACTGGAATGTGTCCAGGTGGGTTTGGAATGTCTCCATAGAGAGAGGTACCACGTCCTCCCTGGGCAGCCTGTTGCAGTGCTCTGCCACCCTCAGTGTAGAAAAGTTCTTCCACATGTTGAGGTGGAATTTCTTGTGTTTTAGTTTATGGGCATTGCTCCTCGTTGCGCCGCAGGGCACCACTGAAAAGGGTCTGACATCATGCTTTTGACACTCCCTTTGAGATATTCATGTGGATTAATGAGATCCCCTTTCAGTCTTCTCCAGACTAAACAGGCCCAGTGCCTGCAGTCTCTCCTAACAAGAGAGATGCTTCAGACCCCAAACCATCTTTGTGGCCTCCACTGGACCCTCTCCAGACAAGCTCCTCATCTTTCCTGAACTGTGGAGACAGAATTGAACACAATACTCCAGATGTGGCCAAGCAGAGGGGCAGGATCAGCTCCCTTGACCTGCTGGCCGCACTTCCTTCAGGCACCCCAGGATACCATTGGCCTTCCTGGGGTCAGCTTCCCAATAAAGCTGTCCTTTTGAATACAACATAGGAGAGGAAAGAAACTCTGTATTTGAGTAAAGGAGAACAGAGAAAGGGAGCATGTTCCTTCTACTGCTTTAAAACTAGTGGCAGAACTTCTGGGTTTTTGTGTCATGGATTGTGTTGCATATATTTTTGACTCTTTTTCAGATGAATCCTGTAATTAAAAGTGAAAAATATTTAGAACTGTAACTGAGCTTCTGTGCTGCACATCCCCTTCTTTTGTGATACTACATCTCCTTTTCTATGGTTGTGAAGAGCAAAGTGGCACCCTCCAAGTTGAAGAAATGCCTTTAAGCATTTTTTCCATGGAATGAACTATGAGTTCATGAGTTCTGTGTCTCAGGGCCTGAGGAAGTGTGTATGATCCTCACATTTGTAATTAATTTGTAATCAGTCTCCTAACTGTTTGGGGTTTTCTTCATAGCTAAATTGATTCTTAAATGATTTCGCAAGGTCATAAAATTTGAACTGTCATAGAACAAACATAAAACCACTCAGGACAAAGGCAAATCAAAGCAAGGTATTTGGACAGGTTGGAAACCAAAGGCTAGTAGAGTGTTAGTGACTTATCACTTGATAAAGGTTATACCTGTAACATTTCACATCACAGGATTTTCAGAGCATCAAGTGTGAATTGTGCTGTGTAACTGATGACTGGCCATAGATCCCTTGGCTGACTTCCAGGAATCAGCTCAAAGAGAGGAATCCCCAGTGGAGCGAGTAAAGAATAGTCAAGCACACAAAAATTTCACTTTTCTTTTCTTAGCTAGAAAGTAAATCAAGGAAAATCACAGATCTTATTTACCTTGAAAGAGTAGGTGAGGCCTTTCAGCCTCTATGCACTGGCGCTTGGCTCTTCATCCTTTCCTAACCCTCCTCTTGGCTGGGATGGATCTCCTTTCTTCATTAGCTTATTTCACTTCAGCCCAGTCTGTTCTGGGGACATAGACCATACTTCCTGCTCGTTTTCCAAATAGGTGTTTTTTCATCTTCCCAGTCACTGGTTTGAGTGGATGATTATTAAGATTATTAAGTTTCTGCAAAATCTCTTCGTAAGTGTTCAGGGAATAAGGAGAGCCTTATTTGCATTCTTTATTTGCATCTTACTGGTGTTAAATCTTTTACTAGAGTAGAATATTCCTCTTCATCTGGAGCATGTATAGAAATATAGGCAACAGAGGACTTCCTTTTTTAACTAGTCCATTAACCTCAGTTTAGTTGCATCCCTGAGAATGTGCTTGGGTTTAAAAAATAAAGAAAATTTCAAACATGAAAAGAAGGTCCAGGACTTGCTGAATTAGTGAAGAGTTGCTGTAAAGCACCAAGCATGTTTTGTTTGCTTAAGAAAACAGGGCCTTGCTGATTTTTCATTACAGAGATGGAAGAGCTGCTTGGTCATTCACATGGTTTCTATATGAATAAAAAAGGATACGTGGCATTCTAAGGTGACAGTGTCAGCAGTTATGTCAGCAAAATTATTATTCATTTAATGAAAATGTGCTAATCAGGATTTGTATAAAAAATTACTGTACATTATAGAAAAATGAAGAAAATGAGAAAATGGAGTAGAATGAAGTTTAGTCAGAGGTTTTTCTATTTGAAAACCATTATGTAAATAGAAAGTAACATTTTCAGTGTGGTCTTTAATTTTAGCTTCCCTGGGATTTTTTATTTTTTGCATTGCTTTAAAATCTACAAATTGGTGGGTAAAAAGTATTTGCTCCTGTAGAACCTGTTTAAAAAAGATAAAAATATGAGGATATATTGAGATTGAGTTTCCATAATATTAGGTACTGTTTATTGTTTTAGTTGCTAAAAGCAAAGGGTCAAATAAGAAACACCTCTAATTAAAAGCAGATGAAGACTGTGAAATCATTTTCAAGTCACTTTGCCCATTTAGTACCAGCACTTTGATGTAAACACTGCTGACAGGAGCATAAACACTTGTTAGCAGCAGAGTGTGAAAATTCTGGATGTAGAAGCCATCTTATGAAATGAAAGGTACAAGGCAATCATTTGAGAAAATTACCTAAAGGAGTCCTTATTGCTTATTCATAATGTCTCCTGAAATTAACCTTATTAGCATGGGACTGGTGATGTTAAGGCTCTCTGGTCTGTGGACACAGTAGGTTCCCTTTATGGGAAGTCGTAAGGAATGGTTTCCAACTAGAAAGTCCATCCTACATTTTTCCTGTTGTACTGAGTGGGACTGAATTTCACCCAAGGGCTTCACATATTTATTGGCCTTTGTTCTGTGGTTATGACATTAACCTTTAGATTTATGAGGAAATTTACTCATCTACCTATGAAATTTAATTCAGATGAACAATATTGTGACAATCAAGAGAGCATAATGTTCCCCTGAAGTTCCGGAAAATGTATTTGGTATATTTTGATAATCTTCCTCCCTATGTAGTTACCCAGTTACTTTTTTGAGAAATGTTAGACTCTTTCCTTTTATTAATCAATTTGTTCTTTATGTGACAAAACGGAGGAAAAAAAAATTAGGGGAGACAACAAGGAAATAATCCTGCAAAGGAGTCAGGAGCTGAGGTGGTTTGAAATGGCAAACTGCTGGCTGATGCCACACATTTGATGTTCCAGTCTTCTGGATGCATGTGGCATTCAGCACATCACTGGAGGCCAGTCATTAATGCTCTACTGCTGTGGAGCAAAGTAGTTAAGATTTGCAGGAGGAAGAGGAGCAGGAGAAGTACATGACAGGATTGGTAGGGTTCTGTAGGTGCCTTTGTTTGCTGACCAGTTACAGCATTCACTTCATGGGCAAGAGCCCTAAAAGTTAATTTTTTATTAAACAGTAATTGAATAAAGTAGTAAACTAATTACAGAAGCAAGGATTAGAATTTTTCTCCCTCCACAGTTTCAAACAGATTAAATAACAGTGATCTGCTTAAGGAGTAGATTGAGCCTTGTGTATATAAAACTAGAGAAATCAGGTTTCTTAGATAGGTCATTCCCCTATTATATATTAAACAAACAAAGAAATCAAAGAAACATAAGTACACTCTACTTAGTTTTACCTTGCCAATGTAAAATGGAAAGATAGAACCAAGAGTGCCATTGTGGATTGAAATATTAAGGCTGAGTTATGTGTATGGTAAGGTATTAGCTTCAGGCAGCTAATTCAAGATGCATTTAATCCCTGTGTGGATTTACCTCTCTCTCTATAGAATGTGCAGGAAGAAGGATGACTCCTAATGTTGCTTTTCCTGCCTTACTTAAATAATACGTTGAAATACCTGGTGTAAATAATCTCCTGTTTGCCTCAGGGCCAGGCAGAACTGTTTGGGGAGCTATTACCCCCTCTTTTACCAATGTAATGTGAAATGTGTAACAGAAAATGGAGTGGTACATAAAATATATCATTTTAGAGACCTGTGATGCATCATAATCTGAACCTATGTCAGTAGTACCATTGCTGTCTCAAAAGGGATATTTAAGAATTTCAGAGAGCTCAGAGATAGGAATCAATTAAGGTCTCAAAAATTATCTTGTCAAACAATGCAGAAAAGATTAGAATTTCAGAAAGGCATGAGATCTAGCAGATTATGGCAAACAATAAATTTAGGTAAATAAAAACCAGATAATTTCTTACCTTCATTACAAGTTTGGTATTATGTATTTAATTCATATGCTAAATGTGAAAGAAGTGTCTGGTCACCCTATCTGTGATCATTTTCTGGAACTTCCTGGCAGTCATGCAGGTATTCTACATACAGCTTTGTACCTTGATAATGCCTTTCACAAACTGACGTCTGTGACATGATGTATGTGTGAGCATCATTTAAGGACTTTGTTAATTGTTCTGTGCAACAGATGACAAAGAACGGTACGGTGGAATCTGAGGAGGCCAATACACTGACTCTGGACGACATTTCTGATGATGATATTGACCTAGACAACACTGAAGTAGATGAGTACTTCTTTCTCCAACCCCTGCCTACAAAAAAGCGGCGAGCATTGCTGCGAGCTTCTGGAGTGAAGAAGATCGACGTGGAAGAGAAGCACGAGCTGCGAGCCATCCGCCTGTCCAGAGAGGATTGTGGCTGTGACTGCCGTGTGTTCTGTGACCCAGAAACTTGCACCTGCAGTCTTGCAGGCATAAAGTGTCAGGTAAATGTCTACATTATTGTCATTATTTAATTGTCTGGGGAGGGGAAAGAGTGTATGTCCATGCACACGTGTGTACTTTATGTTCTTGAAGTTACAACTATTGGAAATTAAGTATTGGGCAATAACGTGTGTAGATGTCCAGTCTGTTTTTTAAGGCCCTGTTTTAAGGGTGTATCATGGGCAATCTCCTAAAATATCTTCAGTATGATTTTAGGCACATACACGGCTTAGGGTGTTTTTTTTGTTCTTACACAAGTATTCTCCTCCTCATACTCCTTTTTGGCCTTTATCTAAATAGGTAGATGCAGACAACAGAAGAATAAGTAGCCTGCAGATTTCAGAAGGGATATTACCTTTTATTTTAGAAACAATTAGCAGATACTCCAAATGTGAATTATAGTCCAAACTCTGTGGGAAACAATAAATGACATTTTGTGATACTGTCCTTCATGTAACATGCATGATACTTAAAATCCGTGCATGACAAATTTGCATGTAGGCAGTAAAAAGGTATCTGCTAATGTAGCAGGTAAATTTTTCGTCTGCAGGCTGAAGTGGTATTTCATATTTTGCATTTACATAGTGTCAGCTGTAAGTGTCCCAAAATGTTCCCTAAAAGATATTTGTGCTAGTTCTGCTGAGTTGCTGTTGTGCAGCTGAGTTTTCTTCCTGAATACATTTTTCATCATCTCATAAATCCAAGCTAAACTTTCTCTGCTATTTTAAATAATATATTCTCTTTGCTGTTCCTGTTTTCATTTCCACATGTGGGGAAGACATACTGGATTGCGTTGTGTGGTTCTCCTGTGCATATTTGGGTGTTACAGTGCAGATGAAAGTCACAGACCTTAGGCTCTCTAATCGAACTTGCCAACTCATGGATTCAGTCGAATTTTCAAAAAGTTAGAATACTAGATGTAGAAGTTTTGTGCCCAGTCTGTTGAGCTTACAGTATTACGTCTAGAATTGACTGGATTACCTTTGAAAATGCACTTGTGTTTTTGTTCCTGTTTTCTGACTAATTCTACCTAATTTCTCAAGGTAAATCCCACTTCACCTTTGTATTTCTCTAGGCTGTCTAGGCTCTATCATGTCACCAGGCTTTTGCTTCCTATTGTTAATCTGTATTCTCTTTTTTAAAAGGTGGATCGTATGTCTTTTCCATGTGGTTGCACTAAAGAAGGGTGTAGCAATACAGCAGGTAGAATCGAATTTAACCCTATCCGTGTACGGACTCACTTTTTGCACACAATAATGAAACTTGAATTGGAGAAAAATAGAGAGCAGCAAGTTCCAGCACTCAATGGCTGTCACACTGAGATAAGTGCACACAGTAGTTCCATGAGTCCAGGACCCCATCCAGTTGAATATTCAGTTGCAGAAAATTTTGAGATTGAAACTGAATCCCCGGCTGCAGTTATGCATTCCCAGTCAGCCGAGGACTTGGACTGCCCAGGGGAAGAGGAGGAAGAGGAAGATGGGAGTAGCTTTTGTAGTGGAGTTACAGATTCTAGTACACAGAGTTTAGCCCCTAGTGAATCAGATGATGATGAAGAGGAAGAGGAAGATGAGGAGGAAGATGAGGAGGAAGAAAAAGCAGATGATTTTGTGGAAAGTATGAGCTCCCATGCTGATATGGTGCCTCTTCCTTCTGTCCTTTGCTACTCTGATGGAACTGCTGTGCATGAAAACCACTCTAAAAATGCCTCATACTATACTAACTCTTCAACTCTGTATTACCAAATAGAGAACCACGTTGCTGGCACTGCTAACCAGATTGGTGAGGCTTACTCAGAAAGGGATGCTGTCAAGAACGGTAGTCTTTCTCTGGTGCCTTACAACATGACTTCAGAACAGTTTGTTGACTACACACGGCAATCAGAGGAAACTTTTAGCAGCCCTCATTACCCTTCTGCAAACCCCTCAGTGATTGTTTGCTGCTCATCTTCTGAAGGGGATGGCAGTGCTCCCTGTAACAGTCTGTACACTGAGCATAGGCCGAGTCACCCGCCAGTGGAATTTCACTCATACTTGAAAGGTCCTTCTCAAGATGGCTTTGTTTCAGCTTTGAATGGTGGCAGTCATGTGCAAGAACACCCTGCTGAGAATTCACTAAACCTCGCAGAAAAGAGCAGACTGCACGAAGAGTGCATCAAATCACCAGTGGTAGAGACAGTACCTGTTTAATATTAAAATTATTCTAGGACTGACTTCCTGTGTTCACTCCCATTGGATTTTCCTAGAAACTTACTTTTTTAAGAGGTAGACAACGCTTGGACTACAGTCAATGTTCCAGAAACATTTTGTTTTTGCAAGCTACACTGGCACTGGTATTGCACAAAACCAGTTCATGTAAAGATTTAAATAAAAATAATAAAATCCTTTTTTTGATAAAAATTAAACAGATAAGTAAAAAACACACCCAACATATTTCAAAGTAGCCTACCTATGAACGTATGTGAAACCTGCCAAGCTATCTGAATCAAAGCTTCATGTTTTTGACTGTCGGGCCTGTGCAAGATTGTTAAAAATGATACTTTGAAATAATCATGTTAAGAGTCCTAATTTTCAACATATCTGAAAAGATGGTAAGTTTAATGTAAAAGTAACTACTGTACAAAAAAAGTTTTAATTGTTCTGTACTGTATGTATTTTATTTATGGTAGTTTAAGATTCATGTTTTGATAAAAATGAACAGCATGTTCATTTGAACAGAAGATCCATAGCTGCTTACGAAGAGCATGTCCACTTTTCATCTGGAGTACCTTGTATTCTTCCTTTTTTTTTTCTTAATACCATTTCTGATAAATCATCTTGAAACACATTTTTAGAGTGTACTATTTTCTCTTTTACTGTTCATGACAAACAGAAGAGTCAGAAAGGGGGCATTTACGTCTTCTAGAACAGAGAAAGGTAGACAATCCTCCATTTAAAACTAAAATCAGTGGCATTCCAGAACTAGTACCCCCTCCCCAAAGAAAAATGATCTTGTATATAATGGCAAAGCAGTAGCTTAAGCTCACCCAGCACCTTCAGCCCAGCCACGGTTCAGATACTTACGCACTTTAGTGCCACTTTGCAGTACTGTACGAACTGCGGGAACTGGAACCTCTTCGGAGAAGCGCCATAGCTCCAGACCCTGAGGCAATGTAAGATCTTAAAATTCACTGTAACAAAACCTGTACATTTTTCCCAAGCCAGTTTATGAATATGTTAGTATGCAGTTTATAAAAGCAGAGGATTACTAATCAATGTTTAAATAAAGCATGAAAAAAAATGTGGAAGTGTCCAGATTGCCTAAATTTTTATGAAATACAGGACTGGCTTTTGTGGACTTCTGGTTTTATCTCATATGTAGTACCATTTGGTCTTATTAAGAAACAGTCCATTCAGTGAGGAGAAATAGCTTCAGAAATTTTGTATCTGCAAAAGAACATGTGCATCATATGGATATCTATTACCTTGTGATCCACTTGTTTTTAAATGAAATGGGAATGAGAGTACCTTTAATTTATTAAACAACCTTGCTTTTGTCTAGAAAAGGAGGCATAGGAACCAGCTTTTCTTTGCACTGGTAATTCTGCACTGCCTTATTTTGATTTCAAAATCTATTTCAGCATTTTTATTCCTCTAATACTGAAATTTCATTTATTATACATCAAGTAGTTGAAATGTAGGCCTGTCTTGTTTGTCAAAATAAGGATCAGCATCTTAGTTTTTATCTGTGTCAAATCTAGATGGTTAACAGTGTGCATGTAAACACAGTGTAAATTTTATCTCTGTAACAGTGACTCTTCTGGTTAGAAGCTCTTTAAAACATCATGTACAGTACTCCAGTAGAAAAACTGCCAATGTAAAATACGCTTTTCAAAAAAAAAGAGCTAACTTAATTGTTTTTGTATGAAATTTGGGCAAAGTGATTTCTCATATTTATGCTAAGTTAGCAAAATATTTTTACTCCATGTAGTAGCTGGAAAGGTTTTTTATTTACTTGTTTCCACAAGAAGTCCTACATGTTTTATATGTACTGCATTGAAAAGTGTAGTTCTCTAAAGACTGGATTCCAAACTTGCAACATATTCCATCTCCTGGGAAGGCGCACTCATGTTGGTTATCTGGCTCAGCAATTCCACAGCCTCTGTTCCTCAGAGTCACAGACCACTCTAGTCTCTTTCTCTAAGGCTGAGTAGCCAGGTAAGTGCCTGTATTCTCCAATGCCATACAGCAAATACCCGTGATTTTAAAAAAGAAACATGCTAGTCCTTAAAGTTCTGCACTTAAGAAAATTCTGTTCAAGATATTCTAAGGGCAAATGTAACAAGTCTCTGTGTATGTACGGGTCTGGCTTTAACAGCAGGCTTAAATTAGGCACTCTCCCTTAACACCAGCACCAAAAGCACAAATCTCTTCTGCTTGAGCTGGAATGGTAGATGAGGATCAGTAGCAGCTCTTTAACTTCAGAGTGTGTTGGAGAACCACAAACACACACTTTACTGGGGTGTTTCTCTCAGGGGAAAGTTAAGTGAAATCTTTTGCTTTGTTATTCGTGCCCTTACTGAGCAATAAGAAATAATTTTCTTGGCCCCTGTGCTTTCACATGAAAAAATATCTTTAATAATATCAGCAAGCACAGTAAGTGATTAACACTATAAAATACTTCTCAGCTAGTTTAAGTATTGAGAGGATGGTTATTTACTATTTCCATTGGCACAGATTTCTGATCCCAGTCCTCTGTAATATTAGCATCTGTAAAAACATCTGAGTATTTGGATGTGTATGTCCCATGCCATTGGGGCATCACAGGTGAATACAGCCAAATATTCTAAACCCTGCAGCATAGAATAACAAGCACTACCTTGTAAGAGAGTGGTAAAGGGAGCAGGGATGATATAAAGCATTTGTGATACACTGTTTTGCCATGTTTCAAGTGGCTCATTCCTGGGAGTCAAAAAGTAAAATGTGCGGTAAAAATAAAGATTTCAGTTGAAAACATATTCCCAATTGACTAGGTGGTGATAATGTAGCTAATAATACTTTTCTTTCGATGCAATATGATATTTTGGGATCAAGACTTGATCTCAAGATAAAAAGTAAAGAAACCTTCTTTAGTTCTTACAGCAAGTTATAAAGTTAAGTCTGTTTATAATTAATGGACAGTTTCTGGTAGCTATTATTAATGATACCACCAAGCCTTCTAACAGAGATAAACTCATACTAAGGAACAAACCCAGCAACCTCTCTTTTTTTCAATACATGTTAAACCTGTTGCCCAGCCAAATCCATGCCAGCAAATAACAAAGCTAGAGCATTTTCTAGCGTGTATAAGTTGACTAGAATGAAAAAAAAAATCGTTGAAACCCTGACCAAAAGAGATAGGTTAATTTAGCTGAAATCTAGAGTAGGACGTAGAAATCGGGTGAGAGTCAAGTTTCCCATCACTTGATTAAACTATGATGGGTTTTTTAGACCAAAAAACCATAATCTTCATTTAAGGAAAAGCAAGCTTAAGTCATGGGATGGAAAATACTTCAGTGTAATTTTTTGGGCTAGTATACAACAATACATGCTGTGTCCAATTTCCCAGCTGGTTAATATTCATATTGATAACCAGTCCTTTCATTTTGGATAGGCTGTTTCTGTGTGATAAAAGTATTATGCTACTGAATGATAACCAGCAGTATTTGCTTCTTTATCAACACACGGTATATTATTTGTGAAAATACCTACTTTACTGATAGTCTTTATCGGCTTTATTTCCAAGATATTTGGCTACTGATAAACAATCCTAAGAAGCCCGGTATATATTTGTGATTATATTGCATCATTCACAAAAATGAGTCATAAAAAAAGCATTTCCCTTTCTTGAAATAAACTGGAATTTTCACACAGACCATTACTGGAACAGCACCTAAAAGCAGATGCCTTTTTGCCTGTAAGGTGAACTTCACCTCTCTTGCAAAAAGGTGCATTTTAAAGATATATAAAGCTTTAATTAATGTTAGACAGGAAAATAGAATTTCGTTGGCACAATTATAGCAATTGCAGTTGTTGCTTAAGAGCTCTAACTCATGTCCATTGAAACATCCTTAAAATTAAAAGCTGGTCAGTAGAAATTTCTAATATTCGTTGTTGAGCTGTATGCCACTTAGATCAGAAAATTCTAGATTTGTAAAGCTTCACAATTTTTCATTTACATAAGTTTCTGCTAGTGAATTGTAATTGGAGTTAACACTTGTTTATTTTAAGGCCATTGGTTCCACTCCATAGTAACTATCACTTGCAATAGATAAGGTTCAGCTGCTCCCCTGCTCTGTTAGCAGTGGGATCCTGCCTTTGGTTCGAGTGCTGCAGGATTCCTGTCTGGTATTTATTGGTGGTGCTGTTACTCACTAGATTGCTGACTGATCCCAGTCCAGATCCAGTTTCTAACCTGATCTGGCTGTTTTATTTCAGTAAATGTGCTAATAAACTAATCACGTTTTCCCTGCCGCCTAGGCAGTACCTTCACAAACACAGCTGCTTTGTTAAAGATCATACACATATATTTGTGTGCAAAACTGAGCACGTATAAAGGTTTTCATTAGTTCAGGTGTTCCTGACAGAAATGTGATACACTGGATAGAGTACTGGGCTCAGACAGAGGAGGCTTTGTCTTTGTCCTGTTGTGTCATTGCGTTCTCTGTGCTCTGGTTTGTAATGTACTTGGAGATACTGTGGTAAAACATAATTCTATAGAACAGGTAAAATACCATTTTATTCGCATGGTTTGGCATCATAACTAAATTTTTCTTACTGCAGACTATGCTGCTTCTGAGATGAAGCCCAGCCCAGCTCAGAAGTGGCCAGAAATTTTTCACTAACATGAAACACAGCTGAAATGAGCTTTCCTTTCCTTGGACTCAATTAATGAGCAGAAGTTAAAAAGTAAATTTCACAGTGAAAAATTAGAATAAAAGCTGTGTTGAATATACAACATTTACCTATCTAGTGCTTAACATTTGAGCAGCAAGATTGTATTTTTCCTGCAACGCCATACTTGGCAGCAACAGGCAGTCTTACTCCTCTTCATGTTGTCTTCTTCTGCCAGCTGAATTGTCTCAGTTGGAACTCCTTGTCTAGGCTGCTCCTGTAGCAATGCAGGTGTCCTTACTCAAACATAAAACAAGACAGACCCATGATATCCTTTTAAAAGGCATTTGCTAAATAAGGATCTCCACTGTTACAGCTCACCAATTTTATAAACCAATGTTCATTGTGCCAGTTGTTTTATTTCCTGAAACAGTCAGGAGCAGAAGAGGATGATACGGAAAATCCTTAAGCATTCAGGGGTGTTATGCTTTCCCGCTGAGACTAAAGAGTAATTCTATCATCTGCTTTACTGTGGTTGCAGGACAGTTGATGTAAAATACTTCAAAAATCTAGAATTAACTCAGAGAATATATTCTATAGAATTTATTTCTAAAATATTAAATCTGATTACTATTTTTTTAAAATGGTAGAAAGCTGTTATTTTCAAAACTGAGTCTAGTTGACTTATATGTCCCTTGGTATGAGAAATCTCAGCATTTGCCTTTCCAGTGTTTCAAGGGTTTTAAATATTCTTAATTTTGCTATTCTCTGTAATAATTGTCCATGTGCAAATTATTGTCCATTTCTCCAAGAAGTGTCAAATCCAAAGTACAAATATTATGAAGTGATGAAGTGCAACGTAGTTTTAAAGATGTCTGAGTGAACACATACATGAGTTCTTCACAAGTTTTTCCTTTTCACTGTCTCTTCCCTCCCCTAAATCCAAAGCAGCTTTTAATTTTATGGCTAATAAATGTACCAGAGTATTGTTTCCACTTAAGGAGAAAAATTATAAAAGCTTTGAGGACTTTTCTGCTACCATAATAGCTGATACCAAGAATTTTACATTATATGAACATCCACTTTATGAAACACCTGTTTTGTAGCCTTAGTATTTTCTTTTTAATTCCTTCCTTCCTTCCTTCCTTCCTGTTAGTGTCCGGGAAGTCTGTTGTGCAGTAAGACTTTTCATTAAAATCGAGCACAAGGGCAACTCTGCTGTCCTTTGTGCTGAGAATGAAATCTTGAAAACCAGGTTGGGTAGGGTTTTGAACAACGTGATCTAGTGGGTGGCAGGGGCAGTTGGAACTAGATGGTCTTTAAAGTCCCTTCCAACCCAGGCCATTCCATGATTCTAAGAGTTAAAATATGTATTGCCCTATTGCTGTCTTTTTAAGGTTAGGCAGACATCCACCCCTAAGAAGGTGCCACAGACTGGAGAACCATATTCCTGGTGCTCTGTGTTGCACCTTCTCAACTGAGATCATAGTCTTTCATCCAAGGCTGGGTGTGGAACAAAAAAAAAGTCAAAAGGTAGATTTTGTACTTTATTAACACAATTATTTTAATTTGGAGCTTAGAAATGACACTTCTGTTTGATGAATGAATGTCCAGTAGACCTAAGTCAAAAAACGTTTGTCTCTCATGTACGTTCTTCCCTAACTGTTCACTTTTCCAACAAACCATGAAGATGGGATTAGGTTTTCTCGATAGGGAAAATGGTGGAAGATACAAGTGCACAATGTATTGTTCTAATACAAGGATCAATATAATCAATATAATTGTCTTCAAACACTCGAGTGACTGCAGGGAGGATAGGAAGAACAATTTAGAGGAAAAGAAGAATGAAGGCCAGAGGCAGATTGATGAGGATTCTTTTTCTTCTGAAGGGAAAAATAAAGCATATTAAAAAAACCCCAAAAACAAAACAGAAGGAAAAAGGCAAATTAAGATCTCTTCAGAGCAAGGATGGAAAAATATATGGACATTTACTATAAGCTTGTCCATGTTAGATCAATATACTGTTTCTGTTATTTAATATAGTGTAACCAAACATGAACTCAGTGGAAACAGGAAATGACAGTTTTTCCAGACCAGAGTTACACAGGTAGCCATTAAATAAAAGACTTATCCAAATGCATGGGGTAAAAAAACTAAAAAGCAACACCCTAGAAGCATTGCTACCATGTCATTCTTTGCTGATACCAATTTCAAAGACAAGTTCAAAATCATTTTAGTTAACTCTGCTCCCAAGCATGTATTCTCATACACCCAGTTTCTCAGCTAGCAAGAGATGCTAAAAGCAAAGACAAAATGTCCTATTATCAGCATTTTATCTTGCCATTTTCAAATGAGACTTAGTACATTATGGCAGGTAATTATTTTAGGTTTCTCCATTTTAACTTATAAAATACATTCTTAAGAATGAAATTTTGGGTTGGATTGTGGATGAAGTTTAGCATTGCTGGAGTAATGGGGGAATCACTGTAAAGAACCATTTGTGAGTCTCAGATACAGATTCAGCACCAATTCTCAGCTTCTTGAAAAGATCATCATGTGCACTGGCAGCTGGTCCTTAAAACCAGAAGCAAGCATACTGGTTTTTTCCAAGCCCTTTCACACAAATACTTCAGGTCTTAAATGCCCATGTAAACAAGGCTTAATAACTGGGCACTTCTTTTAATTGACTGATTGTAGGCACTTCTATGGAAATACGTCTGAAGTGTAGTTTGTGAAATATGTTTTAAAAGTGTTTGATGTAAAATAAGCGCTAGACATTTAACAGTGCAAAAATAGTCAAAATTTGTAGATTACAAAACTGTTCCTAAGATCCTCAGCCTGTAATATTGTCTTAGTAAAGTTGATCTTTTAAGTTAAATTGCATTCTGGTGTAATAACCTTTTACAAATAAAATTATTAATACAAATGTACTGGTTAATACCTGTTAACATAAAACATGGCAGTTTGTTATTTTGATTTGTTTCAATCTATAACTAACAGAAATTTTGTAAAAAAAAACCACAAACAGAAACAATACATTACCTTTTATATGTTTAAAGTGTTTAACAGACTCTATTAACATTCACACTGTCTAGTCCAACCCTGTCTTTTAGCAGGTTCATCACTCTCTTTGTATACATACAAATATATATATATCCCCACAAGAATATAAAATTGCTTTTGAAATTTGTGTTGGCAAGTGGTAAATAGTACACCATGGCATAAATTCAGAAGCACTTAAGTTGATGGTCATTCAGACAGGTAATCCGTTCAGATGGGACTAGTAAAAATGTGTAATTGCAGCCATTAGTTTAAAATTTGTACATTACTTCTAATGTTACTAATTTCTGAAAAAAATCATTGTTACATACTGAACATTTTCCATTACAGATGATCTTGCATACTAAACTTATGGAGATCTCAACAGTTAAGCAAGATATTTAATTGGACTGCTGCTTTTAAACTGTTTGAAGAAGCAAAGGGAAAGAAAATTCATCTTAAAATCTGTATATGGAAATAATTTTAAGCTTCATGAACTACACATTTCCTTAATTTCCTTTTTTTAAACAAGTTGTAACATCAAAGATGCCAAAGGGTAATATAAGCTACAATAATATTCAACAGAACTTAACCTAGATCTTACGTTGTAATAATTTATTCAAATTAACTGTATTCTTCTGTATTTATATTTTCAGTATTTATTATGAATGATATGAAATTTGATGTATTTATTGTGGCTTATTACTGCAGTGTATATATTCCAAAAATGAGCATTTTTAAGTCTTAACATTAGGTTTTTTTGTTAATTAGTGGCACTTGTATCAGCTGTATTTTTATTATATATTGTACAATATATATTGTCCATTTGTTTGCAATGAAGTAAACCAGGTTTCTACATTACATCCTGGCTGCCAGTGCATTGTGCGTCTCATTTCTGCTATGCAGTCACTAGAGAGCCTCTCTCACCCAAGAGAGTCAGAATTAGTACTGCACATCTTCCCTGACACCTGCAGAGCCTCCAAAGGCACTCTGTGAAATTTCAAGCATTTCTCCTATTCCTGATAGTCTGATAGCATAAGGAGAAGCAGTTTGTGTGGAATATTTCTGTGTGAGTGTTTTTGTTTCTAAATATTTGTATACCAATTAAATAAACAAACATCTTCTTAGGTACACCCATCTGCCCTTTAATGATGCTACTGCCTAAAATTTTCTCTGGCCAGGGAAATACTGTACCTAATTCACCTGTGCCTATAATTTTCATAATAGGGTAATGAAACAATTGTTTTCAACAGCTGTTGGAATAAAATTTTGCAACAGCTCTCTCTGGTGGACAATCTGCAGTAACTTTATACATCACATCATTTCAATGGCAGTATTCAAAGAATACTGCTAAATTTCAGGACAACTGCTTGTTTTGAAAGCTGATTATCAACATAGCTTCATTAAGAAAATAATTATCAGTCACAGCACAATCTCTGTTATCTTTTTATTCTGATATTTACTCAAACTGACATGCACATTTATAAAAAGTAAGTTGTCCTTAAGTTTGCTTATATGATAAGTTATATATAGCTAAATTGTTTGTACTTTAAAAAACTGATAAAGATGAGATGTTGTTCTCTAGATTATAAAAAAGTTCTCACAGGAATTATGGCATCACTTGGCTGTAGTCTATTTGCTATTAGACTGCTTCTGGCATTGCTGTGAACTGCGGCTAAAAGGGCTGCTCCGGGGCTTGCTAAGCCAAATTCATACAACAAAATGTAAAAATAACTTTCCATACTGGTTCTAAGTCAACATCCCAGGATGCCCACTCAGAAGTAGGAAGATTTAACTGTTCAAGATGTTAATCATACCCACGTTATTCTATACTCACCCTAGAGTAAAGCAGCAATTACTTCAAAGGGTGATAAAATCCTCAGGTATGGTGGGCTGGCAAATTCCCACTGCAGTGAATTGTGTCATAACCAGGTGGAGCCACAAGCAACCAGTGGGAACCTCTTGTTCACAGGCAGTACTACCCAGAGCCTGAGGCCCCAAAAGGGTTAGGGTCTGCCTCGTCCTGCTGGGAGTGTGGCTGAACTGGCCTGGCCTGAAGTCAAGGCTTCTTCACACTTGTGATTACTCTCTGCATGTGTAAGAAAGCACAGTGAGATGGAGGTTAACACTGTTCTAGCAGCCTTCAGTAGTTCATACAGCCATCTGATTGAGGTACCAATTTTTACATGCTATGTATGGAATGCTCTTCACCTTTGTCCCTTTCATAGGGGCAGAGAAGGGCATTATAACGTCACTGAAAGAGATTTGAATTTAAAAAAAAAAAAAAAGCCTGAGAACCCCTCTGCAACAAGCTGATTTTCAGCAAGTCTTTTTAACTATTAGAAATTTATCCACTTTCAACATTATCATTAGAACATTATCAACAGCCAGATGATGATGCTGCTTTTTAATTAGCTTTAACAAAAACCTAAATCCAACTGCCTAAACCTCAAGTCATATCTACAGATCTCTTATTGCTCTCCTAGTATTATATGATGCCTATATATGTGTGTACACAGGCACACACATGAATATTTGGAAGTGCAATAGTGTGACCTTAAAGTTAATTTCAGATCTTCAAACAGAACAGAACAGAACAAAAAAAGTCACTTAAAATTTAGTTCTATTTATAGATCTGCTTCTCTCTTTTCTGGCAGGTAGTGGGGAGTCCAAGTAAGACTGAACTGCAAAAATACACACTAAAATGTCACAGTTTAAGGAACTATGATAGTTAACATACCTGAAAAAAATATTATATATAATATTTTTGTACTAGTATTTTGTACTAGTGACCTATGTTAGACCAGGAATGAAGTCTCAAAAAATTAAAGGAAAGAAATGGTCTTTAAAAGACCATTTTTAAATCACAGAATTAATTTCCCTTTTCTATATCTAGAACTAAAGACAAAATATAATAACTAGGTGAATTGCTATACCTAATCTCTGCAAAAAACAACTGTTTTGCTATATCTGCAAAAAACCCCCAAAAATACAAAGTGAAGCTTCTGTAGCTTCTCTAGCATTGCTTAGGAAGAGGTTCCCTACCTCCAAGTGCAACAGAACACTCATTTCATTGCAATTTAAATTCTACCCTGATTTGAAATCTTAGCTCTTATAAAAACTTCAAACAAATGGCAAAAACTCAATTGATAATGACTAGAAAATTGATGTTTCTTCTGTGCATATCCAAATCTGATAGGCTTGTAAGAGAAACAGGTTGCATGAAGAAATTGTCCTTCAGTGATATTAAAAACAATGCATTTTCTGTAGAACATGAACTAAGAACTAAAATAACAAGTACTTTTAAACTGGTGTGCTAAATACTTTGTCTTCTAGAACAGGTTCCTTGGACACTGAGTTTCCATTCCGTACCCCAGGATCAACACAACACAGCTGCTCTCTGTGTAATCTCCCATCCTGTATTCATACTGTTCAACAATTCTCTCACTGACCTGCATTCTATTTTTCCTCAACTCCCCCACCTTATCAAGTGCATGTATTGGCATGTACTGGTTTGATCTGCAGAAGTAATAATACTTTGTATTCCATTACCAAATTAAAACATTTATCAGAGGACATAGGCAGATCTTTGTGCAGTGTTCTACACAACCTTCCAGTTTGAGTGTTACAAATAACCCTTCCTGGTACAGTCTTTTGAACAATTTCTGTTCATTCTATATAAAGTTATTTTAAGTTGTGCAACTTTAACTTCATGGGATACTCTCACAAGTGTCTCCAAAAGCCTTACAAAAGCTGAGACATAAATCAAAGGCATTATCAAGCCCAAAAAACAAATTAAGAGTTAAAGCTTTTGGCAAATTATCACTGGTCCTTGCTTATACACTTTTTTGTCTTTTAGATGACTTATAAGTACTGAAAGGAATTTTTCTTGCTTTTATTTAGAAACTGAACTCATTAGTCAGGTACCATTAAATTATGAACAGGCTCCCTCCCCACCACAGAAGTAAAAAAAACCCCACATCATCATCCATTCACCCACCAGACCTAACTTAGCATTTATCTGTAATGATATTACTTAATTTCTAGGACAAAATAACAGATTTGTTATTAGTGTATTTTTGTCCTATTCAGCCTTTAATACCCACCCCTTCAAGAGAATTTATTTTCAGCTTTATATTTGATCATGTAGCCAAATATTTTTGTCTTCACTTCACAAATTTTAAAAAATTAATTATATATTTGATTATGCTATATTATTTTCTATGATTAGCAGAATAGTTAGAAAGGCCAAAGTCTCACTCAGACTGATAAATCTGAGATCAGTCCTTTGTAAAAGGGGAAACAGAAACAAGAAAGAAAATATTAATATGCAAGTGTTGGCACAAGTAATTACATGTAGATAACATTAGAAACCTGTGAGGTAAATATTGCATAAATCACTAGAAGGTAGGGGCAGAAGTTTAGTAGGTAACATTTAATTTAAAAGCAATAATGAACAGAATGCTGAAAAAAAAGTGTGAATATTAAGCAGCTCGGAAGCCTACTACAGTACAACTCTATAATAAATCTTTCAGTCCATGAAATGTAAAAAAAACCTATACAAGAAGTTTTAGCTAAAAAAAAGATTAGTATCAAAATAAGAAGATTTCCCATTAAAATAATCATAAATACATATTTTCTTTTACTAAACAACTGACTTTCTGGAAGCTGAGCACAATGTGGTATCCTATTTGGCTTTGACCTGACAGTCAAATATTTAATTTTCCAAGTGAAGGAACTTAAAAAATATTGAGGAAGTTTCACTGAATAAAGTAAATTATGAAAAAAATAATATCAGCCATTTGAGCATAAAAACATATATATAAAGTGTATTGGGTTTTGGACAGTAGACAATAATTTCTCATAACACTACAGAGAAAATTAGTCTTCTTCAGAAGTACTTACAATATGTCAAAAAAACTCCCACATATGGCCCCCTAAGATAAAAGAGAACTAATAGGATCCATAAATCAGTGGTCAACATATAAAGTCTTATCATAGAAATATTGTAAACAAAATATAACCAGGATCCCAATTATCTTTGGTATAACAGACTCCCAGGGAATCTCTGATGACACATTTTATATCCAGCTTAAGAGGAAAAAGAAACTGTTTAAACATTCTGCATTTAAACTATCACATAAAAGTCCAGTATATGTATACAATCGTAGTTCAAAATGGTTCTTTTCTTTTAATAAAATGCTTCTGGCCTATAATACCAAATCTTAATTGTTCTGGCCAAAGATCCACTTCTGGAAAGGGACTGATGGATTACAGGATGCCAAACTCGGATGCTCTCCATTTCCTGTAAGGCACATGTGTAGTGCTTCATTGTACAGAGTTTGATCCTAAAGTGAGGAAAAGAGGAAAAAAAAAGTGAACAAACAATGAACATGCTATTTCCCCCCACAGTTCTTCCCCCAGGCTGGGTGTTAAAGGCTAAGTTCATACAGGTGGTGCAGAGGGGGCTAGAAAATACATAAGTAGTATGCAAGTGCCAACTTGCTTTGTTAGGAAAATTTTGTGAAGTATTTTAAAAATACAAAACGTCTCAATTGACTTCTAAATGAATGTCTAGACAAACACACTAAAGGATATCATCTGTTTTTTTAAGTGATATTCCTATTAGTGACATCAAGTTTTGATCTGTAACTGAAAAGCTGAAATTATCTCCATTTTCCTGCCAAAAAGAAACTTACTGTATTTTGGCTTCAGAGTTTTTGTTTCGTTGATGTTTTTTGCTTTTATTGGAAATCCAAAACTAACTAATATCAAAGATCACTACTAAAAATGCCGCTTCACTGCACAGGATATGTACCTTCTGGTGCAGCCACTGCTCCTCTCCAACAGCAAAGGTTTTCTGGCCTTTGTAGGTGCACTCACGAAGCTGCACAGGTCCCTTGGAAGCATGCAGACAAAGCTCCTTCTGAATGTTATGGCGAATTTCGCGGTGTGCAGAATATTCAAAGTACTGTTTAAATAATTTTTTAAAAAAATTTTGGTAAACAAACACAAAGAAAAATATTAAACTAAATTATGCCTTTCAAATTCCGATACACAAAGTAATACATTTCTTGTTCAAAAATTTGAGACTACAGAATAATTCCTCTGATTTATAGCATAGACACTTCAAAAGTGTTTACCAAACTAAAAGCAGTTTTTAGTAGCAATGCAATACTAAGTTATACTAGAATCTATAAATTGGAAATGGCATTTGCTGCATGTGTACTATGATGCAAGACCTTACTCCCACACAGACCATATACAATTCAAGGAGACAAACTGAAGAGTAGAGATAGTTTAAGATAACTTAAGTTTTTACATTTCTTAACTTCAAAATTCTGTATTCAATTTTGTTGCTAGATTTTGGTTTTTCTTAGAGCGATTAAAAAAAAAAGGTCCCACACAAAACAATACTGATTGCTGTATGCCAACTTTTGCTGCTTGATCTAAAATAAATGTGAACAATAGGATGCTGTTATATCCTCTTATGAGGTAACCATGAGAAAAGTAATTATAAGCATGTATTTTGTGAGCTCATTTTACCGTGATTTCCTGACAGCAGAGTACCCCTAAGGCTCAGCTATAATTCTGATCCTAACAGGGATTTACTGCTGTAAATTACAGACACAGCTATTCTTTTGCCCCTTCAGCCCTAACCTGGCATCTTGGTCTCTTCTTTTTCTCCCACGTTAACCAGCAGAGTCCCTAACATTACATCTCACTGCTACAATTTCTTGCCTCTGGATGTCAGCCACCTTCATGTCTTTCCTTTGAATATTAAGGCCAGGCTCAGTAACCACCCTTGACCTTCCATTTTCCAGTGGTCAGCAATCATCTCCTCACTACATTGGAAACAATGGGAACAGCACTGAGGAACAAACAGGCATCTCTCTCTTAAGACTCAGTGAGCAACATTAGTCCTCAAAACAGGTACTGAAGGAGTGACCTGCTTAGTCACTTAGCTCTCAGACATAGTAATTTACTCTTAATCTGGTAATCTGACTTAATCTGTCTTGGTTTATTTTTGGAACTTCAAAATCTCTGCAAGCCCTAAAAATAATTACTTGAAAGCTATGTTTGGAACTCTACTAATTTTGGATATTGAGATGGGCATGTTTCCAGCCTCCAATATTCAAAAAAGGAAGAATAATATACAACTGATGTATAACTCTGAAAACTAGGTTCTCTTTTCTACTCCCATTTCAAATATATGGACGAAGATGACAGCATGGGAAATACCAGCCTACACAGCTAAAAGTCTGGTAAAGAATACAGGACAACTGAAAACAGAGCATTGTAATGAAAAGGGTTAAGTAAGCAAATATGCATCTCTTAAGCATTATCAGCAAAATGAATTCTCTGAAGGCTAGCATTTAAAGGGATTCAGACTGTTATTTTTTAGCAGGAGGGAAAACAAAAAACACTTGAAAGAATAGAGCTTTAGTATAGCCTGAGATAACTTAGAGAACAATAGAAGCATACAGCAGATCTCTTAATACAGTGTCTTTCTATAGTGTTCCCAAATTAATGGCTGTGACAATGTGAAAAGGCTAATAGTATTAATCCACATTTGAATAAAACCCCAAATTCAATCCTGTAAGAAGCATAATAGGGTAGTTCTTAATCTAGACAGCATGCCATGTCTCACAAAAAATTATTAAGAAAGTATCACCTAAGATCATGTGTTTCAATTTTCACAATGCCATCAATGGATGTCTTTTAAGGTTGAAAAAGAAATTGACACCCTCCCCCCATGAGATAACAATTATATTCTAATAAAAACTTTTAGACCTTTGCTGACCTTTAATTATTAAGGATCACTTTTAAAGGCAACAGAGAAGTGTGGATTTCTGGGCAGGGAAGGAGATGTTCCTTTTGTTAAGTATTACAGTAATGACAGAATGATTCAGTATCTGACATCTATTGCAAGTCCTATTGTAGAAGGAACAGAGCACCATGGCTGCCTCCAAGAGCTATGGACCAAAGAGAGCTCCTCTTGAACAAATGGAATGGTATAACTCCCTTGCATTAGCCAGTACAGGATAGGCCCCTTTGACCTCACACTGTGAGGCTGCAAGCGTGATAGGGAAGGTGGCTCAGGCCTGGACACTTGGCCTCCCATTGGCCGGATTCCAACCAACATCTTCCTTGACAGTGCGGGTCCTGGTGGCAGAGAAAGAAGCAATAGGAGGAAGCATAAGGAAAGGAAGAATTAAGAAGACAACACTTATAAAGCAGGAGTAAGGGTGGCATGAAAAGGTTTTGCACAGAAAAGAGACGGCAAGGGAAGCAGTGCAAGTGTGTTTGAAATCTGAATTTTTATACTGAAGTTAAAACATTAGAAACAAGACATGACATGAAGAGTGGTATGGAATTTTTCTTCAAAAATATATAGGAATTAACTGTTAAAGAAAATAAAGAAAAAAGATAAGGAGAGAGAAATTGCATATTAAAAATTAGTCAATTTCTCTAAAATTAATTAAAAGCTTTTATACAGTAAAACTACAGCAGGAGAGAGAATAAAAATCAGGTATCAAATATTTTACCTGGTTTCCTCCAAGTCCATGACAAGAATACATAATCAATGGTTTGCCACCATGGTTATTTTCACCAACGTCCAGACACATGCGTTTACCTATATTTTTTAACTAAAGAAAGGGTGTTATCAGATTGAAAAAGCTCAGTGAAATGACAGAAACTTAAGCTGTCTCAGTCATAGACAAAAGTCACTTTTAGTTTAACAATAATTACAGTTGTTTGTTCATTTTTACTTTCTGCTATGCTCAAATCCAAAACCCTGTTTTCTCAGTTAATCTTTTGTAACTAAAAGCCTAGTAACTATAGTTACACATGGAGTTATTAGCCTGCTCTGTACTATGTTACTGTTATTCAAATCACAATCTGAACAGATACACATAAAATATTTAAAACAGGAGGAAGGTAAAGTTTTATTTGTAAACACACGCTAAAAATGCATGTTCATCTCAAGTTAAGAACTATTACTTACTTTCTTTGTTTTAGCAATGCAATGTCTGAAGTTATTTGACAGGGAAAACTACTTTTGACATAAATGAAAAATGAAAATGACATAGGTATTGACAAAGCTATAAAAAGTAGGCAGAAGAGATCCTTTGTCCAGAGTAGTGACAGAAAACCCTACAGCAGTTAAAGATGGCTAAAGATAGAAGTCTAAAAGCTATGGCTAAGGTAGTACAAGAGATTAGCAAACTTCCTGGACTATGAAGAATACAGAAAATAATTAAAAGTAAACTTACATATCCAGAAAACAGAGGATTCAGGTCTGGCACATATGCTTCTGGATAAACATTATTGAGGTACCAGGTAAAATTTTTACATTGCAGGCGCTGCCGTAAATCAAGTCTTTTTGATATGTCTCCAAATGTTTTCTGATAGAGGAGAGGAGGTAAAAAAGGATGGAAGATAAATATATTAAATATATTAAGTAAGTTTTATTCTGCTGTTAAAGAACAACAAAACCTGCATTTTCAGTAAAATACTAAGCAACTTGAAACTAACAAGACATTTTTCTCACTCCAGAAAATAAGTTAGTTTACATTGTTTACACTCAGTAGTTTCTCTCATATTCTTCTGGTAGTTCCTGTACCTGCACAATGCCAACAACCCGGAGAATGTATATTGTGTAAAAAAAACAGCAATAAAAAAACCTCACCATACAAAATCAACATTAATCATCCAAACACTTGTTTTTTTCATTTTTGTTGGGGCTGCAGCATTAAGCAAATGGAACAGTCTTTTCATTAAAATATCTAGAAGCCTTACATACTTGGTCAATAAATAACTTTTGCTCACCAAAACTTTCACCGCAGCAAGTGTGATTTCTAATACCACCACCACCACCTACTTGTTTCACAATTTTTGCTGCCTCTGTGTTTCTTCGGTAAAATATTTCTTTATATTCATCCATCCATACTTCTGCAAGGCGAACTTGATTGCGTGTGATCACCTGAGTACCTTTTGGGAAAGTATGGGGACTCTTGCTGCGAAAGACATGGCCAACAACAGAGCAAGGCATGATCTCCAACTGTCCACCACATTGCCATACCTAATAATAACATTTAGTGTGTAAGTACACTGCAATTAGAATTCAGGGGGTGGAAAAAAATTCAGTAATACTACTGTTTGCCAGAAGATATCAAACCACTAGCAAGAGTACATATATCAGGCATACCATTAGTGAATTTCCTAATCAGATAAAGCCTGGAAACACAAATTTCAGATAGCAAACCTAAAAACATTTTAAAAAAATTAAAAGCAGTTTAGTGAGCATGTTTGTATTTTATTTCATAGGTAATTAGTAATTCAATTTTCCTTGTCCTAGTTGGCTGATTGAGGAGTCAATATCTAATACTGATTCATTTTCAAATCCTCTGTACCCTGTCAGCATAGAGACAACTGCTAATTGGAGAGCTAAACTTACTCTGAAAGACATTTCTATATTTTCACCTCCCCATATTTCCATTTCTTCATCATAGCTTCCAATGTGTTCAAAGTAGCCTTTTGATATTGAAAAGAGACCTCCAGCAAAAGTAGGTGTTCTGCAAAAACAAAATTTTACTGATAAAGATAGTAGGGTTTTTAAATATAGATGTAAAATCATTGTGCAACTGTTCTAGGAATTTTCCATGCACTTGTTAGTATTTCACTATAGTGATGCATATTCCTGGCATAGATAATACTTCTAGCACTTAAATATATTCACACAGAATCTCATTTGACAGCTTATTGCCATTTATTAAGAACTCGTTCAGACTAATGCCTGCTGGCATAAAAGAAAGAATCAGGAAAACCAGCAAATTTTCTCTGTATGGAGGATTTCGAGCAAAACTACAGCTTCTACGGACCAGTAACCTGTCTGTGGACAAAGCAGGTACAATTATTATCAATGCATTACTGTATCAGCCTAGTATTTGGGTGCTCTTTTTGTCATTCTTTCAAGTAAAGTGAATGAGGAGACAGAATCATTTTACTGTCTCTGGAAATAACTGTATAATCCTCTTCTGCCCCTTCCCCCTCAGAATACAGGCAATTTCCACTGTATGTAGAAAAAGTAATGCAGAGCAATTACTATCTTGAGGAGGCTATATTTTTATGAATGCTTTAAAATGTAGTTCTTAAAGAAAGTATTACAAGAAACATCTATGATGCTATCATGTCTGACTATACTCATCTGAAGAACTTATTTATTTGCAAACTGCTGTTCATAAGACAAACTCCATGAAAACAGAAGGATTTAAACAGTATTCAAATTATGTTTACCTAATTGGGTAGGTTTCATCCTTTCTTCTTTTATTCTCATGTTTAGGAAGAGACTCCCATCCAAATGACAAACTCCAATCAAAATTTCCTCTGTTGTGGCTATGCACATAAGGAGATGGTTTACTGAATTCAAAGGTATTGAGATCGATAGAAGCAATGTCAGGGCTTACAACAGCAACAGGATTCTCAGCTATTCTTGCCAGTAATGGCTCTAACCAGCCATAAAAGCATTCACCTGTGGAGAAAATGGGAACACTGAATTTTTCTTGGCTATAAAGAAGTACACAGGGTATATTTTAACAAGTCCAGCAAGCCAATATGGACTATTTCTAAATAGCATTGCTAGTTATACTTTCAATAATATGAAACAGCAATAGGAAAGATGATACATTACTAATATTCATAATTCATAAAAAGTCTGCAACATTAAATCAAAGACAACAGCATTATAAACTAGACCTGGCATAGTTACAGGTTACACTTACAATGAGCATCCAGGAAGGTAAGGGTCTCTCCTGTTGCTACTGAAGCTCCCAACAACCGTGCAGTGATCAGACCTTTTCTTTCCTTCTGACGGACTACTTTAACTATTTGAAACTGTTTCACGTATTCATCTAGTTTATCATGCAGGTATTCTAGAAAGAGGAATCAGTGTTAGGATATTCAGTGTATACACATGCCACTGCCCAACATGTTACACTATTAAGCAACCAAGATAACTCACGCTAACCCCAGAAATTATCTCAACATCAAAGCCATAGAAATTCCTATCTGCTGAAGGTTATTTCTAGGGGCTGAGTATTATGGGGTGTAAGAAGAGGTGATCAGCAGAGGAGAGGAGATGGAACATTAAAATAATTCTGAAGAAGAAAGGACATGCCAGTACATCTCTGCTGCCGTGTTAACCATTTGAATACCCATTCCATTTTCATAGCAAATGGATCTCATATTATATCTGCAAAACATGCAAATTCTTTCCTTTAGGATGGCACATTTACAGTTTCCAAAGGCTACAGTATTTACAACAGCAACAGAAACCATATAAAAAAATATTTAAATGTTCAGATTTTGAGAAAGAAACCCACATCTCTCCTGAAACATCCCACATCATCTTCTTTATTCTTCCCATCCTTAGTATTAAACTGTACTACTGAACATACATCCAAGTGTTTCAATATACTCAATACAGACTTGGAAAAAAGTGTAAATACATTAATAGAAGTATGTATAAACATATTAATCTAAAGGTAAGCATACAAAGATTTTTGAACTAGCATTTGTCTTCACACTAAGCATATTTATAATTATTTTTGAGACTCAGCTTGACTGCTGAATATTATTTTACCATTAAATAATTTTACTTGCTAATAAAGACACTGCCCTTCATAATAATGAAATTAATTTGCATAAAGACAACCACTGATAAAATGCAAATTTCTACAAGTCTAGGCCAATTTATACTTGGATACTTTGTTCTACAAGTTGCAATTGGTTTGAAACACAAATTACAAAGCTACTTGCCATGCAAGCAGTTATGCAGATAAATCAGCATCAGAATTGGAAAAAAAGAGAAATGGCGTTTAAAAACATTTTAGAGTACAGGATTTTCATATTTGACTACCTTATGGAAAAATAAGGTGGGGGAGGGCTATTTTATATTAAAAAAAAAAAAAGAAACAAAACCACTTAGAATACTGTTATACATGTCAGTACTGGTAAAGAGACATCCTCTTAGCCAATGTATCTGCAATCCTAACGTCTTCAATTAAAAAAACCAAAACCAGAAGCAAAAGCAGAAAGACTTCTTACCATCTACACTGGCATCATCCACCAAAATAATCTCCTTCAGCAGTATGGCAGGAGATGTGTACATCACACTGTGGACAGTTCTGAGCAGAGTTGACCACGCTTCATTATGGAAAACGATGATAATGCTTGTGGTTGGCAGCGGTGGGCAACGCTTAAACTTTTGTTCAATACATCTACAAATCAGACGTGTCAGGGGTTACAAAATGGACAACAATTTTTTACTCACACTCCTAAACTTTTCTTTCTAGTACAAAACTTTATAACTATGGACATTAAATAGTTCTACTTCTCTGGTTTCTATCCTAGCTTTGGAGTGCAAAGCACTGGAGCAGCTGTTCGGAATATTTTTTAAAATATCATGACTGAGAATTGAACAACTTAGTTCTGCTTCTGTCTCACACACATTTGAGTACATTTCATGTAATTCCCAGGCTTTCTTCAGGAAAAAATGTTATTTTATTGAGAGCAGCAGGTACTGACTAACTCAAAAGTCACCATTACTGCTGAAACCTAAGAATACAAAGAAGAATATTTGTTAGAAAAATTCAGAGTTGCAAAAAATATAACATATGTAATTCAAATTTCAAAGCTTTATAGAAATGCTATGTAAGCCTTAGGGCAGTATGTCCCATTCAAGGGATCCAATTTTAAACCCACAGTTTTTCAAGACTGATATATCCTAAACATAACTTTAGATCCAATGGCAAGTCAAGATGACAATGCTGTATTTGTAAGTTGCACACTCATTGTTTATCACCTGTCAGCTTCAGGGCCTGTAGGACACCCCAAGGTAACAACTACAGTCACTGCCCCACAAAATACAAAAAACCTTCCCAGTTATGCTCTAGGAGAGGTTATGGTGAGCTGCACTGCATGTATCAGCAGCAGCTCAGTAAATTTAGCAGTTTCTGGCACAGATGGCTAACATTTCATATGACACTGACAGAGACTGCTCATAACTAAAGCCACTCTTCTACTCTCCCCAAGTCCTACAGTCTACATTTAAAAATTCTTCAATACTACAAGATTGTTGCAGAGATCTTCCATTACCTTGTTCACCAGTTTACAATTTCTAATTTATTAAATTATGCCGGTAGTTTTATTAACACTGAATGCTAAAAAAATGGGAGATGGTGTTTTAATTGGACAAATGTTGAAACCACATTTTTAGTTTTCTTCTAAGTAAAACCAAGCAGACTTCCTGAGAGTTACTCAGAAATTTTAGCCTTAAAGGCAAAAGCAGAACATCTTCTTTAAATATGGTTACTTTGAATTCAAAACCATGAAAGAAGTGAGCTTTTCTAAACATTCTTGGCTTTGGCACTGTGGATAATTATACAGCCAATCATTGTGTATAGCTAGGAGACTTTCCTAAACTATCACCTACTGCTGAACTCAAATCACTTTGCAGTCTGAATTTCTGAGAATTTTTTCAACTAGCAGGACATACACATTTCAACTTACTCAGGAGGTCGAGTGTCTGGTCCAAGATCACGGTGTAAAGAAATCCTATCACTTGCAAATGCATTAAAGCAGTGTTTCTCTTCTCCAACCTGTTTTTCTTTTTGTTCTTCTGAATTTAAGTTGGTGGTTTTAAATGCTTTACCAGAAGCTCCAGGAGCATTAGGATCTTGAAGGGGCCGATCTAGAAAGGGTTTAAGTTCCGCTGGAGTATAGTGCCCTGGCAAACAGTGTCTCTCTCCAGGAATTTTAGTTTGCCTAATGGGTGCTTTTATCTGCATTTTTGGCTTTGCACCTTTGATATTGTTCATAGCATTTAACACAAGACCTAATACATGACTTTTCTTTCCAACAACTGGCTCAATCCCTGCTTCATCCTTAAAATCTTGAACACCCACTTCTCTTTGTAATAAAAATAAAAATACCAGAAAGACAAACACGATAATGCTAAACTTCCAAAGTTTCCAGTGAAAAAATGTCTTAAATAGTTTAGGTGTCTTTTTCAAGGCCATTCTAGTTTTAAAAATTTTCTCACAACGGAAGTTTTTGTGAGTGTTGTTCTTCAAATATGTCCCAGCATTTCTTGAAATTGTAAAACCTGTAAATTAAAACAAATAGTATTCATTTAGACATCTAGTATATTCAACTATGTAAAGCCGTAAGAAATTAATGGGAAGACATTAATTCACAGCTCCCAAAAGTCAAATATTATACATGCTACATCACTTAAGGATACATCTGACCTACCTATAAGATACCCAAAATGCCCTTTCCTTGCTTTTTGTTTTGGGTTTTATTTGTTAATTACATTTCATATAGAAGAACCAGAACTCAAACATACCATCAAGAATAAAACATTATTTCTACGCAGTGCCACTACTTCAAGTTTATTTTCTTCCAAGTAGTTTGTTTAAAATTAGAATACAGTCTTATAGAAGCAGGCAATTTTAGTTCAAGGATGGGACAACAGAAAAACAGGTGGCATCAATACATTAGTTCAAGCTGCATGTCAGAAAGAGCCATGTGGAAAGTGTACTAAAAGATAAGAAAGACTTTTCAATCAACTTATTTCAACAATTTTCAAGTTTCAACCACTATTTTTTTCACAGACAAGTAATTATTCATTTGCTTTCAAAGATGAAACTATGAAAGATATTTGAGGACTACCAAAATCTAAGTGATTTGAATTAAATTCTCTCTGCCAAACTGGCAGTTTACAAAAAGGGGATACATTCTGTCACCAGCCTGAATAGCTGGAACAGCTATTCCAGCTATTCAAGCTATAGCTTCATTTTTGTCTAAATTGAGTGTTTGTGAATCAAGAAGAGAAATAAACAGCATCTAGCTAAAAGCCACAGTTCCCACTTGCTAACTACTGACCACAAAATTGCAAAAAACTACTTTTCTATTTATTCCTCTGAAATACAAGTAGATCTTAGTTGGAGTAATATATCCTCAGGAAGAGATACAAGTCAGAGAAAACAAAACCCCCACCCTTACCTGCTTTTCTTCAAGAATCTGAAGGAGAAACTAAGCATCTGGATTTCTTCATATTATACTGTTATTCTAAGCTTATATCAGCTTAATAAACCCATACATTCAAACTACAGTGTTTTTACCATAGAGTTATTGTTATAAGAATGCAGAGGGGAAGCATATTAGGTCATACTAAAAGGTACCAAACCCATGCTTCTCAGCTCACAAAATTTCCAAAAAACCAAGCCAAACTAACTAGTCCACTTGTGTGTTACATATTATTTTCCCATTTTTCCTTACTGCTGAAATATGGAACTACAATACTGATACCTTTATAGTGGAAGACTACAAATAAAACCTTTCTTCCTAATGAAAGGATTGCAACCAAATTACCAAACTGTCAGATTGAAAAATGTCTTGTTTTCTCACAATGTCTGGTGGGTTGCTCTTGACTGGCGGCCAGACACCAACCCAGCCACTCTGTTGCTTTCCATCCTCAGCATGACAGTGGGGACAAAATAAGATGGATAATCACATGGGTTAAGCTAAGGACAGCGTGATCACTTACCAATTATTGTCACAGGGAAAACAGACGTGTAATGATGAATTTGAATCTATTGCCAATTAAAAATAGAGTAGGATGATGAGAAACAAAGGATCAAACTACCTCCCCTGGCTCAGCTTCACTCCTTCATTCCCAGTTCTTCTCTCTCCTTTCTGCCTAGTGGTACAGAAGGAATGAATAACAAGGGCTGTGGTTAGCTTGTAAGACTTCATCTCCAGCACTCCTTCCTCTGCACATTTTCCCCCTGTTCCAGCACGGGTTCTCTCCATGCAGTGTAGTACTTCAGCACAAGCTGCTCCAGCACAGGCCATCCACAGGTCACAGTTCCTGCCAGGATCTTGCTCCTGCATGGGCTCTCCATAGGCTGCAGCTTTCTTCAGGATATATCCACCTGCTCTGGCCTGGGGTCCTGCACAGGCTGCAGAGTGGATACCTCCTCTGGGGTGGTCCTTCATGGGCTGCAGGGAAATTCTGCTTCACTGCAGTCTTCTCCATGAGCTGCAGGGGGAATATTTGCTCCAGGGCCTGGAACACCTACTCCCCTCCTTCTTCACTGACCTTGTGTTCTGTAGAGTTTCACATTTTTCTCACTCCTCTTTCTCACAGCTGTTGTGCAATATTTTTTACCCTTTCTTAAATACCTCATCACAGAGGCACCACCTGCTACACTGGGTGGCTCAGCTTTGGCCAACAGTGGGTCTATTTTACAGCTGGCTGGAACCAGCTGTGTTCAGCCCTGGGTGGGACTGGAGGTGGGGAAGCTGCCCCATGTCTCTTATCACAGAGGCTACCTGTGTAGTCATCCTCACCTCCTAACCTTGCCATGAAAATGCAATACACAGTGTAAAACCCTAACTATATGTACAGATCAGCACCCAGCATTCCAGGGGCTACAGTCTCTGCAGGTTGCTAACCAGGAATGCTTCCCTAACACCATCAAAAAGAAAATCACGTTACTGTTTTGCAGTTCACCGTGCACAAGCACGTAAGATATTAGTAAATCTTAAAGCTTAAATCAATAAGCAATATAAATATATCTTCCTCAAATGTAAAAAAAGAAAACATCTTTTCATATATACATATATATATATAAAACATCTATATCTATCTATCTATATATTTGAAATACATGATGTCATAAGAAGGATTAGAGACATATGGAGCATGCTGCCACAAGATACATATGAAATGTGTCTGTCCCTAGAAAAGAACCTTCCCTGAAGTTAGGTGGGTTGTGGAAGACACCAACACAACTTAACCCTTTCAGTGTGGATTAGTACACTCTACTGGCATACTGTGCACAGAAACAAATGCAAGTAATGTTTCTTTAGGAAAGGATCAAGTGACAGCCTTGGAATAGTGTGTGCAGCAAACACCAGGTGGACGGAGGCTTGATTGCCACAAGCATACAGCAAAATCTTTTCATTTAGACAAATGCTGAGTGTAGCTTTGTTTACAAAGTATCTGATAGGGATATTGCTTACAATAAGAGAAGAGTTCTTTGTCGCACAAAAGAGTAGCAGTTTCCAGAACAGAAGCTGCATTGTCCAAAGAACTTTTGCCATGAAAGCTGAATCTTACTTAGGGTTTTTACCAGGATAATTTTGTAGTCAGAAATACAATCTTTATTCCCCACAAATGCCTCTTACATTTTCATGGCATAGCAATGTGTCAGCAAACACAGACCAAGCTACTATTCAATCCTCCAGGACATGCTGAAGAAATATGTGGCATGATTAAACTCCCTGGGGTGACTGTTTAGCAAAGCGTTTAATCTTCTCTTCATTAGCGTTATTTTCACTAATAGTAGTCTGGATTCTCACAGCACTTTGAAATAATTAGCCCTAAACATCTGAAGTTGGATTTTTTTTTTTTTTTTTTAAGGAAGAAAATAACCAGAAATCTAAAATGTACTACTAAAGTCTTCTGAAAGTGCCAAAAAGCAGCTGCCACACTACTTCAAACCACATCACATGGGCAGCGTAAGAATTCAATGCAGTCTATGTTACATTATGCCACCCACTGGTTCTGATGTCAGACTGTCTGCAAAAACTCTTACAAGAAAGCCTTGCTAATGTAGCCAACAAGTAGAAAACTCTGGGTTTTTTGTTAACTTGGTCTGAACAACACTGTAGAGAATAATCTTTAGTAAAAAACATTAAAGTATCATTAACCCAAATTAGCAGAAATTCTTTGCAATTATGCAAGACAAAACTCATTGGGGTTAGTATCAACAATATACTTGACCTCAGTTAAAAAAAAAAAAACAAAACTTTTTTTCTATCTGAATGTTAAACGAGTTTCAAACATTTCCCGACAATATTGCTTATAGAACATAAAACCTTAAAAGAATAAGTAAAAATACTAAAACCAAAACAAAAATCCTAAAAAATGGGAAAAATAAGGAAGAATTATTCTAATCAAAACTATTTAACTACTTAACTTGGCTTCAACTTAATCTAACTCTTCTATAATTCCAGAATCACAGTCTATTTCTCTTTCTATTTCTATTTCGTCTATTTCTTCTTGTTATCAAAGCATGTAATCCCTTCCTCAAACCTTTGAGTCCCCTTAATCAGAAGGTGGGTGTGCAAATAAAAACACTGAGCAAATACTCGAGGGAAAAACCAAACAAACCTGACACTGATGATCAACTGTTCTCACCAAATCAGCAAAAGTCTGACAAAGATATTTCAGGATACTTCAACTGTAAAAAGTGCTACTTCCACTACTGGTATTTCTGAATCTAAAATTCTAGACAGGGTTTCTTGTTTTCTTTGCATGAGTATCAATGTAGATGATACAAAAACATTAGTTACTGAAATAATCAGTTTGGTAAATGATATTTTCACCTTCTACCACCAGGAAAATTGATGCTTGTTTCTATTGGCAAATCAAAAAAAAAAAAAAAAATCACTGGACAAAACTGTTTGCACTTCCTAGAAGTTCATCCCAGAAAAACATCCATTCACATAAGCACCTTTGGTGACAGACTAAGAAACGTCCAATTCAGAGTGAACCCATCATAAAGGTCAAGCTTTATATGGAATATGAAGATTCGTCATAGAAACAAAGCTATTCAAAAGCACTTCAGAAATTTGGGATAATTAAACCAGTTGCTTAAGTTTAGCAAACTATGTTACTGTTTAAAAAATACTAGCTCTTAATTTAAGTAGAGGAGCAAATGATAAAATGAAATGTACAGAAGTTAAAGACTAAAGACATGAAAATGAGAAAGAGAAATGTTGTTTAGTTTCTATCTCCACACTTGCTTAACTGTTGCAGTCAGAGTTCCTAATGAATGCACTCCTAAATAGGGTACACATACCTAAAAGAAATAGAAATTCACAAACCCAGGTGCTGTTCCTCTGAGTACATTCTTTAAAGCTCAGCCAATAGAAATGTGGTTCTGTTCCTGAAAAAAAACTGTTAGAGGAATACTGAATGTGTTCAGTTTCTGAGCCTTCATTTTAGAAATATTAAGAGCACAGGTTATTCTAGCAAATGCTGGATGTAACCTGCCTCACCGATTATTACACAGAAATCAGAAGCTGTACCTTCTGGAGGAGCACACTGAAGAAGCTGAAGAAGTTCTGAGCAACAGCAGCACAGAACAGCTTGCTGAAACTTGGTCAAGTATCTCTCATCAGCAGTTTAATTTAGATAAAAAAAAAAAATTAAGAAAAACCCCAAACGAATCATTACCAAACCTCCTTCTATGTATTCTAATGGAAGTGGTTCAAACTCAAACTTTCACACACTTTCAAAATTAGCACTACTACCATTTTTCTACAGCCAAGCACTGTATGTGATAGGGAGAGATAGACAGTTTCCTTTGACAATTGTTAGCACAGTAATAATACACAGTAACCATATATTATAAAAGTATTTATGGCTTATTTTTAGAGACCTGGGACATGTAAATAACATGCATTTATCTCAAATTTAAATGTCACTCAATTCTCTATTTCCCTTTTTTTCTTTGGTCTGACTGTTCTGGGCATCTGTTAAAATTACTTTAGACTGTCCCTAAAAATGCCATGATGAAAAGTGAGCATGATAGCAGCTGCAAAGGGCTGTTTTAACTTAGAAGGATTAGTGTCTCATTTTCATTTAAGCACCAGAGGATAATGTCTGGACCATAGGCAAAGGACTTTTGTTTGTTTTCCTGATTGTGGGAACATTTCTAAGATAACAAAAACATCCAAGTATCAACTGCAGGTCTTGAAATCTCAGTTTTCTAGCTGGCCATAAACTTTTGTTTAAGTGATAAGCATAAAGCAAAGAAAGACTCCTCATGGCAGATTTACTGAGATTTACTGGGTTAGATCTAGCTAAATTAATCTTTGTTGGAAGCTCCCATAGGTGTTTTCACTTTCCTCCTCTCCCCACTTCAAATGTTCCAGCTGCATTTCACTGCTGAATAGTGTTAGTCCACTGTAGTTGGTCACTTGATGCTAGAATTTAATTGCTAAATCACTGTCAGTGATATAATTCTCTGTTTGTAAGCAGAACTATTTCCTATGGCACATGATCTCACTGAGTCTTACGAAAAATCAGACAATAGTAAGACAGACAGCAAGTGAATAAATCCATGCTTTACATGACTGAAAAAAATCTAGCACTTCAGTTTAGGAACTTGAGACACTTTCAGATCTTGTAGATGACAGGCACAACAATGAGCAGATTAGGATGAGAAACTTGTAAGTGTTGGCAAGCAACTAATCAGCATTTCATATCATGAACATGATTCTCTATATTGATTCCAAAAGAGGGAAAACCTTGGACGAGGTAACAGCTCTTGGAACAGGAGAACCAGGCAGCAAACTTGGGCAAAGCAAAAAAAAAAAAAATTATCTCAAAGCAACACAGTGTGTCACCTAGAACCACAGACACTGGGGAAATGTCACAGAGAGGGTAATTATATCTTGCTCCTATTTTGACAGGGCTCAAGATATCTGGGCTGCTTCTGGTATTACCCCACCCCAAAAAAGGGACAAGTTAAGTGGCAATAGCGCTTAGGAGGAAGAGGAAAACTGGTCTGCTGCTCCTTCCCACAGTGCAACAAAAATAGCAGTTTAGGCTCTTTGTAACTGACTTAATTTTTACTTTGCTCTACTATTGAGAAGCCTCGAGATGACAGTAGCAGATGCCAAACTGACCAGACCATTGAGCAAACCTGGCTAAAAAAGGAAACCAAACCCTGTAGCTGGCTGCTTTGTCTCAGGCTCTAAGTCTAGCAGCTCAGCAGTGTACTGCTGCCTTTAGTTAAGACTGAATTAATCAATATAATTTATAATCTTTTAAACAAAGGAGGTCTTTTTGTTGCAGAAGACTAACATGTACAACACTACTGAGATGCATACATATTTGTATTTCCAGTAAGATTTTTTTATTTAAACAATAAAAATTTTATTAATAAAATCTTCTTTGTAAAATAATATTTTGTGTAAAGTTAAAAAAATTAAAAATCCATGACACTAAGGTTATTAAATTTAAAGTACACTTCTTCTGTCAGTTTCCAGACCTAAGTAAACATTGTCTAAGTGTTGTCACCTGCTGTGCAGAAGACTAACAAACTGCCGGAGGGGAGACACAATGCGGTAACTCTTTAAAAGAGTAGGATGAAATACACCAGAGTTAGCCGGCAATGTACACAACCGGTATCACCCTGCGGCCCCGAATCAATGCGGTACTGTGGGCAAACCCTTGGGCGGGATTCGTACGTGGCAGAGACACCTCCCTCGGTCAACACCTTCGGTTTGGACAGTGCATCCGGCCGGCACTTCCCGGAGCCCCGTGTCCGCACAGGGGGCTGCCTGGGCTCCTCGCCCCCTCCACGTTCCCCCGGAGAGGAGCTCGCAGGGCTGGGCTGTCCCGTCCCCGCGAAGGCCCCTGGGGCCGGCGGCCTCGGTGAGAGCTGAGGGGACGGCGCGTGGAGCGTGCGCGCCAAGGGGAGGCTGAGGGGGACCCCCAGGGCACCCCCGCCCCGCTCCCTGCCAGGACCGCTCCCTGACCTCACGGCTCCCGCCCGCCTGCCGAGC
>VXBB01009311.1:982318-1026089 GCA_013399915.1 Illadopsis cleaveri
CGCGCCTGCGCCCGCGCGCCCGCGCCCCACCCTCACCTGGAGCCCAGGTGCGCGAGGCGGCAGCGGGGGCGCGCCCGGGGAGCCGCTGCGCCCATCCTGATCCCGATCCCGCTCCGCGACACGGGGCTCGGGCACGGCGACAGAGCGCGCCCCCAGCCAGGGCCGCACGGCAGCGGCTGCGGGCCTCGCTTCAACCACCCAAGCGTTCGGCTGTGCAAGATGGGGTTGACCCAGCACTCCCAGTGCTGGGAAACAGAACACAAAAGCCCCCCCAGCTGAGACACAGACTGGGAGAAGGGATAGCACACTGAGCTCTCTCTCTTCACAATGTAGTTTTCCAGAGAGATAGGTACAAAATCACTTTTCCACAGAAGTATGGTTTAATGTGAGGGAGAAAAAACCCAAGTAATATTTGCACTCCTTTAACAGTGTAGAGTCTCCCCTTCTTCCTACTCTCAAATAACAGCAGCACAATCACCGTCTCACCCCAGCACTCGAAAACCTCTTTGAGCTGCTGAACCGCAGGTATCTAAAGGTGCTCAGCAGGTGGAAGGGAAGTTGGCAGTAGTTGTACTGATTTGTGTCACAGCAGTGCCAAAAATGGTGACGTCAGTTCTTTTAGGAATTAATACTGCCCAGGAACACTAAATAAAGATTTAGACTCCAATCTCTCACAATTCATAGGTTCTGTTATTTCTAGGATGTTAAAATCCTTCCTTATGACTTTGACAGCTGATGCCTAAACTGTGCTAAGCACTACATTACCTGAGACAGGCACAGCCAGTGTTCAACTTTGGTAGCACAAAATTCAAGTGAAGGCAAATTTCTAGAGTGAACTTTTAAAAATCTGCTGTTTCCCAAAATAAAGCCCGTATTAACAGGCATACTGACTCCTTAAAAAAACTAAAAAACCCCCAACCCCAACCAAACATCAAGAACAGTATCAAAGAAAACTCCACTTCAGAACAAGACTTAGACCATGCACATAGCTTCTCTTTTAGTAAGCATCATGTCACATAATTAGCAACAACTTTTTGTCTCTGCTAAAGCATGAGATTTTTGCAACAGTGGTCCAATTCTCAACATTTTCTGGCAGGCCAATGTTGCAAAAACCTAGGTGTTCTAATTTCATTGCAAGATGAAGCAAAAGGTAAAACCACAGAGCAAATGAAGCTAGATAGCAAAGTAACTGTTAAGATCTTTGAAAAGTGGCATAGTCATAAGCTGATGGAGAAGTACTTGCTAGAAAAATATTTCCTTATGTTATTTTCCTATTTTCCCCTGTTCAGCACTGTGTATGAAAGAGCCAGAAGTCACGGCCACTGAGACTTCCCTGAAATGTCACCTTCAAAGAAAATCTTCAGCAAATTGTCTAACATTATAAACTCTGTTTAAAGTATGTTTACAAAACTATTCACTCATTTAATGAATAACATCAAAGTTTAGGTTAGTAAACCAGAGCTGCCTGATTTTAGGAAGTCTATAGCCTTTCTAAAAATTGCTGTAGCCATATTTGAGAAATTATTTGCAATAGTTAAACCTAGTCTAGAAAGAGGGGGAAAAACCCTTTCAAATTCCTTCTACTCTATTTTTGTTAGAATATCTTACTAGTTTAGTTATTTTTAGCTATTTATAGTAATTATTTTTGCCTAATGATACTCCCTAGACCATCTTTCCAGCACTGGCACAAATCTAAAAAAAATGTTGCAAATTAAAACAGGGAACATTCATTTCCTCTAGAAGATATTCTAGGCATTCTGTACCTGCAGATGAAAGGAGGACAAGAGAGAAGAGACACCTATGGCTTATGTTGCTATAGCTACAAGATGCTTAGATTTTTCAGTTCCAGTGAATGAATCAATGGAAACCACAGCTTCACTCTCCTCTTTTATTCATCAAAGGCAAAACTGGAAGATGGGTTGCTAGGCAACATCACACTGAAGAGTGCAGGGCTTTGAAATTAGCATTACTGACTCCCCTCCATCCCAGAAGTCTGTTCCATTCAAACCCACTTATTAAGGAGCTAAAACTCCCGACCAAACTACCAGAACATGCATTTTTAAAATAAGAAACAGTAAAAGCAGAAAGGTATGACACCAAACCATTTCTTCTGCAGAGAAAGTAAAAAAAAAAAAAAAAAAATAAAAAGGGCAGCAGCACAGGAAAGCTTAAAAGTCTTATATAGATATAAACCAAAAGTGATATAGAAAGGACATTTATTTCTTCTGAAAATATTACATTAAAGCAAGACTTTTTTTTTCTGAAAGACTACTTAGAGCCTTTTTTTTAAAATTGCAATCCAAAGGCATGTTTCATTTCTACTCCTATTTTAAAGACCTCAGCCATACAACACCAGTGCCTAGATGGTTAATGGGAATTCAGAAATCTTACCTGCACGGTGTATAAAACTCTTCACTAAAAGTTAGCCACAGAAAGCCTGAAGTGTCTGTTTGATTTCCATCAACTAATTTCTGTATTTTACCATTGTCATGATTTTATCTGTCACACCCATCTTATGAAAGGCTAATGTCCATCTTACGAGAAAAGCAAAACAGATGTAGATGTCTTGATGTGTTTGAAAACATCTTGCACCTATTTTTTATTCTGAACTTCAGCTAAATGTTATTCCTATGCTATCCAGGAAGTAGCAACACATCGATCCTGCACGAATAAGGTTGTGTACAAAGAAATGTTGTTTTACTAGAAGCTGCCTCGATAAATACTTATTAACAGTGAAAAAAATCCCACCAATGAGCATAGTTTAATTTACAGCCTACTGACCCCCACAGCCCATCTGTCGGAGTTCCCCCCATCTTCAGCTTTTTCCAGACCTCTCCATGTTCCTCATTCCACTCCCATACCATGTTTTTCCCTAGCATACTAAATCTTCTTCCTGTGAGTTCTGTCATGCTGTAAAACTTACATGCAAAAACCAGGGAGCTTCCATTGTGCCTGGTAGAGTCATGTACACACTGACTGACAGTGCTCAAACAGAAGGGACAAAGCCCACCCCAAGTTTCAAGGACCCCTAGGGAAGAAGAGGCCACTTACCTGAGTTTCTTCTCCATTCTAATATTCACACAAATCTTACAGAAGTGTAAGTGTCCTGAGACACATCTATTCATTTTAGTTTAGCTGACCAACAGCGCCAACGTTACTGGAATGCAGGACCTAGCAACCACCAGCAGGCAGCATCACTGTCTAAGTGATGCACCTCAACATATTCAGGAAACAAGGCTAAAAATTCCCCAAGACACAGCACCCAGTTATTGATAAGCAAGATTAGACACAACAGTAAACAGGCTACCTTTAGTAGCCTTAACACTGAGTTGTCCTAAAAGGAAACACAAAAATCAAACTGAAAGTGACTCTACACAATGTCAACAGGAAAAGCTCAAAACTCATAAATTGCTTAAAAAATATATAAACATAATCACTGCCATTAAGAATTTACTTTTCATGTCAAAACATTATTTTTCTAGTAAGACACATACAACATCAAGTGCTGTTTGAAAACCAAATACAACAGTGCAACAGTGTTTTATCAAAAATTCTGTATCAGTGAAAAGAAATCTGATCTTTCTCCTTCCTTCCACTCATTCATGACACGCTACTGCTCCCCTACAGATTCACAGGTATATTCTGTATGTGAGACAAGATCATAATCCCCTGTAATAAAAGTTATTTCCCTAAAAAGACGTTTTATAGAGATCAAACAAAATGAGTGCCAATTTCTGCATATATGACTATATTGTCTACACATACAGTGTTGAAAGACTATCCACTACAAATTAAGAAAGTTCTTTTCATGGAAATCTGACAGGTGGATGAGCATGAGCAGAAAGTAAATTCTGTGTAAGACCTGCAGAATCTATGAAAGTCTCAGTATTTACATAGGATCTAAATTTTAACTGTTACATTTTCATTTAAAAATGTAAATTTAATTGAAAACAATGCACACAGTGCTTGTTTTCAAGATTAAAAAAAATAAAGCACGCCTTTAATATATGTAGAAATAAACCCTCCTCATTATTTAGAAATACCCCTGGTACTAATAAAGGTTATACTGTAATTATGAAGTAATGGTTTACATGAACTAAAATCCAGCATCTTAACAATGCACCTCCACTAGATAAGACAGATTGTTGTCTCAGGGTTATTTCAAAGAAACACAACAAAATATTGAGTTTTATGTTAAAACATTTTTATAATGCCGATAACACTTTGTTAGGATGACACTTTACATAACACATGTGGGAGCAGTATTCTATCCTGAATGAGAAAAAATACAATTTCTTTCAGGGTTGCAGATTTTTCATAAAAATAATCCAGATCTCTAACATAGTTAAATTCATCATATCCACAGTATTTTTTTGCTGACTTGGTCTCTGTCACTGCAGCATTTTGTTCATAGTTTCCGAAGTCTGATTAGCAAAACTCCATGAGTCATACAAAAAACAAATTCAGTTTCTTAGAGATGCACGGGCTTTGTCCAGTATTTCCTTCCTGATCTTCGGATAGTTTGGATGTGCTTTAAGGACCTGTCAAAAGACAACAAAACCCAAAAGTTCTGAGTTGGTAATCCCCCTCATCACTGAGCTTACACATTTTAAAACTAAAATGACAACATGACAAGTTTGTTTTAAGAATGCACAAATATTTAATTGTGGATAGAGACCACCACACATGCAAGTCAAAACCAGCTCTATCAAAGACACTTTGCTTCATTTCCACTGTCCTTTCATCTTGGTGTAAAAGACACGGGGGTCAAAGGCTAAAGCCTCTGGGTGGCTTGAAATGCATGAATCAGAAGGGATCTCTGGAGACTTTTCTGAGGTTTTAAGCATACTTTCTCTGCAATGATGAACTGCCTTTATGTTTTCACTCCCTTTGCTCTTTTCTAGCATAGTCTACCTACTTCTTCCCTTCAATTTCCTCTTCTCTCTTATCCTTCCATTCATTGTCGTTCCTAATTATCTTTAGTTCTCCCAAAAATAGCAAATTTAATTTATTTTATTATTAATATGAATAATTATTAATTCATAATGTTCCCTCTGCTTCTTTAATAGTAGCTCTTCCTCTTACTCTGCATTCGCTCTGCTTATGTTTGGACCATACAAAGCTAATACCTCAAGTACCTTCTAACAGTGTCTTCTGATACTAATATTTGATTTGATAAATTTTTTCAGCTATACTTCTGTATGGATTCACCAAGTTGCAACCACATGGCCAAAAGAAGGTGGTGCCATTTGAATATCCCTTCACATATGACAGTGAAAGGATATTCACTTTTGTTTATCTGGCTCCATGGAGCTCAAGACAGAGCAGAAGAGGATATTTAATTCAACAGAAATTTTTAGATAGGGCCCTTTTCTGACATTAAGCTATTTATTTTAGAAATGTAAACTCAACCAAAAGGAAGGGTCATTACGTAAAAGAATATTGCTACAGGAGACAGAGTATTAAACACATATACAAATTCTACCTTATGGCAAACATTGATTGCATCAACATATCTCTTCCCTTTCAGGTAATTGAAAGCCAGCTTGTAGCCTGTAATTAAAGGGGTGAGGGGAAAGGGGGGAGAGGAAAAGCAACAATTTCAGTTTCTGTATTGAATAACAAAAATAACACGTTTGAATTTATTTTGAGTCACCATGTGTTTCTAAAGTTAGAATGGTTTTTTCTACTGTTGTCTCATATAAGCCTAGTGATGATCAAAATTGCTACTAAAAGTCACTTCAAGTAGTGAATAAAAGTCCTTTACACACTGATAGCTACGTCTGAATCAAAAGGAGACATTATTCTGGAGAGCATGTGCTACTAGAGAGAATACATAATGGTTGCCTTCTTTCAACTACCATGGTATCCCACAGAGTTTCTAATTGTGGCCTGCAATACACTGTCCCTCTGTAAAGGTAATTCCATTATTAAAGGACAAAAGTAAAACACAAAAACGGATAATGAACTAGGGAATCAAAATGTTATTCAGTACCACTGTCAGCAGACCACTGATACAAAAAATGATGTGGAATAGCTAAGTCACACAGCAACATACCAGGCTGATACTTTCAACCTAAGAAGTAAAGCTCAAGTGTATCAGCCTAGACAGAGACTAGGCCTGAGAAAAAAACATGCAATTTTATAAGCATGCAATTTCCAAAATTTGAAATTTGAAATCTTTCATTTTTAAACTTATCCTCACTGACAAATACAGCTTGCATGGCTTTACATGCCAGCCAGAAATTTGTGCTGCTTTAACCATTTTTGTTCTAATGCATGACAATCCTCACAACGCTGTAATGCAAAACTAGAAACAAGTGCACAAAGGACCTTCAATATCGTACTTTCTTTTGTATGCAAGATTATTTCACAGTTTAATTTCAATAAAGAACTCTCCTATCTAGACATCCAAGAGGTTTTGTAATTTGTTGAATTACCACTCTCTAGAGGATTTCAAAATAAAAAATGAAAAGTCTTGATCTATATTCTGTACAAACTCAAGAAATAACAGCTCTTTACTATAAAAACTTCCTTCTAATTTTGATTAACAACTGCAATATTTTAGCAACAACCACCACGGCTCAGTCTACAGGAACAGGAACAACTAGTAAAAACCACTGCACCCAAACTCATTTTTATTTTTGTTTTGATATAAGCCTTCCTCTGGTTTGATCCTCCTAATTTTTTGCCTCACAATACATGACTCATAACAGATTCAGTTTTGATAATCCATGCATGTATGTGCATTTTCCGAACTATGTTATAAAAGCAGGAGCAAAATCGCAAACATTTAGTCCCGTTAATAAAATACTTTAATCTACAGATCATATTAGATAAAACCATGAACCAAACCACTGCACCATGCAGCAGTTACAGGTGAAGACACAAAATGTTTGGCAGTTCATGCACATAACAGTTAAAATCTTTTTTTTAAAAACAGTGGTTTTTCAGCTGATGCCAAAGACTGTCTCATCCCAACGCTAAAAAAAACCACAGGGCACAAAGAAAGAGCACAGATGAAAGACTAGAAGTCGTATCTAGTTCCAAGGGGAAACAGACACATCCCAAAACCTGGAACAGAATTTCTGTCAACCACCAGTCTTTGGACCTACGATCAGATTCAAGGTGTTGAGTAAGAAAATGGCATTTTATCCTATGTATCCCTTTCACAAAGGGTTTCCTCCATTTAAATTGTCTGAATATGTGACGATTTAGTGCAAATTTCAATTTATTATCCAAACTGGAACTTGACTAGTGCCTCAAGTGTTCAGTTGGCCATCTTTTTTAAAATAGATATATTTAAAGACATTTAAAGTAATTTATTTTTTAAATCCTCACTCATGTACATAAAACCTGATCCATATAGATAATTAGAATTTTGAATCAAAAATGAAATAAATCAATGACCTGCCACCCTCACATATATATATAATTATAAAAGACTTTCTACTACAAACAGTATACAGTAGATAACTATAAATACATTATTAAGGTTAAAGCTGTACATACAGAGAAAGTTGTTCACAAGCAGCCAACTAAAACTTTCAGAAACAAGGTTTCAGATCAAACTTTGTACTAAAAGAGTAAGCAGAAACTTCTAAAGTATCATAAAGCTGGTACCTCTTGCCATGAGGGCTTTCCAAGTGACTGTTCAGTACACCTTTAAACATTTGTGGTTTTTATGTGAGGAAACCAGTGATACTTTATTTCTATGGAAAATTAGAAGCAGTCTTTCCAGTAAAATGTAGTTGTTTCATTCCCACCATAGTGCCCAAAATCATACTTTATAGGTTATATATACATGCCTACTGTTGGATTCGTCTGGTTTCCGTATTTCCAGGCCATCTCGTAATTTATTGCTGCATCCTTATATGCCTGTTCCTTTTCCATTATGTATCCCATGTATTCGTAAGCCTTGCAGCATGACTGCAAAATATAAATATTCATTCAAAATTTTATTTAGGGAAGCTTGCATGTAATAATACTGACAACTTAATTGCTGAAATACTCCAAACCCATACAATTGGAGAGCACAAGTGATACTTGTCCTAACTTTGATGACACAATAGTCCTGATTTAAAGTATCTGTGTTACAAAAGAGTTATATGGAATTATGCACTACTCTAGGTCAAGTACAGAATTCATCACAGAGGCCACTGCAACGATTCCTACAAAAAGATTCCTCTCTCAGTTAATGATAACCCCACACAGCTGCATTTCAAGTTTAGTGTTGTACTTTCCACAAATATTGTTTTGGTTTTTTTCTTAAGAAAATATGTTCATAGCTTTGTTTTAGGAAATGGTTTAACATTATAACTTTCCAATTAAAGCTTAAAGACAGTCAAAAGTAACCTAAAGAGAAAAATCAACCATTAAGTATTTAATTTCTTCTGAATCTAAGCAGCAAGTCACAAGCATCTGAAAAGCAGGTTCCAAAAAACTATTAAGTACTAGTTGAAAATACTAGCCTTGTTTAGATACATATAAATCCATCTAAGTCCATAATAAAACTTCCTATGAAAGACATAGTAATTCATGCAGAAATCTTACACTTCTTACAAATCTTACATAAAGCAGGAAAATAATTTATAAAAAACTCAACTAGTGTATGCCCTTATCATGAGCAGTTTACATCATCATCCTGGCAATAGGTCAAACATTTTCAAGAGAAAAACACATGCATCTTTTTTACAAAGACAGTGCAAAGCAATACTGATATATAAATTACCTTCCATCTTTACTATTTCCAATTAGGCTTTCAAAATCTACTGATAAAAAGCTTTCAAATCGCAGCATAGTGGGATCAGCTTGGGAATGCCTGAAAGTTGAGGATAAAAATATACTTCCCCATTCATTTATGATAAACAAAACAAAAAGTTCAAAATCAAGAGGAGTAATCAGTAAGAAGCCTCAATTTCATAGAAACAGTCTGCTCATTGGGATGTTACTAACCAATCCTTTTACAATCCCAAATAATCCTTATTAAATTACACTAGGCTTTTATGAAATTTTCACTCAACATATTTACTTAAATTTTATCTATATGTCATTTGATTCTGTTAAAAATAACCCTAAAAACTAATGAATCACAGGAATATGTTTTCTCAGTCCAATCAAGTCTTCCAAACTGGTGACTGTCTTGACATAAAACTGTCTCGTGAATTGACAAGATATATTAAGATGTAAACTACAGAAAAACAAGATCAGCTTTTTGCTGATCAAAATGAAAAATAACCACAAGCCAAGATCGGTGCTTGTTCTCATAGTCAAAGCAGGGTATTGTGCAGTCTGCCTGCTCAGGAACCCTGAGGTAAACAACACATTAGACCTTGTCCCCTGACAATCTACCAGACAGTATTGCCACAAAAAAGATTAATACCAGCATTAAAAAAAAAAGTCCTGCACTGTAGCAGGCTTATGAACATAAACGTTTAAAAAATAAGGTATGAAGACACCATGTCAGTAAATGGAGCAAGTCTCCAAAATTTATACAGCCACATCTTTCTTCATCAGTTTAGTGAGACTCAGGAAAACACATCTCTGACATTTCACACACACTCCAGGCTTTTAGAGTCCCCCCAGCTGAAACCTGCCTAAGTTGCTACAGAACATGAACAAAAATGATTAAGCAGCATTCACAGGTTTCTTTACTACCCTCCAGTGTGAAGTTGCCAATTTCCTGTCTTGTTTTGGTCTGCTTCTCCTTAATAAGTGAAATACCAGGCAAATGAACAAATAAATATATTTCAAAATTCTGTTTCAAAAGAAAAGTAAACATTTTTATGAATTAAAATAGAAAGGTACTAAGGTTACTTTCAATGTGCACTGACTTACCCTGTTATGACGAAGGCATCGTTTTAGAAGTTCACCTGCCATATCATATTTTGCAGATTGAATATATATATCTGCAAGCAGAAGCCAACTCTTCTCAAACTCCTCTGCATCAATGGGATTCCAGTTCATTTTTGAAATCCGCTTTAAATGATTTCTGGCTCGTGGAGTCTGTTTCAAGATCATGTAGGCTGTGGCCATTCCCAAAAGTGCTGGTATGTGATCCTTCTACAGTAAAAAGTACAGAGACTGCTAGGTGCATTTTTTTTATTTTTTAATTTTTTTTTTTTTAAGTAAGACTTTCACCAGGTATCTAAAAACTAAACTAAAAGCTAAATCTCAGGAAATAAAGATAGAGTATCCAATCTTACAGACATATTTTGCACCTAGTGCTACAATTCCTTCTGTAATCATGATAATCCCCAGGCACAAGAAATGATTAAAAAATCCACAGGTATTTCATCTCACAAGAAACAAAAAATCAGGTACCACTAAGAGCTATACTTTTTATATACAAATAAATACTTCAGATAAAATCTGAAGTCACTTGGAAGTTACAACAAAAGTGGTATTTTTCATTTGTAGAAGAGCCTGTCAAATATCAGTGAAAGGGACTCTGATTCCTTTTATTAGGTGTACAGCTCCTAAAAATTTAATGTCTAAACTGTATGTATCCAAGCTATATATAAACAAACAAGATTCTTAAAAGCCACCATTCTATGCAAGAGCCTCAAAAGCAAGCAGTAAGAACTCCTGGCACAAGTGCAATTTTTGACATCCTGCCTTCATTAGTAAAGGATGAGAATGGGGTTCACATCTTGCAACTGCAACTGCCTCCTAAATGCACACAATAGTTCTATCAGCAGCTAACTGAAATGCTTCTTTCTCCTTCTCAGTTCTCCTGACTCACTGTTGGTATTCTGCCTCTACATCACTTTCTAAGGTTGTGCTGTAAATACATTTGCATAGTGTGTTAAAAAAAAATAAAAAGATCCCACCAAAAGCTCCTCTTCCACATAAAAAGCTCATCCCCCTTCTCCCTCAATAGCCACACCTATCATGAATCCATAACCTTAGAAGTCTGAAGAGATTAAAGATGTATTTTTTTTGCAACCCTAGAGGGAAGAATAAATAAACTGCAACATTCTTCCTGGTGGAACTGTCACCATGTGACAAAGATGCCACATTCACAGGATCTCAGATGAATACTGGAGGCAGAGGGCCACCTTGTTTGTGATTCCCAGAACTGCCTGACATGTAAGATCAGCCTTGGCATACTCACCTCAGACAAGGTGCAGTTCAGCACACAGTTAAAGACCACTAGTAACTTAAAGATTTTATAGTATTCTGGTGGACTAAATCTTTCTACGCCTGCTGAAATAAAATCTGTTGAAAGCTGCTGGTAACCAGAACATCCATTATTAATCCTAAAACTAATAACTACAAATAGTTATAAAATATTGAAGATTTCTATTATAAGGAACAACTTTGCCATGAAGCACTGCATAGATTTACATCATAACACAAACTGCTGGCAAGGCTGGGAATTAAAAAAACAAGCCCAGCAACCAAACAGCCTACTCATATTTCAGTAACTAGCAATATTAGCATTTTTTGGGTTCCAAATTTGCAATTCCACCAATTCCACCAAAAATGTCTAAAATATATTGTTTTTTCAGAAATGTCTTTTTCAAATTTTATATGAAATATCCTTTGATAGGAAAATGATCCTTAGAGCAACTAGCACTAACGCATGCCACTGTTGCTGAAAGTGAACTGCAAGACTAGGTAAAAAAATGTAGTAAGTATGAAAGGAAAGAGTGAGGAAATGAGACAGGTTACTAACCTCAGCCACAACTATTTCTGTGAAAGTGTTCAGTGCTTGTTCAACATTTGATTTTTGTTTGGTTGCCATGAGACAGTAATTCTCCATGATTCGCAGTTGAATGTGACCCTGAATGGTTTGAGGCTTGAGCTCCTTCAGCAGGTTTCCTGCTGTCCTTACAGCCAACTGCACAGACTCCTGCTTCTCTGTAGAATTACTATCATCAGAAAAAAATACCTTCATAGAAGCTTATTTTTTTAATACACACCAAATTAACTACAAGTTAGAACTGCTTCTGTACTAAAGACATACCATTTTGTAGAAAAATGGCTCTGGTATATAGGCATTCTGCATTGACTCTCTTCAACAACAGCAATTCCAGCCCAACAAACTGATTGTAACAGTGACCAGCAAGTGACCAGCATTCCAGAGAAAATCTTCTACATTTTCTGCTTGAGACTCACTTATTATAGAATGGTCTCTCACAATAACACAGAATACTCAAAGCACTACATGATCTCAAAGTTCTCGCAATTTAACTTAAGGCACATTGTCAAGGGACCTTAAATTGCTAGAACTTCTTCTAGCAGGCGATGCCAGAATAACCCAAACAATATTTAATTCACCTACCCTATGTCAGCATCGAGATTTTCAAAGACTTCTCCACCCACAGTTTCATTATCTGGGTTCAAACAAATTTCAATCATGTTGTAGACTGCATTCTGTCCCCAGTCACTGTCCTTTCGAGCTTTATTAAAATGCCGCAGTGCATCATTTGGTTCACCCGTGTACCTACATGGATAATTCAAACATTTAAAGCCAGGCAAGTGAAATTGTCTGCTCCAAATTCCACCCAAATCCCAAGAAACCCATTTAAAACAGATGACCCATTTACACACACTGATACCGCAAGGTTTGGACAGCACACATGATATTGCAAGGAACTTGTTTTTACAAACTGAAAATAATATAACAAATTATAAAATGTGAAGATAAACAGTATTACATTATTGAACCTGGAAGAACATCCTGAGATATTCAGAGAAACTGAGAATTTCCTTAAATCCTGACACCTTAATTAAATCAACATAGCATCTTTAAATGATATTGGATAACAAGAAAAGTAATTTAAACCTATACTACATAGTCAAATAAATCTTATCTTAATTATAATTGCAAGTACCAAAGATACAGTCCTTTGCAGTAGTGAAATCCTGGTTCAAGCTTTGTTCGGGAAGAATGTTTTTCAGCCATTAAAAGAAATCTTGGAACTTCTTCTAATTTCCCAGCTCTTCTTAACAGATCAATTAATCGAGAGAGGGTTGCATAGTTATCTAAATATACAAATAATTAGAACACTGTAATTCTATTTATTTGCTATAAGAATAAGTTAAGAAATAAAGAGCCTGCCTTAATTTATTCACATATAAAAATGAGATATGATTTAACACATAAGGCATATTACATAGTAACATCAGATACATTATGAAGATGTCAAGTGATACTTGCAGTACCTTTATACAGGTTTTTATAGAAGTATAATTGTACTTCACTTTCAAAACACCTCAAAACCATTTGCTGAATTCTCGTGATTTCTTTCAAAGTCCATTAGAAAGCTTTACAATCATTACAGTAAAATTTTAATAGATTTTATTACCTTTCTCTCTGGTCCCAACTTAAAAATCACTAAAAAAACCTTACTGCTGTCCAAGACAAGTTTCCTTTATTAGTTTTCAAATAAAATATTACCTTTGTGTTCATGCACTTGACATTTTTAATACAAACAAAAGTGCTTTACAGTGAACAAGTAAATAACACCCTATTTGTATTTGGCTTAAGGTAAACTATGCACATTACATTGCACCAAAGTAAATTACTGTATCTACAAGAAACAATTTTTATCATATTCCTCTAAAATATCTTCATGTTTTTATACATGGTGATGGTCTTTGGCTTTAGTAGCCACTATATTATTAATAAAACATTTCTTTTCAATCAAGCAAAGAATTTTTATTCAGCTATTTTTTCCTGTCTTTTGTTAGAACTACATATCAGAACAAATTAGAAGTATCATTGCTAAATATTCACCTGGCTTGCGTTCCAGGAGCTGCTGGAAATGAAAAACAGCTTGTTCGTAATCTTGCTTCCTGAACATGAGATCAGCCATCATCTACAGTATTGAACAATTTAGAGAAAACAAAACAAGATATTATAAATTGTGAAAATGTAAAATAAAAATTATAAATAATGAACTCTGGTCATGAGGAGAGCTAAAATTATAGCTTTAAAGTGCTGCAGGAGCTGCATGAGAAGTAAAGTCACTTGGACTTTTTATTACTCTCTGGAAAACAAACACAATATACAACACACACGGGTAATAATGAGCAAGTACATGAACACCTTTTCACATAAGGTAAAAATTAAAAGGTAATTAAGTAGTCTGCCGTATCTTTCAAATATGTTTTTTTAACCACTGCATAGTTTTACTCCTAATTTTATTTCAAATAACTGCAGATTACACACAGGGAAAAGCAAAGTTAGTTTAAAGTTAGGGAAAAAGAAAGATGATGGCTCACTTCAGCAGGGAAGGTAAAATGAGTTACTTAATTTCAGTTTCTCTCCACTGATAGTTAGCTAATATAGAGTAGATTTAATAACATATTTCAAGAGTGCTATTACTTCTGTTCATGTACCATACTAGAACAAATTTCAGATGTTAGACTGCTATGAGAAAATAAATCAGTCTCATCTCGAAATAATTTTGTTCCTAGTGTGTTACATCAAAAGCTGCTCAGTCTATTGAGCTGTCTTTTAGGCCAAGAAGCATGCAAGTCCTGGACAAGAATCTGCAGCTGTGATTAAAATTTGTTAAGCAGCAATATGATTAACTAAGGTTGAATGATGCTATAAAATTACTTTAAATACATAGTTCTTTTCTCCTACAACTTTTAAAAAAAATTTGTCTACTTTAGTATTACTGTGCTGGAAAAATAGCTTCTTCCTTGAGTATTAGCCAATTATCAATAGAACATGCACTCAGCAATACTTTATCCAATATTACTACAACTACTTTTTCCTTTAAATTCAACTTTTATATTGAGATAGAACAATGGCTACGATTGCCAGAAACTTCATATTGAAACATCAGCTGGCATAAACAGAAAAACGTTTTGTTGCCATGGATTTTTCACATTTTCTTTGAAATCACAAAGCTGTAGGCTTTTTTAAAAAGTAGTGCTTTATGAATATATCATACTGCAGGCAGACAAACATCAAAAAGCATTGATGCAGGATTATTTTAATAGCACATACCATCGTTGCTGCTTCATTATCTTGGTCGTTCTTCAGCAGTATGGAACACTGATGTTGACAGGCATCAGTATCATCTTGGGCAAGATATAAACGTGCAAGTTCCAACATTGCCTGTATATTAAAATATTTAACTGTACGTGATTCAAAGATAAAAGTTGGTTCAGTTCTGAGTATCAACCTGATATCACAGGGCTCCAGGGAAAAACTGTATCTCCACTAAAGAGAGAGCCTTTTCTGTTGTTTCCTTTGGGCTCTCGGTCAATTAATGTAATCCATTTTCATTCCCTCACCTTTTACAACAGACAAAAATTTTCTTCTTCTGAGGGATATTGTAAAGGTATATTGAAAACAGGGCTGCTCAGACAGTACTGACCTAAAGACATCAGTATTTTGGTATGAATAATGTTCTTGGAAAAATATTAAGTGAAGGTAGTTTAAATGCACTGAAAAAATAAGTATCTCATAAGCATTCACCAGCTAATTCTGGAGTACAAGTAAGTTTCAGAAGAAACTACTTTGTTATTTCAATTTCCAACCTACCACATTAAGACTCTGTGTGAATCCATTTCTGAGAAGCCACCACAGAGTAAATATTGACAACTGAAATGTACACCAGCAAATATTCTTAAAGCTGAAGTCCCATCATAGACAATTCTGAATGAAAAGTTTATAAACACAAGTTACCACACATTTAATCAAGTTTCTGTTGAAACAAACAGAAAGTAAACTGATCACAAAGCAAAATTAGCAGTAGATAAACTGTAAGTCACTCCTACTTAATTTTAAATGGTGTTTTGATTTTCTTTCCAAAAGGGAGGCATTTATAATTGCATCACAATTCTTTCACTAGTTCCACTTGTGAGAGGCACTTCTGAATCAAAACAGTGTTTTGAACATACTGTTCAGAATATGCAGGCTTCTAGCACAGTTTTTAACAACTGTTTTCTTCCTACATCCTTGAGTTCTGTTCATACTCAAACATATACCATGTAATTCTGAAACAGGGAGGCAGGTGGGTAAGCACTGAAATGATACAGAGAATGCATGTATGTCAGAACCGCAACTATGAAAGCTTTCTTTAAGCTGCTCTTATGTGCACAACACAGTTGAATACCAAAAGGCAGTCTAGGAGTCAAGGAATACTTCCTGCAGGAAGCAAAAAAGCCAGCTAAATTGGAGTTCTCACTAGATTCTAGTCAGCAGAAGTGGTCTCTAAATTTTCAACTCCAACACAAACAACGATACTCTAAAATGATGTGCATGATGCAATCTGCAATTCCCTTGAAGTCTCCATCTGGAAACTCCACTGCCTCTTACCTGATCAAGGAAACAAAGGGAGGGTTTACCAGATTTACCATGTAAAACAAAACAACACAACTCCCCTCTGACATGGACTGCAATCTCTTCACATTTACCTGAATAAATGCAGTATTTCCATCCATTCTGGGTTATGTTGGCTAAAATACAGGAGATTTTGTTTTGACGAAACAAGGTAAAGACAGCTTCAAAGGAATTTCCATTATTTCCATATATAATTTTAAGGAAAGTAAATGCTGAAGGTGCCGAGAAACAGATGAACTTTTAACAGTTCAAAATAATATTTTGTAATCTACAAGAATTCAATTCTAATCTTGTACCAGCAATGCTTTTAAAAATGAAGAGAAGAAAATAAGTTCAAATCTACTGAAACTATAAAAATAGATTAGATAAACCCTTTATACTAGTTGCGGGTAACAAAATATTTTGCTTTCATTACTCAACAAGTAGGCAGCAAGTTATTAATCAAAAATTCAGACTTATTTTCTAAGATGTCACTGTATTCTGTGTTGCTAGCAAACTAGGATAAAAGCAAAAATCTTCAGTAATATCTAACAGATATTTAATGCAAATGTCTACATCTTATAACAATGGGAATTTCTCGAAAGTATGATTTTAGCAAGAACTGAACAGAAATGCCATGCTGGTATTTCAGTACTGGTATGAAAGACAAAGTAAGGCTTTGATACTGATAAAAAAGCCACAGCTGCACCTGTACCATGACAGGCAGTCCCTTGCTTTTAATGGTAGAATGGGGAAATCACCATTTTAAGGATGTTTTTATTCCCTTCCCAATTTATTTCTGTTTTCCATATCATTCTTAGAAGATGTCTTGAGAAAAGTCTGTCTCAAATACACTGAAGCTGTAGCTTTAGGAAGAACCTAGATTCCTGGAACCACAACACATGAATTCAAATACTAAAACTAAGTTATGTATTTAGCAGCTCAGGGACGTGGCAGTTGTTCAATAATAAGCATCAAAATAGGAAGTCTTCACATACACCTAAGCATATAATATCATTATGACAGAAAATCATGGCAAATGAACAAAAATTGCATTTATTTATTTTTAATCTAGACAAAAGCCTCACTAAAGATAGCACTCAATTTTTGTGCTCATTATAATTCTAAATTTCTTAAGACTTTTGCTTCTCCCTCTCTTATCTCCAAAACCCAGGGTTATGAAACGGTAAGAAGGAAAAGGAGGATAAAAACAAATCCAAATTTACCTGTATTCATCAACCTGTGGGAAAGAGACTGTGCAGAGAAGAGAGCAGTAAAATAATCCTGCTCAAGAAGAGCAACATTTTGTGACTAAAATCAGAATCCTACCAAGTTCAGATAAAAGTCTAAAAGTGCTAAAGTAGACACAGAAAAGACAGAAATTGTCTGTACTGACCAAAATCACTGCAGAGTTCATTTCAGAGGACAAGCACCAAGCAAGATTAAACAATCTCCATCATTACTGGTACCTGAAGACAGGCTCACTGTGAGTGCATGCAGACACCACCTGAGTCAGGAGTTCTTTTAAGAGACAGAAGTTATCAGTGCATGCAACTATTCTATCATGATAAGCAATGAAGGGGAGAAAGTTCAAGGTTCTACACATATCATGAAGTAGAAATAACTGCAAATTATTCTGTTCTGTGGATAACTGGAAAAGTGTTTTGCTACATCGAAAAACTGAAAGGAAAAACAATGCAAAATAGTCAGAGGGAGAACTGACCTTGTTATTGGTTTCACAGTGAACAAGGGCTTCTTTGTAAAATTTAATTGCTTTTTCATAGTTTCGCTGGGCTGTCGAATGTTTTGCAATCTCAGCACAAATCTCAGCCGCGAACTGTTTCTGTGCAGGAACTGCATCCAGCTGCTCCACTTGAGCCCGTTTGAGCACTCTGCCTTGTAATTCCCGAGCCTGGTGTGGAGAACACAGTGAGCAGTCAAACATTGTCAAAGGAACTCATTTATCTACGATAAAATAGTGTACTTGGGTTTTTTTCTGAAAGAAGGAAGCACTAATACTATTCTGCTTCTTACACCCCTACCACTTTGCCTAGCAGGGAATTAGAACTAAAACACAAAATAACATCTGGGGAGAACTTCTAACATCTCCCTGAAAACCACGGGAAGAAACCTGTATAAGACATTTAAGTTAGTCCTGCTGAAGTCAAAATGCAGGTGTTTTTGTGCAAATGAATGTGGCATCAAAATGAAAATGAACAGGAAAATATTTTAAAGAGAATGCGTACAAGGAAGGACAGTTGTGAGGGCTGTCGTAAAAACAACCAAAAAAACCCAAAAGGACAGAAAGGTTTTTGAAATGTGATATAGTGAGAAACCTGGAAGAACTGAAGAAATAAGAAAAGAGTAAGAGAAGGAGACTGCTTACGGGGAATTTTACTAAAGGAGAACTGGGGGTGGGGGGAAGTCAACTTTGAGAAAGAAAAAAGTACATGATAACGAAAAAATAACTAAGAATTTAACAAAGATAAAAATCTTACCAATATTGGTATTTAAACCCTTACATACAATTACCTTTCTAACGAATCTGCAGACTTTTCTTGCTGATCAGAAGATGCTACCAAGACTTACCAATTTCTGTTACCTTCACTTTCACACAGTGGAGGTATAATAGAACAGAAAGTAGTGACCACATCTCTTGCTAAACCTTTTTGTTGAGAAAGCAGTTTCTAAGGGATTAAACCGCTAGCTTCCAACTTTATTCTTTCAAGTCTTAGTCTGAGGTATTAATATTGAACTGGAGAATGGACAGATCTTATTATTGCTATTTAATACTAATACTGCTGTTTAGCAGAACAATAAAACAACAGGTAGCCATTGAAAGCTGCTCCATTTTGTTCTGTGAATGTTCTTCAATGCCGAGCTAAAGATATGTAATCTAGCTGCCCTCATGGCCAATTTCATTTTCACCTGATACGCTAAAACTATGCTCCACACACAAATGAGGGCAAAGTAAGTCTGCAGGCTTGGAGTAAAAGCCTGAATTCTGATCTAAAATTCAGATAACACTGCTTGCAAAAACCTCAGACTGTGTAACATCCTATGCACTCTACATTTCACAGCAGTCACTGGTGCTTTATCCCCAGCATACGCTTATTTTCCACATTCACACAGCTATTATGGTTAGAATATGGGATGCAAGTGAAACCAGGAGTTAAGTAAACATGAAGACATTGCAAGTTTTCACAGGTATTTTTGGTTTTCCTCTTTACCTGTTGTAATGAAACAATAGCTCTGTCAATCTTCTCCATTTTGCTGTAAATTTTTGCCAGAAGTACCTGGTAACGTACATCCTCCATCAGAGAAGACAACTCATTAACTGTAAGAATGACATTAAACAAACATTATTCTTGAAGGAACTGATTCCAGTAAAGTCAAAGGAAGAAGAAACTCATCACATCCTCCAGGCAAGAGCTCACATGAAAAAAAATCACAGCTCCATCTGACTTATATAGAATTGTGATCTGACTTGGTGCATTGTTGGTGGGGTGAGTATGTTGGTAGTAAGCAGAGTAAACATTACTAGCAGACTACAAACAAAGTGAGAATTAAGGCCAAAGATATTGAAAGATGCAAAGAGATTAAAAAAAAAAAATTACTGTCAGATCTATTTGCATTTTCAGAGACATGAGAGAAAATATTTTGATGTAAGCAGATAGGAAATAAAGCCATTCCAGACATTTCTTGTCTAAATCCTCCTCAAAGTCAATGAAAAATGTCCAAATTGATACAACATGCTACTCTACATGCAAAAAGCATGAAACTGTTTAATGAAATTTCTAGCCAGACCTCAAACTATGCTTCTTTTGCTAGAGTCTGGAACAGAGATGAATATAGAGTTATTTTAACTAAATATTTCAGTATCTACTTAAAAGCAGCAGGCTGCTTTTGAATAATAGTTAAAATACATATGCATAAATTAGTATTTCAAAACTGCAAGCCTTCCCTGGCTTAAATTTATTTTACTCTACTGACAAAGAAGTCTGTTGAGCACAGTTCCATATTAAAATACGGACACGACCAAAAATTTTATCTTTATTAAAATTAAGGAGCATCTAGAGTTATATTCTATCAGAAAACTGGTCTTCAAGGTGCTGTGACATGCTATTCTAAATCAGAGATTAGACTGTGCAACTTAGACCACGTAAGATCATTCCCTTCAGTATATTTCCTATAATTCTTTTTTTTCCACAAAGGATATTCCAGCATTTCCATAAAAAATTATTAAATTGTTCAATAATTTTCCCAATCAGCCAAAATAACATTATTCTCTTAGAGAATGTGTGTATATCAAAACACAAAGAAAAAAAAAAGATTTTTTGCTTCATTTTAAGACAGAAGATAAGATTTTAAAGTACATGGGGCAAACCGTATTTACTGCTAATTATTTTTCCACACTAGAAAAATTAAGCTGTGTTGAGCATGACTATTAAATTATTCAGATCCTCAAAGGCTTAACTAGGACAGGAATACAATGTTAAATCAGAGGAGTCTTTCAGTAAGAAATAAATAAGATGGAAAACCAACATGCCCCTGCAAAGCATAAAAGTGTTACAGTGACATAAGAAAACTTTACAGAATGGACTAGTAATAATACTGCTTCTCTATTCAGACAGCCACAAAGGTTAACAAATGTCATTAAACCACTGCAAAAAAAGTGCCCATGAACTCATTTACTCCTTAGAGTCATGCAGACAACACAAATAACCATAGAAATGATGTTTTCCTGTGAATTAATAACAGTCCTACCAGGCTCATGATCTAAAGCTTGCTGAAGTACTTTTTCTGCCTGTTCATACTGCTTCAGTTTCATTAAAAGCTCAGCCAAATCATAGCAAAGGAAGTTCTGTTGACCATTTCTCACTGCAGCCTCATAGTAACCGATTGCCTTGAAGAAAGAAGTAAAAATTTGTGTATAATTTAAAGACACATCTTAAAGACAACAACCTTGTTACTTAGGTATTTAATGTTGCTTACAATTTTCTTCACTTTTTTCCAATGGAGAAGTAATAAAACATGGGTTTGAGTGCAGGCCCAAACCCACTGCAAGTCACCAGAACTACAATCCAACAGATTTGAATCCACTAATGTGTGGATCTACCAACAGTGCCTGTGCCTTTGGGATCTGAAGGGAACAAATCAGGATAAAATGTCTATTTTAGCATTCTGAAATATAATACTTTTACCCAAGCAAAGCCCACATGCTGACACGGTACTCAATTAACCTAATACAGTACTTATAGAATACCTTTGAGTAGTTATGTGTTTTGATTAGGGCTTTTCCAATTTTACTTGCTAAAGATGGATCTTTTGGATTTTTCTCCAAGGCCTGCTCGTAGACTTCTATGGCTTCATCAGGCTTTAACAGTAAAATATAAATACATATAAGTCAAAGATCAAGATAAAAGGTGTAAGAAGGAAACAAAATCTGGTAACAACTCCAGGAATGACTGCCAAGCACTACTGATTCATAAGCTACAATACTTCTGAGAGAAGAATGGCTACTATGAAACTGCAGAAGTGTAAAGCCCATGTAAATTAACATTTTCATGCTAAAACAAAATACGGAGAGACTTAGCAAACAAACAAGTTTGAATAAACTGCATTCTTTCTTCACTGCAATTTCTCTACTACTATCACCGCTAGTTAACAAAGAGGCAGATGTATTAGTGCTGGATCCATTTTTCTCCTCTAGACACGTTATAGCAGATTAAACAAATTCCACTTTGTGTGATAATTCTTCATTAAGGAGAAAACTACACACAAACATTAATATGAAAACAACCATTAATCACCTACAGATCTCCAAATTAGTAATCTAAACTATCAGTTGCATATCCTAACTCAAGCTATTTTTTTAACATATGAATTTAGACATGTAGGCTTCAAATTCCTATGTCCACTTGACTATACTGTTTTCTGCCAATACAAATATCATTTCCAGTTCATCAAGAAAGCGAAGGATGCAAAGAATGTATAAAAATTTAAAAAGTAAAGCCATCAGCATGAGAACTAAGCTACCTAGAATTATTCTAAGTTTCAGAATACTATTCTAAACATCTCCAGCTTCTTTGTGATTTCAGTTTAGTTCTCACTCTAGGTATCTGTTAGTCTTATGAGGCAGAGCTCTTCTAGAAAACTTTCCCTCCTTGACTTTCACCAAGTAAGCTTTTAGAAGAAATGTATTTTCAACAGTTTCTAATTTAAACAGTTACTCATAGTCAATATTTACTGTTTTACATCCTAATGCAATTTCTGTTTGACAAACATCAATCAATAGAGTCAGCATGCCACAATGTTTCAACTAGACAAAGTCAACAAACGACTCAAATATTCCATTCATCTCTAGCAAGCACTCACCTCTTGAATATTCATGTATGCATCACCAAGAAGAAGAAAAGTATGAGCACTCGGCAGTTTTTCTACTAGGTCACTGGAAAGAAAAAAAAAAACTTTGCTCAGTATTTACCATGTCAATACAGGTATCTAAACAAGAGAAGGGCACAACAATTTTATCCTCTGCAGATTTTGGTTTTTATTTCTGAAAATAAACCAAAAAAACCCGTGAAATATCTCTTCAAAATAAGACTTCCAATTATCATTTTAAAAGTTACCACGTTTACTCAAATGAATTCATATCACTAAATATTTCCCATTTACTGCAGTAGAAAGAAAAAATGAGTTCACCATGCTATCAGTAAACATCTAGGAAACTATTTATGCACTCCACAAACTTTTACCGATAGCAGGCAGCATATAACTTCTTATCTTTCCTATACTGAAGATAAATATCTGCCATTTTTTCTTTAGCTTGTACAAAGTAAGGCTGTTCAGGTGTAATATTGCGGAGCATAGTCAAGGCATGTTTCACATCTCCTTGGGCAATTGCCAGATCTGCATTTGCAATCACAACTCTTAGCTCCTCGGGTGTTCCAGAAAATTCATTAATGGCATCTTGGATGACTATAGCAGCTTCATGCTGCAAATAAAAACAATAGAATTAATTTAGTTCCTGTCATTGAACAGCCAAAAATAAAGACATCATAAACATTTATGGGCATTATGCAAACCAACCAAAAAACCCACAAAAACACAAACCATAGTGTCCACTTGTTTTGCTGTAGTGTTTTTGTTTTTTCAAATAAAACTCCTGTGATATGGACTACTATAAGAAGTTTTAGTACAGAAAATTACATTTGTTTTTCATATATACAACTATATGCTCAAACTTCAACTAGAGAATGTCTTTATCACCTTGTCCCAACAGGTCCTGCTTTGAGCAGGCTGGCCTCCAAACCACAGGACTGTATAGCTTCTCTTATATTCTTATACATAGCTAGTGTCCTATTGCTTATCCGGACACAGCTGATAGTAGGGATGCTGCTACACAAAGACAAGGACATGATCCAAAACTACTGCTAATAGCATTTTGACAACAAAACAGGGATCTACATCCCAGCAAATGAACATCAACAGTGTGAAACGGCTTTTGTAAACTCAAAGCTGAGCACCGGCAAGCAGTTTTGCATTTTTGCTCTGTACAATTTAAGGTACTTAAGCTCTCAAACCAGATATTCACATGCTGGAAATTTTACTAAGCAAATACCCTTAGTGAAAGAAGTGATGGTTTTCCATTTTGAACTAACAGAAATGGGAATGGGAAGAGGGAATTGTTTTCAGGTGTGTTTTGTATTTTAGCAGGTTTGCCATCTTACCGGCTCTCCATTCAAACGATGAGCTTCTACCAACTCTAGGAACACAGACACACGATCACTTGCATCAGTTTCAATACTCTTTCCTTTTGTTTTTGAGGAAGCTGTAGCTTTTCTCATTCCAGGCAAATTCCTTGCCATCTGTAAGGTTTTAATAGCTTCTGATATTTCTCCCATCTTCTTTTGGGTTTGGGCCTTAATTAAGTGATACACAGGATGTTCTCTCACCTAAAAAATGATAAGATAAAGAGTTTCCAAATTTTACTTGATGTGAAGTATCCAAACCCCTTGCAAGATTTTTTTTAATATTGACTTTGGTTTCTCTTTTTCCTCCAAATACACACAAATTCAATTTCAGAAATTTACTTATGAAAATGTATGAATTGTCAGAGAATGCAAACTGGTAATTTAGTAAGTTTTTAATTACAAAGAAATACTATTACATGGGATGAGACTTTGGGACAGAACAACATTAACTGCTGCTTTATTTTAAACTAGACTGAATTTTAAGGTATTCTGAGTGTCTCCCACACTGCTGCATGCACACTTCACAAGGCTATTAATTATTGGAAGCATACAATCATTATTTGCCACAAGCCCTGCATGCCATTCTTCACCTTCCTAAAACATACTTCGCATGAAACAAAAAGTCTATAAGGGAAATATAGGTCTGTGAAATGGCAAGGACCTCAATTAGGTAGCTAATTACATATTAATCTTAACTGTTCTTGTACCATTTGGAGGAAGAAAGAAGATGGGACATGCTTGCAAAGAAATGGCTGTTTTCAGCTAAGTGGTCTCAAGATACTTGGGCACAACACAGACCTAATGAGTTGTGTTTGTGTGTACTGTGTTCCCAACTCTCTGCTAATCCTACATAAAGTTCCACTGATATCAACAATGCAATGTATAAGACCCATGAAGTGTAATGTGAGGGTTTTGTCTTCATGGTCATTTCTTCGATAAATATTCAGATACAACATTAATATAAACATTTATATTAAATTTGTAGTGGAAGAGTTATAAAATATCAGTTGAAAATTATTATATACAAAAATATACAACTTCAGATGACTGACTGAATAAAATTATTTCATTCTTTTGTTCAACTCACCTCAAAATTATAGCTTAAACAAAGTTCCAAGGATTGAGAACATAGCTTGGTATTGTTTTGAGCCAAATACACCTGGGCCATCAGTAAGTGTGCATCTGCATAAGAAGGGTTCCTTTCCAGACAGTAATGTAGACTGCTATGGGCAGCTTCAAAATCCCCTAGGAAGTGGGGAAAGGAAGGGAAGGTGAAAAAGCAGTTGATAGGAAATACAGAGGTTATATACATAGCATTTTTATTTGCCTTTTTTTTTTTCAATAACTGTCAGCATCTAGTGAATAAACTCATATACAAAGTATTATAAGGTTATGAAATGAAATCAAAAGCAGGTCAAAGGTATGACATTTTCCTATGGCTCTGTAAATCTGTAAATTATCTGTAAATCATTCAATAAATTAAATTTTTGGGAAACAATAGATAAAAAATACTATATTTATATGTCTGTACAATTAAGACACACTCATAATAAAGGACAAAAAATGAAGAGTAAATGCTCTTCATTTAGCTGTAACATAGTGTTCTGCAGTGAAAGAAAAATATTATTATTTACAAGTGTGAAATTAATTCTTTATATTAAATAAACTAAGGAGGCAGTTAACTACCCATTCATACAACTATTACCTGACAAGTACTTCACTTTGGCAATTAAAAAGACAGCTTGTTGAAGACCAGGCACAGTTTTTACAACAGTTTCAAGAACTGAAGCACAGTGCTTGAGAAGTGGTGAAGGAGACTGCCCAGGACTTGCAGGCTAGGAGCAAATAAAACAAGTAAGTAATACAAAAAGAACCCTAACAAACAAAAACCAGCATTTGAGTCAACAGGTTTTAGACTTAGATTTCATTTTAAGTCTGAGCTACATTTTAAACTCAAATGAGCATTTGCAGAGCCTTGTTATTTCCTGCAGTCAAAGCAGCTGTTGTTGTGAAGAAATACAAAAACCCCTGAAATTTAGGAGGGCAACTTCTTGATATCAGCAGGAACACAAGACAGTCTCAGAATTCAAGGACACTAAAACACTTCAGACCTGACATATGCAGAAGAGTCAGGCCATAAACATTTGGTAACACATTCTGAATTACCAGGCCAGCTCATCCAACACAGCAGTACCATGAATTACACTTCAAGAAAGCCGAAGTTGGAAAGAATGATGAGAAGGTTGGGAAGAAAAGGTTCTGGTCCTGTCATGCCTACCCTCAGCCCACACCACAGAACATATCTGTACTGCTAGCAACAAACTGAAAATAGAAGCTGAAAAACAGCTACTTTCATGCAAACTGCTAGTACAATACACCACGTTTTAGTTCCTCTTTATGAGAAACATTATTCATTTCCCTCTGCTACTTCAGCTAGTTGCTAACTGGTTTATACATTAAAAAAGGAAAAGGCAACCTAAACATCATTCTGTTCACACATAGTATTTCCACAGGACCCAAAACCAAAATGGAAGCCTCCACCACCTAGCTAACTCCTCACTTTCAAACACCATGCAGTTCTTTTTGCAACAAAGAGATAAAGGAAACTTCAGTAAAGGCCTGTCTTTTCTTCTAAAAATCTTTCTATGGACCACAATTCAGAAAAGTAGTTCTAATTCCAAATTAAAAACCATCATTGCCGTTCAATATTTCTGGAACGTATCCTGGGGAAGTCTTCAGATAAGAGCACAACCTCATAGAATGGCACTTCCTATCATCATCATCTGTGACATGAAAATGTCACTGCTACTGATGGTTTAGACTTTGAAACACTGTCATTTTCCTATAGATAGTGAGGCAGTTCACAACAATGGAAATCTACCTGTTTTCCTGTTAAGGTTTTAAAACTCTACATAAACATATTTATGGAAAGGTTCTATAATTAGGCTAGAAATAATGACAGGATAACAGAAGTCAGCTCCCAGCTACTTCAGAATAATCTTTTTAAGGAAGACACTATTTAAAGAAACTTTAAATGTGTTTCTTCTGCTTTAAAGATGTCAGGTCCCCATTCAATTTATTAAGTTCTACATGCTTTTGTTGCCAAAACTGGAGCACACAAATTCAGCCACAGAAAATTAAGCCATCTAAGTGAGATTTTTCAATGGAATGAACAATTATATAAAAAGGCAGTATTCCACTGTTTTTTACCAACACACAAAAGAAAGAATTCATGTATATTGAAAAGATAACCTAAGCCAACAAAAATATTTCATGAATAGGGTGGTCAGTGTGAACATCCTGGTTTCATAATTAAATAGCTCTCTTCACTGTATCATTACAGTTTCCTCAGAGACACTAAGACAGTGTAACTACACACACATTCAGAGTGCACTGACTAAATATCCTGTTTCCTCAGTTGTCATTACTGCCACTTGGTCACATCACAAAATTCGTATTTTTATCATTACTTTGACTAAACAGTGGTGCAATATCGCAAAACATACTCTTACTTCAAATAAATTCGTATTTTAAAAGGGAAAATTTTCTAATTTTTTGCTTCATGATTAACTGTTCTGAAAACAAAAAATTCCCATTCTCAGACAGATGTGATCTACAGCTTACCTGTGCTGGACAAAAATTAAGATATTCTCTAATAATTTCTAGTAAGAAATCAGGGTTTAGTTTTTCAAAATACTCCACACCAAGAGGAAATCCATGCAAAGATGAAAAGTGAGTATCCAGAACATCATTCAATAAAGCAAAAACTTCTTCTTGTCTCTTATGTTTTTTCATAGCTAGGATTGCACGCAGGAAAGATAATTCCTACAGAAAAGAAAAAAAACAAACCACAAAACCCCAAACATTCTGCATATTCCAGATACACTCATCTGTTACTCACACAATACTACATAATTATTAATGTCAGCCACTTCCTTATATTTAGGGATACTCTAAGACACTTACTATGTTGTAAAGGACACTTGATGATTATTCTACCAATTCATTCCTTTAATTTGTGCAAGAACTTTTACATCTGTCTGACCACAAAATCTTGAACACAATTAATATTTGTCCCACCCTGACATTTCAAGCTTATCTTCAGAGAAAAAACACAGCTAGAAAGTGATGATGTTTTTGCTCAGCAAGCAAATTGCCTGGTTGCAAAGTTAAGCAACACATTAACTTAAATAGAAAAACTGAAACTTAGACTTAACGGTACTTCATTAAGTGTGCTCTACTCAAGTGACTGAAATATAGAACGTGTAATTGTAACAACGCCACAGTTCAGATTGTAATCAAAGTATCTCAGTAAAGAAAGATGCCTCCTACCCCAGATTTCCCAATGGACTGTTGAATTTCATTAAGAAACTCCAACTGCTGCTCCGCGTCTTCTAATTGCCCTTGTATTAGCTGACAGCGGATAATTCCTGTAACACATGGAAAGACTTTATTGCAAATTCATCTTCCTGGTCAAGCAATGCTTTCCTTTCCAGAAACTAACTTCTCCTCTCCTCAACCTCTTCATAAAGCAGTGAGGAAAAGAAAGAATGGATCCAGACTTATGGCAATGCAAATTTTACACACTCAGAAAAACCTAAGGTAGGCAATACATGATTGTAACATTAATATGCTATAAGCAGTTTGAAACAGTAAATCTTCAACTGGTTCTAGACTAAGCAGAAGCACCATAAAGTCTGGCTTCTAAATTCAGAAGAAGTACAAGAAGGAAAACAACCTCAAGCAAACACACACACCAACTTCTGCCATCTAAAGTTTTAATACTGTTTAAGGCCATGGCACAGTCAAGGAGGAAAAAAATACAGGGAAAAATCTGTCAGGCAAATATGACATATTTACACTCCATTTTCTTGACACAAATGGGACTTATTATAAAGTGGGGTTTTTTTGGATGTGATACGTTCATCCAAATTATGATGTTTTTCCTTGATTATGGTTTTCAATCTAATTTGGATAAAAGGACATGGACAGCCAGTTCTATCATGCCCTTGATTTTCTCTATTTTGTAGTGCCTAAGAGTTCTCTAGTTCTTTGGGACTACAGAAATTAAAAAATAAAGTAAAATACAGTAAAATGCCTGTTCCTACTATTACTTTGAGAGCTCTAATTTAGAACAGAAAAGACTAATTTTTCAATAAGGAAGACCAAAAGACATATTCAGTAAAGAGACACTGTTGCCACAAGGAAGAAAGCACACAATGAATCTGAAAATACAATCCAGTGCTCCTGTTCTAATAGTTCTAGATTTTCCTAGGACCAGTAATAGGGAAAAGTGATCAAAAAAACTTTGTCTAGCAAAAAACAAAAAGAAGTGTAAGACCTTACCAGTTAGTGCAGAAACACTTGTTTCATCAAGTGTCATAGCAGTCTTGTACCATTTTAGAGCTTCTTTCACATTCCCTTGTAAAATCATTTGGTAGCCAAGTTCAGTAGCAAATTCTGCATTGTCAGGTGCCAAATCAAATGCTCTTTGTATTAAGGTTTGTGTATGTTGGAGGATGAGCTTGTTCCGGCCACACTAATGGTAAGAACAAACTTTAAGCCTTCAGCTTTTCTTGGTTTTCAGATTCAATCAGACAAACATATTGAATATAGCCAGATCAGTAGAGACAACATCACCCCATCTAAAAATAAATAACTCTGTAGTAATTCTATAAAAACTGTGACATTAATGGGGGATGGATTCCAACATAAATATACAATACCATACAATAAGAAATAGTTGCTTTGAGTGCTTCCTTACAGCAATTTTGGATAAATACAGAGATTAAAGAAACCTCCACTTTCAAGGTTATGTGATAAACCTCAGTTTCCTACAGTAAGGAGAGGGTTGGTGAACATTTGAGTGTGTTTTCACTGTTTCTCACTACAAAGCAAGCAGTAAAACCATTTTTGCAGTAAGATGGCTTAAACATTGTAATTCATGCTGAATACAAGACCTGAAAAATGTGGTTACCAAGAATCTATTTCAATTGTCCACAATTTTCTACTTTTTAGTAGACATTTAACATCTGTCTACCAAAAAATACAACATAATCAAGATATACAGATAGCTGTATGCTGCTTAAGGAAAAAGAAAGCATACTCACTGTTCTACTGAAAGCTAAAGCCATTTTACAGAATAGCTCAGAATTACGTGGTTCTAATCTATCCAGAGCTTTAATCAGGTCTTCCAGTCTTGCTGAAGCCTTGGAGAAACAGGAATAATATAATAAATAATAGAAAGAACAAACAAATTAGGACAATCAAAGAGTTTGCACTATAAACTACTCACATTTTTACTATACACTAGTGCATTGAAATGTAAATTCAGAGCTTTTCAGGGTGAGGAGTTAGACTTGAGAATTCCTAAGACAATACTTTGGAATACTAAAGTGACAATAAAGCAGACAATGTGTCCTTAATCCATGCTCTAAAAAGGTGAGATCTTGAGCTAAGTCTGATATCAGACACGCATGCTCAATAGCAAAGCATTTCCAAGTGCTTTTAACATTAGCTTCTCAAAACACCTAAAGGGAGTTTCTGGGCATACAATAAGGTAGAAAGGTTTTTTTGATATGGTTTTAGATGCAGGCACCTGAAATGTGTAAATCTAACACGCCTTGAATTTTTTCCATAGACATGGCTCTTAGTTACGTGTGACATTTTACTCCAGAATCTCTAGTAAACACTCTACTGTGTCCAGCAAGGTTCCTTCCTGGATGGCTTCACTGGAGTCAGGAATTCTTACTACTTCTCCATATTTCCCATGACTGTGCATAAGACTTAAATTTGATTATAAGGAGGCTAATGACTGAGTTCTTTGCAATGTGTTCACTGAAAATGTGTTAAACAACACAAATATCTTTTCTTCTGTGCTGCTTTATTACCTACAGCACAAAGAAAATACTTTTTTTTGCTAACTTTCACTTAAATTATCACCGTGTTTTTGCATAATGAGAAAAAACATAGAATGAAATTTCGGTGACAATTTAGATCAACTGTTTTAGAACTTCCTGAAAAATGGCACAAGTGCCATACATACAAAATACATGCATATAGCCCTGTGCAAGAAAATGGATCTTGGGAGCAGAAGGGAAAGTAGCATAGAATGTTTAGAGCTGAAAAAAACCACCATAATTGGCAAAAAATGGTGAACAAAACAGAGTCGTAACAACTATGACCTGCCTCCAAAAATCTATTGCTACAAGACCTCATTATTTCCCTTATTTCAATAATAAAATATTTAAAATGGAAGGCTTACAGTAACTTATGAACTTATCAAAACGGTATTTAAACAAAAAAGATCACTTTGATGATTCAAATCAACATAATTCAGTTAACTGTCCAGATCAGATTTCTGTTTGGCTTGACACCTGTTCTCTGGAAAGACAGAGGTTAAAAATTAGCTTTTCTCTGGCATCCAGAAAACACCTCAATAATAAGCTGAGTAGCCATTCAAATCAGAATAGGTGAATATACCTCCTGCAGATTAGTGCAGCACATGACCAGCCAATGTATATGAGGAGAATACATAAAGAAGACAGCCTTTGTAGAGACTAGATGCCACATGCACTATGCTGTGCTCAACATTCTGCTAATAAGAAGACTCACCTCAGATAGATTTCCTTCCCTGCACAGATGATGCAGGGCCTCCATTCTTATGGCTTCTAAATTGAGGGCATCTTTCTGCAATAGTCTAAAGCCAAACAAAAGGTGAATGCAAAAAAACCAAACCAAACACCTGCTCAATTATCTATTTTATCCTACAACAGGAATAGAATAACTTGTATTTCACAGTCATTTTACATCATGGATCTCAACTGAAAACACAGCGCTTATTTCATGCCTATCTCAAGAAAGATCCTCTTCCATCCAAAACAAATTCATGTATTGATGTAGCATCCTCACAAAATTGCAAGGCTGGGTTCTAATAAAACTTAATTTACTTGAAATTTATTTTTAAAAAACTGATGCAACTAATTCAGATTCATTAACAATGAATGGAAACCTATCTACTTTTCTTTCAAAGTGTCCTTAGGATGTAAACACAGCAAGAAAATAACTTAGTGGTGTGCTACTTCATACTCAACCTATGTGCCGTTTCAATTGTCTGCTCCCAGTCCTGCAAGGCAAGTTGTAGCTTCATTTTCTTTACGAAAGCAGGAATGAAGTTCGGGAAGTTTGCAATTATCTGGTTCACGATTTCCAGAGCTCCTGAATAATTCTGTCGGACCTCAAAATACTGTGCCTAATGGAAGGAAGAGAAGCCATATCAAGAGCCTGTACACTCACACAGGTGAGAAGATTCAGAAGTTCTTTCATACAGAAACCAGGAAAAAGAGGTAGAGAGAAAAAACTCATCCCTGAAGAAATAGTTTTACCTAAGTATCAACCACAACTACACATATTGCAACAATCAAATAGCAAAGGATGATGTGTAAAGCCTGGTCTGTGCAGTAAGTGCTCTGTAACAAAGGTAACTGCAGCATTCACAACTTACTAGTCAGTCGCAAGCAAGAAAAAGACAGACATAGCTGAAGATAGGATTGTTTTATTAGGTTTCAAATACCTTTGTATGAAGTATCCCAGAATTTTAGGATATTTAACACAACCCACTGATGAAACATTTATTCAAACTCTGAGGTATGTACCATGTAAAAACCCACACTCAGCAGGTAACTATTGTTGTTGCCAGAATTAACAATTTTCTAACTGTAATGCGATTTACAGGGTATTCCACATACAAAACTTTCAGAAGTCAAGAATCACAGGTTTAAATTAATTCAAGTAGAAATAAATTTAGGACCTTTTTAAAATTTGTTTTGCTCTGATGCTTTGAATTTACTTACCATATTCCAAGTGACTGTGTGCTGCTTTATTCCATCTTTTAAGACAGAAATGATGCAAACACAGTAGTTTCTGAGAGTTTATTTCTTAAGCCCTAGTGAGATTCTTGTCTGTCTAAACCCTAATTACAGTAACTACATTTGACATACACTCTTAATCTAATTCAATGGTCCACATGCAGCCAAGCACACGCACCTAACCAAACAGCATTGCGCACAGTCTCCTGAATTTCAGTCTTCTAATATTCATTGAACAATTTTTTCTACATTTAGCTTTAAAATACTAAACAAACATCATGCTAACAAGTAACAATGTCTGCACTAAAAAGTAATATGCTCTGAAACAGAAAATTAGTACAGAAAACAACTCATGCCACTCCTTTAATGAAATGTAATCACTGATGTTTACAGGAGCACAAATGAACACATGAAACAGACTAATGACAGCTTAAAAAGTTTTAACAATATTAAAAAAATCACACTACAGTGTTTAACTACTACATTTTGGCACACAGCAATTTTGTAATGTGCATAGGTGTCACATGCAAAAAGGAAGAGATCACACATTTTTACATTTTCAAGTGATTTGAAACTCATTTTGTACCTATACATACATTAATAGAAAGGTTTTCTTGTGTGCATAGCAAAATCATAACCACAATACACATTTAATACACTGAATTTAATCATTATCTTTCTTTTTATATTGGTGTCTGAAGAACCCTAAAGTACCTACAGGGCCTGAGCTGCATCTCTGCTCCTTGGACAAGCTCATTATGCATTACTCTTCTCAGCATCTCTCCAATCACTCTACAAGACTAATATGACATTTAGGAAGACTTGAAATAATGAAGTCAACTTACTTTACCAAGCAGTGCAAAAACATCATTGCCTTCCTGCAGTGCTTCATCAAAGTATTTCAGAGCTTTTTTAATGTGAGTTTCTTTCCCACAGGTGAGATCAAGCCATGCTTTCAAAATTAACCCCTGTTAAAAAAATACAAATTGGAATTCTTCGCTACCTAGGTAATAGAAAGTTATACTACATACAATAAGCAGACATAACCTAAACAAAGGACTTCAGGTATCTATTTTAACTACTTCAGAGACATAACCAGTCTATAGCATAACCTAATATTTAGCAATTTATTCCAGCGTTAAATTAATCAAATAGTACATTTACTTACAGAATTAGGAAAAAAAACAATGGCACCAAACAAGTCTAACATGCTCAGAAGTCAGAGCAAAAACTCACAGATGTGATCGCATTAGACAGAATATTTTCTGCAAACATTTCAGCACAATGTTTTCTTAAGATTTTGTTTATATGAGACACCAAGAAATATACTGGCGCTGAAAAAATTGAAAAACCTGAGGTTCTCTTCTACTTTCTAACTAGAAAGAAAAACTTGTATGTGAAAGGCAAAACTCATGACATTTCTCAAATCCTCAAAAGTGTTATTGAAAGAATACCCAAACTTTTAAAATGTGAAATCTGTCTTTTCACTGAAGAACTCACTACTTGTAATGAATCAAATTTATTTCTCTTATGTGTTCCAAACATTAATTATAGCTTAAGGAAATGAAACCTATTTTGAAGTGCTGAATTATTTAATCATATTATAATTGCCATCAAAACAAAAATTTTAAATATAAAATAACACTAGTTCTTTTAGAACATAAAGAAATGGGTCCTGTATTTAAAAGTCAAAGGTTAGCGGAAGAGCCATACTTTGTAACTGCTAACAATCAGGGTCATGATTTTGGTATGCAATGGAAACTGACTGAACTTTATATACTCAAGCATTTTTGAAAGAAAGGCAGGTGCTGTACTTCTATACAAGGAATACATAAACTACCTTATCAAAATAAGTGTATACTAAACAAATCCTATTTCACCAAGTTCAAACACTCTGAATTACCTCTCAAAAAATCAGATGTAAACATTTAAACATAATTTCATATTATCAAACTAGAAAAAGAGCTAACCATAAGTCAACTTAACAAAAAAAAAAATTCTATATATTTAAACACTAATGTACCTTTTCTATTCACATGTCTGTAAAAAAATTAATTAATTACTTCTAACACTTTTAAATAGTTCGGCTGGAAATATTTCACACTAAGCAACATACTCAAATAATATTTCCTAAGAATAAAAACAAGCAACCAAAACCAAACTACTACTGTTTCAATGAGCAAAGTCAAAAATACTGCTATTTCACCAGAATGACCTATCCTTAGTCTTTTTAGGAACTACCATATTATTGCTTTGTGATGCCCTTAATTATTTCTTCATTAACATAAGTTATTTCTGCATTAGTAGAAAAAAAAAAATTAGCCAATAAATTATTTCTTATTAAAAGTAACTACCAATTTAAATTAATAATCACTGTTAGTTTGAAAGCTAAGCCATTACTTAAATCATACTTTCAGAAACTAATGTTTAGAAAAGTTGCAGATTTCTAACTCAAGTAACAGATCAAACATAAAACTATAAACTACAAATTGAACAATGTATTGAACCACACAGTGGAACATTTTTGTTTGATATTACTGTACAATCACACACTCAACATTAACAGTGCTGCCTCAAAGATGTTTAACTACAAAAAATAAGCCAAATTTTTTATGTTTCTCTCCTTGAACAGAAGCTGACACCTCCTTCAAAAAAAAAAAAATGAAGTTTTCAGAAACCTCTTCAGAGGTTCAAGATTTTAATGAATTGTGATGTCTGTATATAAATGCCAAAGACAATGCTATATACAACACTTATTTCAGTAAAACCATAGGCAAACTTTGCCTTTAACAACAGCTGAAAATTTATATTCCAAATCCTCAAGGTATTTTTGAGCCTTCAGTCTTTCAGCCTCCCTCTAGAGAGACTACCATGCTTATTTTTTTGCTAGGAATTATGAGGCTTGATATCAAGTAGCAATACTGGTTTAACTGCATATTATCTCCATTTATTGATTTATTTTCATTAATTAAGTCAGTATTTATTATTTACTAAGTGAAAATGAATATTTTGACAAAAAGTCATTATGGGAATTTACTCAGCTGCATCAAATGAATTTACGACAGTTAAGAAGGAAAGTTCTAGAACACAAAATATTTCAGGACAACCTCCAAAAAGCATTAATGCCATCAGTCTAGCTTCACAGTATGCACTGTCCTATTAATCTGTGACATTAAAGAAAGGTAAAAACCAGTTACCTCTTTCCCACCACCAGAAACTTTGATCATTCTATCAACATATTCACGGGCTTTATCCTCACGACCAAGGTGCCACAAAAACAAGCCAGCATAGTACAGAGCCTGCTGTCCTGCTGTTTTACGTTGTTCCTTCAGTCTTGCATCCAACTCTAGAACAGCATCTCGATCTGAAAAGGTTTTGTTCAGAGTTCTTGTTGACAGCCTCTCAAAATGTTACTAAAGAGCAGCACATAAGCTAAGAGCTTCCAAAGCAAACATTGTTTTCTGTACTGTACACTGATAAACACACAGGCAATCCCACCCAGTTAGCAATATTTCTCAGGTACAGAGGAAAAGGCAGAAGAGGGTTGCCACCAGCACGGTTGATGGGGAGGTCCCAGAAGTGGGAAAAGTCCCAGATGACAACTGATGTCCATCTATAAGAACTGTAGGAAGGAAGATCTGGGAAATCACAGCCTGTCAGCCTGACCTTGGTGTCAGGGAAGGTCATGGATCAGGTTATTGAGTGCCATCACACAGCCCCTACAGAATACCCAGGGGATCAGGCCCAGCCAGGCACTGGGAAAGGCAGGCCAACCTGATCTCCTGCTATGACAATGGTGACCCACCTGATGAATGAGGGAAAGGCTCTCACTCTTAAAGATTGCCTCAAGATCCACAATAACTTTGCTGTCTTGCAGTATTAATCCTCAGGCACTCAAATAAGAGTGATGCCATTAGTCACAGCTATTTCACATCAAATTGTTTAACAAACTGCCAGTAGCAGCTATAAATCTGCACAGTGAGAAAGATACTGCAGCAATAGTTTAATGACTACTCAATGTACCTGATAAACCAACTCTTATTTTGAGAATGTAATACTTAACAAAATCATCCCAGCTTATAGGTTGGAGGAAGGAATACCAAAATTCATTTCTCCATTTGTATGGTCAGGATAACTTGAAAGATAGAAATAGCATGGCTTTAAAGACTTTTGAGCAGTTCTGCTCAAAAGCACCAATGTCAGACATGAGTGAACAACAATCACGAGAAGCTTGATTCATTTTTTTTTCCTTCAAAGATTTTTCATCATGGTCAGTAAGTCAGATTTTGTGTGTGAGTGTGTGTGTTTTATTTTAACATTCACTCATGCTTCAGAGTTTTGTGGTTCGGTATTTTTGTTTACAATCTTGGTAAGCATCACTCAACTCAGTAATAGATCCTGTGTCAAATGCAAAGCCAGCATAAACCTTTTTAACTTAGGCAGAATTAGCCTACAACCCTCAAGCCTTCACACAGAACCGTTTGAAACATGAAACAGCATGTCTTAACAGGCATACCTGGATTAGGGCTCTTTTTATGGGCATAAATCAGAGCCATCATTGTACAAAGTGACACTTCCTGTTTGTTTTTAATAGACTCCAACTGTCGAATACTTTCTTGGACATCACCTAGTAAAAAAAAAGCACAGAATAAGCTATCAGCCTATTCAAGACAAAGAATATGATCAAACATCAATCTGACTTAAATTTTCCCTTTTATTTTTTCTTCCATGCTTTTGTTCATTATGCATATACCCACTTTCACTTGTTTGTGCAAGTCTTTCAAACAGATACAGGAAAGAAAACAGCATTTCAATGCAAAGAACTTGAATCAAGTGCTAATTCTGCCAACAGTCAGAAAGATGAAAATCATATTTATTGTTTTATACAGGGCATTGAGCAGCTCTTTTTGCACCTGTTTCTTTATATAACCAGGATTTTTGCCTTGTTTGTGTGAATATTTTGAATATTAGCAAAATAGATAATATGTCGAAAAATGAAAGGATTCTTCTATAAAAACATATGGGAGTTTGTGAACAGACACATCCCCTCAAAATCAGCACACCTTCCTAGACTTACCTTAGCCCTCCCCCATACTAGTTTACTTGTTAATATTTCTGACATCCTTGGAATATACATGTTTCTAAATAAACTTCTTAAACAATAAAATTTACACAAAAATCCCCCCCACTAGGTATTACCTATCAGTTTCCCTGAGTCAGAGGGCACACCAAAATTAACACCGCTGCTTTGAAGGGAACAGCTGTTAGCTCGGAGACACTAGTGAGTTTCTGATCAAATGCAATATGCGTTTGGGCAGGGCTCAAATTCCCTCCAAGGAACCCGCTTACCTAATCCACCTTCATGAAACCACGAAAAAGAAAAATACTTGTTATTTCTCACGTTAGTACGATGCTGTCTAGGTCACTTTCATTCAGACTGGGGAGGAGCGGCGACAGATCATAATACACAGGTAATTTACTCAATAGGGAATACATTCTGACTCCGCAACATCGCTTTTCCCTGCGCAGTGGGCTCAGAGCTGAGCTTTGGGAGGCGAGGGAAGGAAGCCCAGCGTTTCGGGAGGAGCGGCCCGGCCCCGTTACCTGCCCTCAGCGCGCCGTAGGCCCGGTAGAAGTGGAGCACGGGGTCCCCGCCCAGGCGCGCCAGCGCCTCGTCCGCCGCGGCCCGGACGTGCTGGAAGAGCCCCTGCTGGCAGTAGTAATTGAGCAGCGCCTGCGGGGAAGCAGCCGCGGGTCACCCGTGCCAACGCTTCGCCCCGGGACGGCCCCGGAGACACCGCGCCCACCCGGCCGCCCCCACTCCTTCCCGGCACCTCCGCCCGCTCCCACCCCTCCCTCCCTTCTTCCCGGCCGCCCCCATCCCTTCCTCCGCCGGGGCGGGACGGCGGTGGCGCCCACCTGCTGCACCTCAGCGTCCATCGTTGCTACCCGACCCCACTGCGGGGGGCCTCCGGAAGGGTGAGGACAGCGCCCAGCCATTGGCTTGGACGGGAAGGAGGCGGGAGAGACACGGGAAGAAAAACTCCTGGAAGGCGGCGGGGCGGGAGCCCGCAGGGGATCCCGAGGGAGCGGGCGGGGCGGCTGTGCCTCGCGCCCTGGCGCCCCCTGCCGGCGGGCGGGTGGCTGTGCCTCAGGAGCGCTCACGGCCGGGATGCCGAATGGAAGCTTTTGGAATGTGCTTATTTCCTTGCTTTTCTTGGCTGAACGTACGACTAAGTGGCCCACATTCCCTACGTTTCATAATGTAACTGAGCGCTTCAAGTTATGTGTCACTTCTCTTAGAAATACAATAGCAATAGGGTCGCATCAGATAGTGAAACTTCATCTTTTTTCCCGCCTTTCTTTCCTCCTGGAGAATTAGAGTTCCAAAGACTAGTAAAATGCAGGTTTTCCTGTGGAGGTGAAAGCATCCTCAGTCATAATTTCTAGACAACAGAAACAGAGGCTGCTAAAGAGCCTTCCTTTGGAATAGGAATGCAGTCCATCCACCAGGAAAGCCGGCAGTGATGCCACCTAGTGCAAGGAGCGGAACCCAACCTGCACGGAGTTTGTAGAAGCTGCTTGGCTCTTCTGGCAGAGAGTGCTCAGAATGACCTTTCCTAGCCAGCCCATTACAGATGGCGTTCCTTTGTCACATGCTTCTTATCCCCAACATCAGGAAGGTGCCAAAGCAGCACCATGCAATAAGAATGCTTGGGTTTCCTTATTGGCCAAGGCAATCCTCTGATTTTCCGGCTATGTTTAAGTTCTGCTTGACTTGTTCTGAAGAAACATTTAGGCTTCTGTAACATTTAAAATCTAATAGAGGTATGAGAAACAAGTTGGGGTTTTTAACATACTTTTTAAGGTAACCATTTAAGACATAGTTTGTCCACATATTAATCTGAAAGTACTTATCTTTTCATTCTGGTACTTAGGCATTTTGAATCAAAGTTGTAGACCTCTTTCTTCATAATGCATTTCACAAAAATTTTACAGAGAAAAAATTCTCTCCCTTGAAAATTTTTTTTTACGAATTCCAGGAAAATTGCGATGAAATTTTATGTGTGCATTAGCTACTAAGCAAGCATACAGACTACAACTGCTCATCAACTGGTTTCATATTAAATTCAGTATTCACCTAAGAATTTCCATTGTAAGTTGGAGGGGAATGCAGTGTAAAATTATGTAAATATGTAAAATTATGTAAACATGTAAAATTAATATTTTGAGAAATTCACTGAAGCAATTGATAAAGAATAAGGAACAGGCCTAGTTTCCAGATGCATTTGTTTTTTCTCCTGTCAGTATCCACAAATGGTTACTTTCAATGGGGTGCTTCCGGAGAGATTTTTTTAAATTGCTGAGGAAAAGACCAATGATTTATTCATTCCAACACTATTTCACCTTTTTCAGAAATGCACTCAAACTTGAGATGCTCTGTAGCCTGTTTGTGAACAGCACCCAGCAAGAATAAACATCTTCTCAATCCAAGTTGGGGAATGTTATGGATCTGGTACTATTTTCTGTCCTCATTTTGTCTTTGTAAACTCTTGGATGCTCAGTTCTCATTCCTGTCACTGCTCTAAGCCTCCTGGGACACGCTCAGGACAGCTTTTGTATTCATGGCTGTGCACTCCACTGCATGGAGCTGCTATATGAAGTCACTCAGGGCAGAGCTACTGATACCTGCAGAAGCATCGTGCTCACTGTCTAGCACACATTAAATAACAAATTCCTAATTAGTGACTAACAAGCAAGTCCCAAGGATTTTCTTACATGGAAGAACAGTATAGCCGCTGTAAAGGTTTTCAGTATTCTCACATTCTGTGGTTTAAAAGCATACCCTTTTTATATTAATGTCAGATAATAAACAAGAAAGGAACGTACAATAAAAAATGTAATCTTTATTATTTTGACGCATTATTAATGGTTTTTAGCATCAGTTAGGGTAATAGCATTTTCCTGCATGCAGTTCACTAATACAGATTTAGTCAATAATTTTAATAAAAGTAATCTATATTTAATTTTCCTGTGTAAGAAACATAAAATGTCCTGATGGATTGGATTATACAATTTTGCTACTTTCTCTTTGTGAAAAAATATCGTGGACCCTAGATAACATTTAGAACTGTTCTAGTGCAGCATGAATGAAAAAAAAATGTGTGTATATATGAGAAAAGATTCAGAATTCTCTGAAAGAAAAGTTGTATCTGAAAACTTATGATGCAGGCACTGCTTAGACATTCAATTTGAACTGTAGACCATTTCCCAACTGCAAATAAAACCCAAAACATCGCTTTTTAGAAGCAAATTATGTACTTATTTTGCAGAAATTATTTATATGTTGGCAAATACTGTAAAAAGTAAAATCCTACAGTTATCCATTCACTCAGTTATATCTTGTTCTCTGGAGTTCTTCTGTGAAAAAGTGCTATGGACTGAAAGTAACAAAAATGTTGTGACATCAACCTGAAGATAAAATTCAGTTCTTGTTTTATGTACATAATGCTGAAAAATAAAATAAAATGATTTTTACAGTATTTATATTTGCTTATAAAATCCTAACATTATTTTCAACAGCTTTAGTAGTTTTCAATGTCTGTACAGTTTGGATATACACTATATGCTTTCCACTGAAAATTCAGAAATGTAAAACAAGCTCCTAAATAGCTGCAAAATATTGCTTAATGGTATGGAGGAATGAGGTCTTTTTGAGTAGTTTATTTCATTTAGCTCTGACGTATGGCTTCCCATGTTTAAGAATCCTGGACAGTCAAAGGAATAGCAGCATAGGCAATATAAACATGCATTGATTGCATCCAAACTATCTATAATGGTAGATAATATGTAATTTTACCTGTTGAATGCTTGCACACTACACTTATTGTGGTACATATTTGATGCAATAAATGTGCTAAAGTCATTATCTGTTTGCTCAAACATGCACCACAGGTTAAAAATTATTTACATAGCAGAGGGCTTTTCATTTATGTGTACAACATCAACCTTACTGAGAGCTGAAGATGGCTAAACAATACTGCAGGATAAAGCAGAACAATTTATAGAGGGCTCTGTTTGATCAATTTGGTGGGCTGAGGCAAATTCATTTAGTATTCATATGCAGAAAGACATTTGACAAAGACAAAATCTGTGACTCCAGGCCTAGGAAGAAGTTTGTACCTTTTGAAACTTAATGGTCTGTGCCAAAAGTAAACTGTATTTACTATTCTTGTGAGTTGTAGAGGACTTTACAGGCATACTAAGACTTGTTTGAACATGATATAACATGAATACATTAATTAAGCACCTCAAAATCTGTTATTCCTTTCCAGAAACACTGTGCTAAAAAAATCTGTTGTTCTTTGTGACTTAATGTTATTTTCATGCATGACCTATAAGTGCAACATGCCTTCATGCAAATAATTTCTGTGTGTATATTAGTTGTATAATAGAACACCTGGCCCTTGTACCTGTACAGGTGTACTTAATTCCCTTCCCCAACAGAAGCCCCATTTACAAAAATAGTCACATATAATAAACAACATATGAATAAAAACAAGATGAATCCACCAACACAGATTTTGTAAAAATATGAAGTATGTGGCAGTTGAAATGCAAACAGTGGATACAGTTACCATATTGTTTTATGCTAAACACACAAATACTTGGTTTCACACCCCTTTAACTGGTCCCTACAGTCTGTGTAGCCATTTTTTCTCTCCTCTTCAGCAGTGTCAGCTGGTAGTGAGAACAGTAACCTCCTGTCAAGGTTGTTTCTTCTTATCACAGTCACTGACAAGGGCTCACTGTCTTTTAATAGGCACTGACCTTTAATGTACAGTATATTTGTAAAAATTGTCAGTTTGGCATAGACCTCCTTCAGGAGTCCTGTTGACACAAACACATGATCCTTACAGGCTATGAACTACTTTGCACATATATGATTTTGCTTGCTATTTGCTCTTATTTCTGACCATCTTTATCTTCCTTTTCATGCTTTTCTTTGACTGGCCTCATTACACGATCATAAGAAGGTGGACAAACTGCTGTTGACGCAGTTATATCTGTTTTCTCTGTAAATGAGTTTTCATTTAACTTGTCAATAAGGATTTCATCTTTCAGACCCTGACCAGCCCCACCTTCAGTTTTATTTTTGTTATAAATAAAGGAAGCTTGTTTTACTGTTCGTTTTAAAAGGTGACGTCTGTAAGCACGCTGAATAATAACAGCTGACACCTCCTCCTGCTTTCGTTTCAGTGTGGTTGTAATTGGTTCATAGGAAGCTTTAGAGGGATTGGATGCCATAAATCGATCTTCCATCTGTATTCTGAGGGCGTCCATCTCCCCACTTTCCCCCAATACACGCTTTGTGAAAGCAAACAAGATGTCAAGGCAGTGAATTCTGTCACCGCTCACCATGGGCAGATCCATTGCAATAAGCTGGACTTTGTTAGGTTTGGGTAGATGAAGAGGAGGCTCAAGCGNAAAAAGAAAAAAATAAGAAAATAAGAAACCTGAGATACACTACTAGTTATTCTCCATATCACAATAGAAATTTAGAAACATAGTTTTAAAACTGGCAGTTTTATGTAGCAATTATAGACATTCTGTATATTCCACTTGCATAATTTCTCTTTTAGCAGTTATACATAATATTTGCAGGTGCAATAAGTTTTGGATGATTTTAACAGTTTTGATGGTTGGTTTAGCTAAATTACAAGTTAAAATGTAAAGCTGAATGACTTGGCTGTAAATCTTGCAATGGCAAAAGCTCACCATGTAGCTTTATTCAAGTAAAACTTCACCTCCTAAGCATTTTACCTTCTTTTTATTTTAATTAACAAGACTTACCT